>VUYV01000129.1:1556663-1618315 GCA_008711295.1 Anarhynchus alexandrinus
CCTCTCTGGGCAACCTGTTCCAGTGAAATATATTTTTTTTTTAAATATATTTTTTTTATATATTTTTTCCAGTGAAACATATTTTAATAATGTATCTGTTTAGGTCTGGGTTGAGTGGGTGTACAATCAGTGAACATTAACTAAGGGGACGCAAGCTGGCACACGCAGGTAGTTGTATGCAAAATTAGACAGACAAAATTGTTGCATTTTCCATGTTATTTTTGAAACCTGGAAAGTTTCTGTCACAAGGGCATCCTGTGTATTCATTGAAACTGTTTCAGGAGGCTGACAGACTAGTATGAACCTTAAATATTTACATATTGTGTTGGCACTTAGGAGCAACACTCTAAAGGACTCTTCAGAAGAGGGGGGAAAAAGATGGTTCGCTCATTAAAGTCACTTTAAAAATAAATTTATAGCAAAGATAACATTATTTACTAAGAGCACCTCGGAAAATGTCAGGTTTTGTATTTTTGATCATTTGAAACTGCTCTTAATGAATCATTATGTTTGATTAGTACTTTTGCAAAATTTATTCCGATTTGTTGTACCCATTATTTTGAAACCTACTTCAAGGCAGCCTTTTTTAAATGCATTTGGTGAGAAAAGAAATTAATAAGGAATTTTGAAATTGGTGTATTAGCATTCAAAATAATCAAAGTTGAATTTAAATAAGGTTAATTTAAATGTAAATGCACTTTGTGTAAATAGAACTGTTCTTAATAATCTGCCATAATTCATTGACTAGGATCAAAAGATTTTAAAAATGGCTTTCACATCAGGTGTTAACTATTAGTACGGAAAAAAAACTTAATTTCAGAAGTCCGGACTTCAAAGTATTCTTGAGTTTCTTTTGTGTGAAAAGCTTGCTTGATATCAAGGGGAAACTAAATTTTTGCACTACAAGTGCAGTAGATGAGATTTTCCATTTGAATTTTATAGCTCTTGAGTCTGGGTTGACAAGTAACCCCCAGAACTTTAAAAAAAACCAGTAGAACTGATAAAAAATGTAGAACTGATAATACCTCCTACTATTAGAATTGCTTGACTCTACCTGTACAAAACTCCACATCACCTGCCGGCGGGAACAGGATTCCATTGAGCTAGGAAGTCTGTGAGATCCTGGTGCTGGGGATGCTTGCGGATGCTGGCACGAGGAATCCTGCTGAAAGCAGGGCTGCGGGAGAGACCGGAGACGTCAAAGTATGTCATCACACACACAGCAGAGCTGTGGGCTTCAGGTATGACATGCAGTGTCACTGTCTGTAGGCAGGCAGGGCTGTTACAGCAAGTTGCACAGATTTTTCCTGCAGCGAGGGCTCTGGTATGGGAGAAGCTAAATTTAACTGAAGCTATGCCTCAGACTGAGAGTTACGGATTGTATCTCATAGAACAGAGAGATGGCCCAAAGTCGCTCCTGCGGACTGCTTGGCTCCTTACATCGACAACGCCCTGCCACCTTCCCAGTGCCGCTCTCCAGTTTCCCCTGGGCAGTGGGGTTTCAGCTGGGTGCACAAAGGGTTCAGGGCAGAATAAGACAGGGAGCTAGTGCCAGGCAATTATCCTGCTTCAGATATGAGCTTTAAGCTCCTTTTAATGACTCCTGCGCTATGCAGACAATCTCTCGGAGGCACAGCACAGTCGTCCACCTCTGGTTGTGTTCTGTATTTGCTGAAGTTTGGCTCTTAACACCTACTACTGCAGAGATTTTGCCAGTACAGACTCACGAGATGTAACAGCTTTTTGTTTGGAAACTCATATTCCCTTGTTTATTGTTTTTATTAGTTACTAACAGCACAAGAAAAGGAAATCTGATGTTGTCATTAAGAATGTTCAGTAGGGGGCAAAATTGTCATCAGTCAAGTGCACCAGTTACAATAGCATAGGCTTGTCTGCTTATCTTAGAACGAGTTGTATCATCACCTCAAAGAAACCATCAAGGGTTATTGATAATGTGTATTTAATGCTAACCAGCCTTTCTCTATATTAGAAGGCATCCCTCAAAAAAAGTTTTAAATATTTTAAAGGCTCTAAAAGAAGTAATGAGTTTTACATCTTGCCCATGTTTACTTATTTGCTGGTTTTATTACTGTGGACTTTAACTCATTACTTTTAATATCAACATGAGTATAGTAAGTGAGATTCTGTGCTAATTGGTTGCATACTCTCATTAAGATACTTAGACTCTGGACTGTCACAGGAAAAGGATGGGAAGTAAAATCCAAGGCCTATTAAATTGGAAATCCTACTTTCTTTAATGAAGTACAAAAATTAATTAACATGAATTTGCTAGGTCCTGTTGTAGCTACACTGGTGACTGGTGGCTGATTTCCTCTTTACAGCACCATCCAAGCTGTGTTTAAGTGTCCTGGCTAGCAGATCTTCCTGTTAATATCTTTATCAACCCTCAGTCAGATAAAGGAGCATCCTGTAACAGAAGCGCTAACTTCGTTTTCATTAGCGAATCTCTTAGTGAAGGTATGATAATGGATTTCTCAGCATCTGTAATATTACCTAAATGTAAGCAAAGGAGGAGGCTTGGGAAATGCCTTTCTCTTGCGACAGAAATAGTTATAATAGCAGAAACATGATAAGATGTGAGTGTCAAGATGTCTGAGCCAGGGGGATGGAAGCGTAATCAGAAATTTGAGGAACGGAGGCTGAAATGAGCTGGTGTGGAGAGTGCAGGAGGGAAAGGTGGAGGTGGAGGAGAACAGAATCGGTAGGAGCAGCTGCAAGGACGAAGGAACCTGCACCCACTGCAGCACCCGCTCTGCGGATCCTCCAGATCCAGTGGATTTAGAGAAAAGTCAACATTTCTATTACAGATGCTATAACAAAAAAAAAGATATATTTTATATAGGAAACATTTATTGTAAGTGTATGTCAAGGAAAAAGCTTGATTAGGGTAAATTAGAGATTTAGTACAAAACAAAGTTCCGTAACTAGAGAAAGTCATTATAATTACTCTGTCATAGCTATCACAGCTGAGTGTGGTATGCGGAACTGATAACACCTACAACTATTAGAATTGCTTGATTCTACCTATACAATCAGTCTGTAACTTTGACAAAGTTTACATGTTAAACTAAGATTTCCATTGCTCTGTTTCTGTGTCTCAGGCTAATTGATCTGGTCATTTGTTTCTGTTTTATCGCAGTTTTAGCAAGAATGATTTAGTCATTTATGGATTCTGATATTAGGGAGTGAAAAGACATTATTTATTTTCAAAAATAACTAGCTACGCCTGGGATTCTTTTCTGTATTTCTGATATTCCAGCACTTCTAGAAAAGCCAGATGACTTTTGTTAAGGGTGGTCCTTCTGAAAATGACAACAAATTTGGCTAAGTTACAATCCAGAGTTCACACAGGCCCTCTCCATATTTGCTAGAGATAATAATTAAGTCTTCAAAGAGCTAATTTTGCACATGCTGAAGGTTCTTACTGCTCCTCCTGCTCACCAAGGTGCCCGGGTGCTGTTTTCCCAAGGATTAAGCATGCTTAGCTCCAAGATGAAGTCAGCCTTTCGCTGTAACAACTGCTCCATCCTTGGATGTGTTGGCGCACTGGAACTGAGAGCACAGAGCCATTCTTTTTCATGCCCCAGGATAATACGCCAAACTGAGAAACAGACTGCGTTAGCTCGGGAACAGCACTGTGTTAACACAGCTACGTTTTGAGTTTGAGTAGCTTAGAAACTGGGCATTAGCGGTTATATGAATCCATCTGTCTAGATGGGCTCTGGGAAGGAAAGGGAAAGGGGAGTGCAGCTGGGAACCAGCAGGGGAGTGGGGAAACATGGTCTCTCGGATAAGAAACTCCAGGGCAACCTAGAGCACAGAGAAATAACAAACCAAAAAGAAACAGAACCCAAACCTCAAGTCTAAACCCACCTCCACAGTAATCTTGGATGCTTGATTTGTCCAGGCTTGATAACTCAGGATTTGCTCAGCCTTATGAAGCGCATGAAGTATATAAGAAAATTCATGTTGACATCAGCTGCGTTTTTTGTTTTTTTGATCTTGCTGCAAATTAGACCCGATGCTTTCAAATTGAATAGCGAGAAAATTAGGCATATGCAATGACCACATGTGATAATGTTGTTTTAAATGGCTTTCCCAGCGGAACATAGAAACACTTTGGCAGAAGAGGGGGTCAAAGCCAGCAGTCAAGGGAATGATTTAGTTATTTTAACCGTAAGATCTTCTTGATTATCTGCACTCACTCTCTGTTCTGGTGCAGATGAGATAGAGGTCTTGAAAACAGTTTCATTCAGATAACCCTAATTTATTTCTAGAGGAGAGTGGAGAAAATAAAGTTCACATTCATAGTCTTTCCTCAGCTATCACAGATTGTATGTTTTCTTCAGACCAAGGAATGTGCTTTGCCCAGTTAAACAGTAGGTACATATGATGTTCCATATGGGTAAGTGACTTTAATGATCATTCTGAAAAGCTTAATCAGATGGCAAATATAACATCTGTTTACATCTCTCCATTAGAGATAACTAACATTCTTTTCAAAGTCACCCTCAGGGTCTGGGGAGAAAATATTGTGGGATAACTCAGTGGTTCATTACTGGAGAAATTGAGGATTACTCTTTTTGTAGTTAACATCAATAACTACAGAATTGCAAAAGGTCTTGTAAAATATGGAAATTACCATAATCAGAATGATTTAGAATCTGATGAGATTCTGGCTCTAGAAGCAGAAATGTGACTGTAATGAAGATGGAAATACTAAGGAGCAGATTCTGAACTGCTTTTGACTGTTTAAATATGGTGTTTATTTGCACATGGGGAGGGAGACAGACCTTTAATTCGCTGTATCTTCTCATTAGTTGTACTCAGTACAGTTCATATGTCCTGAGGTATAGTTCAGTGCATTGTCCAGCGCCCAGCTCAGCTTTGTTCTTTTTAGGGTGTTATTCAGCTGTTTGCGAGACAGGGTTAGAGTTGCACGCCCAAGAAAACAGAGGCCTTTCCTCAGCGAATGAGTTTCGCTTATTGTAAATTAGCTAAGGGGGCTTTAATGTCTCACCAAGCTCGCAGATCTGAATATGAGATTAAATTAATTGCTCTTCAGGATTGAGACAAAAATTGGTCTGAGGTGTCGCCTTACGAATGTTATGGTATGTTTACATTTTACAAGTAAGTTGACAACTTTTATGAGAAAAAATGTACCTGAAAATAAGCACCACATTGGCAGAGTTGGCTACGTTGTGGTGAGCGCTTTTCTTACAGGGTAGTGCCATTAAAGTATCACAATCCCAGACAAAATCCGTGTGCTATTTACTCACCTGCTTGCTGTGTTTGAGCCCGCTGGTTTATGTTGAGCCCTCTAGGCCACTTGTGAAGTGAGGTTCTCTTCCTAAGCTCTTTTTCTGACAACTGAAACCTGCTCTTAAGGTCCTACTATCAAAATTCCTTCATGCATCCTGATAGACACCATTCTGCAGTGCTCCAGACCTGCGGGATCATTGTTTTCACAGTTTTCCAGACGTGTGGTAGTCAAAGCAAAGAGATTTAAACGTTGCAAATGGGATTTATAAGGTAATACTTTGCTTTAAGCTACATTGGCACCCAGTGCCTGCCCTCAGCAGATAAATACCCAAATCACTTAGCAGAATCCTATACTGCCATTTCTTGTTTTCATTCTGGATCCACACTGCCATGAAGTTATTCAAGTAATTACATGGGACATGAATGCCTTTCATGAATTGACTGGAAAAGCAGCTTTGCAGAGAAGGAACTAGTGGTCACAGAATCACAGAATCACAGAATGGTCGAGGTTGGAAGGGACCTCTGGAGATCATCTAGTCCAACCCCCCGCCAGAGCAGGGGCACCTACAGCAGTTGCACAGGACGGTGTCCAGGTGGGTTTTGAATGTCTCCAGAGTGGGAGACTTCACAACCTCTCTGGGCAGCCTGTGCCAGTGCTCTGCCACCCTCAGAGTAAAGAAGTTCCTCCTCATGTTAAGATGGAACTTCCTATGTTCAAGTTTGCTCCTGGTGAGCACCAAGTTGACCATGAATGAGCCCTTGCAGCAAAGGAGGCCAACAGCCTCCTGGGCTGCACTGAGCAGAGCGTTGCCAGCAACTTGAGAGAGGTGATCCTTCCCGTCTGCTTAGCACTGGTTCCTTCCCACCTCAACTGTCGAGTGATCCTGTGAACTGGGTCTACATGAATGTGTATGCACTGTCCTCGGGTTGCTGCCATGAGTAAAACACAAAAGCATAGCAGCTCAGTTGGAGCTGAGAATGTTTTATTTGTTTGGTAACTAGTGAGGCTGCCACAAAACATATTTTTGACATCCTTTGAACTATTCAGTAATGTCAGTAGATTTTTGCTGAATGGTTTTTAGTCTGTAAAAGATTCTGGAGGTGGCTCAGTTCCTTGCACAGGGAGAGGTTCAAGAAAACAAGATGGTAGCACACACACCTTGCATATATTGTCCACATACGCGCATCATAAACAAAGCTGTGTGCCCAACCATTTCTCATACAGGCAGATCATTTCAGTTTGGTGGTGAACTACAAAGTAAATGTAATGGAATTTATTTAATTGATGTTATATGTTGTACCTAAAGTAGTATAGTAGATTCCGGATGTTCTGTGATGGCATTCAAAAAAAAAAAAAAAGGCCTGTAATGATGAATCAACATAATGATTACTGGGGCTTTGTTCTTTTGTTTCTGTCAAAACTGAAATGTATCTTGCAGTATTTATTTGTCTGTGTTTTGATGCTTAGAGAAAGGAGGAACATGAAACAACTTTCAGTCTACCTTTCAGCAAAGTGATTAGGGTAGAAGCCAGATTCTGGAAGGTTTGTGTTTGAGAATGGAGGCAATAAATGTGAAGTGTGTTCAAGTTTGGTTTAGAAGTGACTGTTAAGTCATGGTTTGAGGATTTATTTATTTATTTGTGTATTTATTTTTGAGGATTAGCATTTATAGTATGAGAGCTATGGTGTCATCCTTTATCTGCTCTCTTCCATGCCACATTTTATTTAAGAATCATAGACAATTCAATCCATACTGAGTAACCACTTGTTATCAGCCAAAATGAAGGTAGATCAAATTCAGGCAATAAGGACCTGATTGCTAGGCAATTGCTATCACTGCTAAACAAGCTAAAATCAGCTTAGGCTGAGATGAGCTCAGGCAAGACACCCTGTACTGTCAGGCTTTTCCTACTAATGGTGAGATCATATTTTTTTGGCTGTGCTCTCTCCACTGCTCTTTGGGAACAGGCATCCCAGCACAGGGGATCTCATCGCTGTTGGCTGGGGTCATCTGTTTTTGCTGGACAACTTGAGCAGAATCCTGAAATGAGATTCTCTGCAGAGTGCAAAGACTTGGGTTTAGGTCAAGATAAATCTGTTGAGTCATGTCTAGAGAAAGTTCAATACTCTCGGTTAAACTCCATGGCAACCTTGTCTCAGGTGAGTGTCTCAATACATGAGCTCTTCTGAAAAATAAGGTCATACTTCCAATAGTTTTGTAAATACAGCTTTTATTTTGCTTTCCTTTTTTGAACAGGTAATTCAAATAAAATCTGAGTCATGGTGTGTGTTTTGTGTTAGTTGAAGCAGAAGGCTGCTTATTTCAGTAAGAGCTAAATATTAAGTTCTAATATTGATTTAATAAGAACCTCTGTTTTAATTGTGTGGGTAAATTGCTTTTGGATAGTAAATACAGATATATTGGCAAAACACAGATCTTTTCAAAAGCTTTCTGTCCAGAGGAAAGTGAATGTCCAACGTCTTAGAAGAGAAAAATAATGAAGATGATTGAAGGTCATATAAGACATTCAATAGAGAAGTTATTTGCTTGGCTTTATGTAGGTAATTGGTTTTTGAATCTTGCTGCCAAAATTCCAGCTGTACATAAATGATTTTATGCCTGTAAAAGTTTTGAAATTATTTGGCTGTGAGGAGATAAAAATCTCTGAATATTTTCTAAATCTGCACGGGTTACTTTCAGCTTGTAACACAAACAAAATTTGTAATACAAAAGTGTGTGCGTAGGTCCTCCAATACCACAGAACACATGGGATCAGGTCCTCCAGGGACTCTATTTGTGCATTTCATTCCCCGATTCCTTAAATTTGTGAGTCACGAACATGGACACACACAAAAAAAATCCATAATAATACACCTGTTTGTCAGGACATTGTGTCCACCGGTGGCTCACTGGATGACAGGAGCTGCCTGGCCCATTCCCACCACCCCTAACCAGGGAGCACGGCAGCCAGGGGCAGCTCCAGCCCCAGCATTGGGCACCTTCGTGGGGACGGGTCTGGGATGAGGCCAGGCTAGGATGTCAGCCCACAGGTGGGCCCAGCTCAGCGGGGCCCATGGCTGGGCAGAGCAGAGCTGTGGTGGAGCTGGAGACCATGTCCTACAGGGCAGTCCCTGGGGCACTGATGGCCCCAGGCCGGGCTGAAATGGCGTCCTGGGCCATGGCCAGGGTGGGGAGAGGTCCTGGGGGAGGTGGGCAGGGACAGTCAGGCCTCATAGTGCCCTCAGGGCCCTGACACTGCTGTCCTCAGGTTGTTGTTTATAGGTACATTGTCTTGCAAACCACTCCACAAAGAATAAAGGATTTAGAAGACAAAAGGTATGCAATTAAACTCTCATACACCTTTCACTCTGTGAAATCCTTTGTCAACAAACTTTGAAAATCTAATCCCCTGACAATCTACCAGCAGCTGTCGAAATATGTTGACAAAAAATGTACTATTTCTTTTCTAAAAGAGAACGGACTATTAGTATTTAATGCACAGTAGTGTCCTCTTTTGCCATGTTGAATGTCCTTGGATAATTAATATGAGGCTGATTTATTTTGGATTTTTTTTAATAGTTTCTTCAGTTTTCTCACATTCTTTCACCTCGTTGGCAGTTCCACAGTATGAATTTTCCAGACTGAAATAGTTTGTCTTCACCTGCCAAGATCTACAATTGGTATTTTAAAAAAATAGTTGGGGGGAAAGAATGAGGCAAACGAGGCTGAGTTGACTCTTGCCAACTAGTTGTCTTTGGAAATATGAAACAATCATCACTTCTGCCAAACAATTAGCTTAATTTACACAAAGGTAACTTTCTAATGTGGTTTATACTAGCTGGGTGTCTCAGGCAGAAACACCAAAGACTGACCAGTCAGATATCAAAAGACGTTCTCTACACTAGGGGACATTTGTTGAGCAAAGGCAGCATTTGCAACACTTGTATATGCATTAGTGGTTTTTATATTCTGGGCAACCTGTTCCTGTGCTTGATCACATTCATGGTAATTTTGTTTTTCCTGACATCTAATCACATTTCCTTTGGTGCAGATTGTGTTAATTGGCCCTTGCCTTTTGCTGAGCAACTCTGAAAATAGTCTGGCTCTGGCCTCTCTGTAACCAGCCATTTAAGAAGAGGGTCACCTAGATTTGCCCCTTAGCCCCCTTCTTGATGACTCTCCACTGAACTCACTTCAGTTTGTTCATCTCTCTTTTACTGGGTAGCCCAAAACAGACACAGTACTTCAGATGTGCTTTCATAATACCCGGTGGAAGTGAAGAATCACTCTGCTTGACGTCCTTTCTACACTCCTACTAGTGCAGACCAGTGTACAGTTTACCTTCATTGCTATAAGGGCACACTGCTGACTCTTCCTTAACTTGTCCATCAGGACCTGCAGCTCCTTCTCCCTTCTCTGCAAACCTGCAGTCAGACCCCAACCAGTTCTGTTGCTTGGGATTATACCTCCCGAGGTGCCAGACTTTGCATTGCCTTTCTTGAACTTCATGTAGCTTTTGTCAGTGTATTTCTCCAATCTGTCAAGATTCCTGTGAATGATGGCCATGCCTATCAGTGGATCAACAACTCCCTCCAATTTGTGAACCGTGAACTTTTTTTCGTTTGCTCTATAACCTTCCCATGGACTGACATTAGGAAGACCAGCCTGTAGTTCCCCAGACCCTCTTCTTGCCCTTCTTGAAGATGGATGTGATGTTTGTCTTTTTCAGTTATCAAGACTTCTCTGGACACCACAGCTTTTGAAAGATGAGAGAGGTCTCAGCACAATGTTGGCAAGCTTCCTAAGCACTTTTGGTGCATCCCATCCAGTTCTTGTGTTCAGACTTGTGTGCTTCCCATTTGCTTAAGTGGTCTCCAACTTCCTATTTCTGTATTCCAGGTAGCATTTCCACCCCTGGACTCTACTACTCATTGTAGGAATTAGGGAGGCCAGAGAGCAGACCTTGACTATAAACACTGAGAAAGCAAAGCCACTTCATAACAAAGACTTTTCCATGTCTTTGTCACTATGTATGCACATTTTCCTTCATCTTCCTTGTGTTGCTGGTGTACCTATAGAAACCTTTCTTGTTACCCTTCACGTCCATCTCCAATTTTAACTTCAGCTGAACTCCAGTAGCTCTCTTTCTAGAGAATTTAAATAACAAAAAAAACAGAGCTGGGGAAGTATCTTTACAAATAACACTATCTGCTCAGATTCATGGTTCCAAAATATTTTCTGAGAAGCACTAAATATTAGAGATTTCAAGTAATTATTTCCTTTTTGTCCCCAATGACAATTTCTTATTGAACTCTTCCTCTAAAACTTTCTGTATTGCCTTCACGAGTCAATATATACATGGGCTGAAAGAAATCTGGAAGACTGTTGTTGATATATGCTCCCTTTTTCCTGTTGTAATTTTTTGCAATCATTATATCTATTTAAGAACATATTTAGAAACAGTTATTTTGGCATAAAAGCAATTCACTAATCAGTCATTAGTCATGAGGGAACAAAATTATATTTGATTGAAATGGTAGATGAACGTGTCATCATGTTTTGCTCTGAACTAGTTAAAAATATACTTTCACATTTGTGTGAAGTTTTCTTCGTATAATTTCAGATTAGCTGTTTAATAAAGGCTAATGCTCTGTGCTTGGTGGTAAGGAGACAGAAATTCAGGAAAGGAGTTAATAGTTGAGCAAAAAAAAAACAAAAGAAAGAGACACTTAAAAAGATAAAATTATTTTTAAAATCTAATTAGTTATTTGCTTCACTTTCCACTGTACAGAAAAGTCAGAAGTCGTGTTTTTTCTCTACAGGGAAGAAGTCAGGGAAACTGCCTAAAAAAAAAAGAGCAATAAAAGAGGAATTTGATTAAATTAATAGTTGCATACTGCTGGGACCATGTGGTTTCAGCCCAGGAAGGAACTGAAAATTAAAATTATCAAAATGCTAAAACAATGGCTATCCTATTGCTTAGGATGCTTTTGGAAACAAAAGAATGGAAGATGAAGAATGCAACTTTCTTAAAATAGATTTTAAAGATGATTCAAAGAATTACAGACCAGGAAGTCTGCCTTTACACTGCCTAAAATGGTTGAAAATACAATGCATTCTCACAAAAGAAGAGTCAACATAGCTATTCTAAAGGGAGGGCTTTGTCAAAGCACTGTTCTAATTCCTTGGAAGAGTAACTGAGTGTGTGCGGAGAGAAAATATATCCGTACAATGTAATTGTATTTTTAAAAATTTTTGACAAAGTTCAGAAAAATGTGTCTGAAGAAAATTGCAGTAAACTATAGAAGATAAACAGAGGGTCTGTTCTTGATTTGTCATTGTTTAATATGTAAGAAACCTGGAAAGGCAACAGAATTGGATGAGAGTGCAAAATTAGATGAATTAACCGAGACTACAGCTAACTATGAAGTTGCAGAAGAAGCTACTGACTCAGCTGACCAGCCCATAGGTATGAAGTGATTGACTCTTAGTCTTCATGAAAAAATTAAAAATATAATTTAAATTTAAATATTTTGCATATATTAAGATCAGTAATACATAGATTGTTTTACTGGCACATTTGAAGTATAGGGTATATGCTTTATCTACCATCTATCTATCTATCTATCAGCCTATCTATCCAGAAACATAGTTTTTTTAGGGATACTGTATCCTTGAAAGAGTCCAAAT
Organism: Anarhynchus alexandrinus; assembly: GCA_008711295.1. Lineage (NCBI taxonomy): Eukaryota > Metazoa > Chordata > Aves > Charadriiformes > Charadriidae > Anarhynchus > Anarhynchus alexandrinus. Next base: position 1,568,639 of record VUYV01000129.1, read on the forward strand.
AGCCATCGTTGAGCATATGACGAACTCTTCAATCTTAGATTGCCTTCTAGATAAAAGTATTTTCTGATGAAATAGACTGTTTTTTTAATACTTCAGGCCCTTTGGAAAATGAGCTTTGGACTCTTAGGTTACTTAGGTTCTTAAATAAACTATTGGGTTTTATGTACTGCAGTCAATTATTGTACTACTTGATATTTCGTGTACCTGAAGATGACATTCCATTGATAGCTAAAAATGGTTTATAGACATTACAGAACTAAACATGAGTGCCAGCAACATAAACAACATCCTGTGAGTTTGTCATGTAAACTTCCTTGTAGTCAATGGAAAGGCAAATGCAGCATTATGAAATTATTCTTAATGTAACGTAAGTGTGTGGAACCTTGTTCAGAAAAGTGTCCTTTCTCTTCTATGCTCTAGATATTTGAGTGACACTGACACTATGTTGAGGTTTTCTTCGCTTCCAAATTTCTTTGAAAAATCTTAAAATGTCATTTAAAAAAGGGAAGTTCGAGCCAAAAAGGTATTTTGGGGTCCTCAAAGAGGAATTAAAAATATTGACTTTTGAAATATTAGGGACCAGATTTCTGAAGGAAACAAAAATTGTTCAGCAATTTTGGGGGGATTTGGTTGTAGTTTTTTTTGTTTTCAGAGAACACTTTTGTGTAAGATCCTTCAGAATAGAAAGTATCTGGTGTTGGAGAACAGAGAGTCTTGATTTACTTGTTGGCCTAATAAATCAACTCAGTTTGTTTTGAAATAATGCACCTTGTAGTAACAGTATTGCTTCGAGACTCTTTTTTCTATGCGTTGTTCTTTCAGTATCTAGATGTTATGCTATAGTTGTACACATACTCCAGGATATTAAGGTAATTAACACAGTTTGCCAAGAACTGTCTTGCAAGGACTCTCCAAGTATGTGGACTGTTTTTACAAACTTGTTTTATCAATATTGCCGGGGCTGTTCATTTTTGGGTTGGTTTTTTTTTTTTCATAGGGTTCTGGTCGCTAACCTGTGACTAACAGCTAGCTGTCACACAAAGCTGCAAAGGTGTAATCCTCTTTAGACTGGATAAAGTTTAAAGAAAACAGTAACATGCTTATAGGATGGAGCTGACTTGTGAGGGACTAGTTAACAAACTGGATAAACAGACTAACAAACCATCGGAGCTATAGTGATCTTCTCATTTGAAAGTAATGATTACCGAGAGGGATAAAGAATGATTTAAAGTAAAATTAGAAAATAGAAATAAATTGATGACAACAAGGAGATGGAAGTTGAAAGTAACTCAGGCAAACGTTTCTCAGAGCGAGAGCTATTTGGCTGAAGAGAACTTTTCTAGCTAAATGTTGGAATTTGTTTCAATAAATGATGCAAAGCAAAACAAAAACATTGGAATACACATCATTGCCTACTTTTCAGTATATGACTCCTCAACTGTTCTTTGATTTGCTCTGACGTCTCCTTCAGGAATGTAGACTGTAGTTCTATGAAATAAAAAAGGTTGTTGTGGCTTCAGTTTCAGGCTGCTCATTTCTTCCTGCTTTTATTCTTCCAATCCTCTTTACCATCACACATTAGAAAAGTAAAATGTCAGGGATTTCTACCAAAAGGAGAAACAGCCCAGGCTTGTTCGAATTATATAAATGTAATTTGCTACTTGACAATATACAACATGTCTATTTCCTTCACAAGCTAATGTGCTTTCCATGTGATCCTCTTATATAGACCAGATTGGTTTCGTAAGATAGCAAGTGGTTCCAAGAGAAGTCGTGTTTTGTTACTGAGGGTTTACTTTCCTGGATGTTTTTGTAAAAATAAAAATCATCCCCACAATTTAAAGGAAGAAAAGTGCTCTTCTGTATCACCACGTTTCCTCTTGCTTTAACCAACACAGTTGCAGATGGCTCAGGGACAAGGCTGGTCCCTCACCTCCTGTATCCTGGAGATCTTCCTCCAAAGTGTCATTCCAGGAAACATTTTTAACTTTATCTTCTCTTCCTGAAACCAGGTGGAATCCCAAAGTAGCTATGAAGAGCAGGCTGCCTTTACATCCACTAATACAGAGAAACTACTTGTTATCTTAGCCATTCGTTTGGTTTCATTCATAGGTACAGTGCCAAAAAGACTGTTATGATTATCTGGTTTGACCTACCGTATAACAGACTGTAGAATTTGTCCCTGTCAGTCCTGCACGGAGCTCAGTAACTTCTCACTGTATCAAAGCAAAGAGCAATTGGTCCAGGCCCGTGAGGTCACTTGGTGCAGGTATGGTGTAATGCTGTCGGTCCTCCAAATAATGCCAATAGATTGTTTTTTCTCTTCGAAGTAATGAAGACAGATACTAAGAAAAAAAATCCAAATACATACAAACCTCTTATGTCTAGAGGGACTGTGTTCATAGGTAAATTTCTTTTAAATATAAAGCCGTCAAGGATTCATTTTGCTTCTATACCTTCCTTTCTTGATTCATATACCATCCTTGTCATATAAATACACAGCACGTGGACATGTGTGTAATTCCTTTATGAAAACACACTACGATATTTCTGTTTGGGAATTCCTCTTGGACATTGTTTTCAACTGAAATGAAATCTCGGGGGTGGCCAGGTATGGATTGATTCAGATCTGCAGAAAAACAACACAGATTTTCATTACACTTTTAATATTCAGTCAATTGAGTTCCAGTCAAATGGCTTTGCTTTTGTTGGGAAAGTTATGTTAGTCATTTAAAACAAGTCATTATTTTCCAAAGGCTGAAAAGGGAGCTTAGTATCTTGAATTCTCAGTAATGTATGCTATAAACCTTGTCCTTTTTGGCTGCGTTATGTGATCACATCTCTCTGCTTTTCATTCATCTGCAGTGAAAGCTTACAACTGGCCCATAATAAGACAGTGCCAGAACTGTGCCAAACTCTTTAAAGATGTTGTGTATTATGAATATAACACAAATAGCTTCATAGAGAAGAAACAATTTCTCATTGTCTGCTACTAAATTTGAGTGAAGTTCTTTGAAAATAACTTTAATGGGAAGCAATTGGTTGGAAAGAGGATGCCATAATGGGCGCTACACCTAAGAAAGACTGCCTGAGTTGGCTAATTGGCATTCTTTATTTGCTATGTGGATTGCCAGAATTGGAATAAAAATATACTCCTGCAAAAATTCTAGCTTGGTTAGATTGTTCTCTTTCTTTATGCAATGCATGCAGTGCATACATCTTTATGCAGTGTGACTCTGTAACAAAACTCCTGATTAATTTATTCTATGGATAACTCTTCCGTATTTATGGTATACGTTTACTGCTTAGGTTACTAACTGAATGGACAACCAATGCAGTGGAATTTTTCTTTCAAAATCAAAAATCAGCCATAGTAAATAACATCCTATTTTATTTCTAATTTAACAGAGAGACAAATTTGAATAGTTTAAGGTACTGAATATCTTCATGCAACTGAACTTGGAGATATGAATCTTAAGTAACTATTAGCCACGAGCATTTCTTTATATCCTTTTCTATTACACGCAAAACAGTGTTGGAGTACTAGGCTGATACTGAAGTTCTGAAATGCAATTCCTAAAAAACTGGAAAGGCATAATCTGATCTTAAAAAAGATCTTAAATTTGCCGAAGTGTTAGTGCCAGTATTAGACTCTGTAAACTAAAGGGTTATTAAAGGGGTTCTTGGGCTCAGCAGTGCTTGTCACAAACTGCCTGGCCAAAAGGTACTCAAGCAAAGGACTTTTGTTCTCGTGATAGTGGGTGGAAGTTCAAGGTTATATTTAAGTATTCGGGGGAATTCTTGAAGCTGGCCCTCTTTGTCCTCAACAGCATGTGGAAAAGAGGCATCAGTATTTCCCACACTGTGAAAATGATGTTCACAACAACCCTTGCTGTCCTTCCTACCCTCTGCGTTTAATCTATCTTTTCTAAACACATCTTTTTGCAGTTCCATCTAAGTTGGTTTTTTTTGGTTTTTTTTTTTGCCTAATGGCTTTATATGAATCTAGTTTAAGATGAACTAAAGCACTAAAGTGCACAGAATTCTCCAGAGGACACAACCCCACAAACTGTTACACACCTCTACCTGAAAAGAGCAGGTCCTGTAAGGGATGTTCCTGTATTGCTATGGAAATGCTCTCGTATTTCAGTCTTTCCCCTGCTATTTCATGATTCTTTGATTCACTTGGATGTGAAATTGGTAAACCTGCTGCTCTGTTCTCCACCAGCTTTGACATGATTGACTTTGACTTAATATTCCCAGCTGAGGGTTATTTTCTTCTGTTGGTACAGTTCCCTTCCAAACCCTTGTCATTTTTCTTTTTCATTGTATCTTGATTTCTAAATTATTGTCCTTATGTTAACCCTAGGACATGCAGCTAACACTGAGAATGGATACGTTTGCATTTGTGACTCCTTAAGCTTTTCCACCCTCTCATAAAAATCAAAAGAACATGCCCTTGATCACCCAGGCAGATATGCTGCGCAGGGAGCTGTGTCTCAGATAGTGCTGTGCTGATATTTTTGTATAAAACGTCAAAGCTCGAGATTCATCATTTTGTTCAAAGGATATGGGGGTCGTACGACTTTTTTAAGTAAACAGAATATTACTCTTAAAGACCATTGACAGATTTCCAATGAAGTTTCCTTAATGGTGACATTTTTAAATAACCACCTTTTATTATATTTTTCCTCTTTTACTGTTTCATTTTTGGTGGTGTAGTCCTGTGTGCCTCTCTTGTCTTGCACACCTGGAGGAAGGGGGGAGAAGGCAGGCCTGAAATAGAAGCTGAGCTGTTTTACATCAAATGTGTCCTTCCCCACCCATTACGTTCCGGTTTCATTAAATGAAGCGTTATTTTTCATTTTACATATAGGATAGTCACAGGAATCAAGCAATTTGCCCAAGATTTCCTCGGTGCCCTGTGCCAGCAATGCATTGTGCCAGATCACTTGGCCCCCAGCCTAATCTTGAACTAATCACAGCCATTCCTTCTCGTCTATGTCACCGCTAAGGCTATTATTTCTACGCAAACATAATTGCTTTTCACCAAACAACAACAAAAAATAGTTGCAAAGAAAACACAACTGAAAAAATGCAACCACTACATAAGCTGGTCCACTCCATGTTTGTTACTCTTCTTTTATTCTGTGTTTTTTACGGTTGCATAACATCGCAATCTTAGTTGGAGGGGAAAATCTGTTACTACATCTAAATCATTTTCGCCCATGCTTCTAGCTTCCCTTTCAGAACTCTATTAATAATTTTTGTTTCCCATATGCACTTTTTGTTTCCCATATGCACATTTTTGCCCGAAGCAAACTCTCCTCAGTGTTTATTTTTGGTGTATGTCCAACATTACAGTAATCCAGTTACAGTTATTTGTGCTGGTAGAATATCAGCTAAATCTATTTGCTCCGTTTTGTCATGCCTACTTAATATTTTAAAAAGAAAATTAGGGAGATTTTTTCCACAACAGTATCAGGTCAAACACAGTTCACACAGTGTACTGTACAATATTCAGTTTTGCTTTGTGCACCAGTTATTATCGAATTAGGGTGATAGTTGGGCATGTGGATTTGAGCCATGTGTTAACCCAAGTTCAGCCAGCAGTGCGTGCCGTCCTGTCTAATACAATGGTTCAATTACAGCTGATGAAATTACATTATCTTTTGAACCCATTTACCCTGTTGTCTAGCAATTAGTTGCATATATACATCCCATATTCAAGTGGTTTTGTCTCACACAGGCAGTGACAAACTTACCAAAAAAAAAAAAGTGAACAGTTAAATCATTTATTAATAGAAATTATATTTATTTACGGATTTTTTAAGCATGAAATAGCCTAGAAGCATCGGGTGGGTTGAGGCCAAGTTCAGTGGTGTCAAATTCTTATGAAAAAAAAATTTCCACATTCTGATAAAAGGCCATTTCAAATGTAGTGTTTTAACAGCGTATGAATAAATGTTACGCTCAAGAGGATGCCTTTGCGGTTCTGCGTTGTTCTGGTTGGGGTGTAGTAAGGTTGCTAAAAGGTCACCTCCTGCTTTAAAATATAGGACTGCGGGGGTTTGTGATGAACTTGAGTGCTCTGGTACAGGTGGCATTACCCAATATTATTATCGTAGAGGTGTGTCCAATCACAGAACGCGTAGATTCTTTCCCCTCCCCAACCATGTTGCTTGCCCTGATTTCTTTTTTTAATATCTTTTTTTGAGCGGTCCTTTTAAAATTTATGTGTGAACTTTTTTTGACTTCTTTAATTATCCAGATTTCTCCAAATATCTTTGAAAGACATATTTAAACTGTTTCTTTTAGATTCTGATGGGCATTTGAGAAAGCTGCAACAGCATCTGTGTATTCTGAAGTGAAGCGGGTCACTTGCTGTGTAACAAAAAAGCTGATGGTCTTAAGCTGATGGACACAGCTAATACAGGTCTATGATGATGAAAATGAAATCTGAATTTGGCCTTGTTAGTGTTTTGTCTTTAAATATATATGGGGTATATAAATAAATATGTTATTATTTTATATATGAATTATAGCATCAATTAATGGTAATTTATATATATTTCTTACATAGAGGTAGTCCTGCTGGAAATGATGCATTCATGATTTGGATCATCTTCTGCTACACAAGTTTTTAGGTGCTCAGGGGTGATTTGCCCTTGAGAGCTAGAGGAAAGCAGCTTTCTGGAGAGTTCACACACTTTCACTCCTCATGCTTGAGTAAAATGGCAAAAATATGGATTCAGTCTTATGTATCTCTACAATGACTTAACATGTAGCAAGTATTACCCTGCAGACTCCCTCAGCTCAGATTTTTAGGTGCTGGTTTCCCTATCTGCACCTACAATTCAGAAGTGAATTAATATTTGTTTTTCAAACATGAAGCGATGTAACTGAATGCAAAGCTGTGAGAGTTCCTGCAGTTGGGCACTTGTTATGGGAGAGGACACAGCCAGGTGTATGATTTTGGCTTTTCAGCGAAGTTCAGAATAAACCTAACATGATTGCAGTATAATTTGGGACTAGCACCTTGAATAAAAATACAGTTAAAACCAGTGTTAGTTTCACACGCGACAATTTGAATTACAACATTGTCAAAATATTTTCTCCACTGTTAGAGCATTGCCATAATTTTTCATTAAGATTTAGTGCCAGGTTGTATCGTTTTATGTATTTTAACAATTTCTAAGCTTTGAGGAATTTTAGGTTAGCAATTTAGGAGGAATTAAATAATTGAATCATTTTATTGCACCAAAGCATTTGTAAAAATCCATTTATCTCCTTTGAAAGTACATCTGCAGATAGTCATAGTTGTCTCTTTGTCTTTGAAATCTTTAAAAATGTACTTGCTTTAGTCTTTGGAATGGTAAAACTATGCATATCACTTCGGAACTGCGTTTGATTTTTGTGTACTTAAATCCTAGTTGAACACCAATAAACATAAAAGAATTCTGTCACACAGTCCTGTATTTGTTTTTAGAAACCAATTGGTTATTTTCTATGATTAAAAGTACCTGACACGGGCTTAGGTTAGAAGAAAATCTCCAAAAACTGTAGATATATAGGGGTGCAAGGTCCACTGAGTCTTAAGGGGCTAAAGACTTGGTCACCTGAGGTTGGAGTATATCCCTGAACCTCTCCAGAGGCGTGAAACAGCCAGCCCAGATTTTAGACACTTTACACCCCTGGCACTTCTATGAGAAGAAAGAAAAGAAAATACTTGCAAATAAAGATTGCAGGAAAATTTAAAGAAAATAAATTGTATTAGTAAGAAAAACCTACAAAGGAATTTACAGAAAACTCTGTACAAAAGGTTATTGACAAGGACCAAAGAATTTGTAAAGGGTAAAAAAAGGGGGAGAAAATGATACATCACTCATAATCTTGAAGACCTTATGCACAAATAATATATTCACATTTCTGTATATAAGCTGCTGCAGATTTCATAATTTGTTGCATAAATCTTTTCTAAGTGGCTTTATTTTTAAAATCAGCCTCTCGCTCTCTTTCCATTATGTTTAGGTACATTAATACACACCAAAGTTTACGCTACGGTTTAGCATTTAGGGCAGATAACATTCTTCCTGAACTTGTCATTTGTGGCTTCTGATGCAATTTTGTTGACAAGGTCTTTTCAGGCATGCAGGGGGGGGGAAAACCAAAAAACCCACTCCCGCCTCTCTTTGGATCATTGGCAAAGGGGTATCTCTTTCAGCAGTTTGTCTACATGCTATTTCCACAAGAAAGCACTTTGCCTGTAAAGCTTGTACCTACAAACCTGCTTCAGCGGGGTGCCTGCACGCTGTGTCGGGGTCAGCTAGAAAAAGACTAAATCTTCCTGAGAATTGCAGGAGTGGGGTTTGGTTTGGGTTGGGTTTTGTTGTGGGTTTTTTGTTGTTGTTGTTGTTGTTGTTGTGTTTTTTTTCCCCCTCTCTCCCATGGTTTGTCATGCAGAAAGGGATGCAGGCGCGCGTCCCAGCCACGCAGAGCATTGATTGCTTCTGCCTGCAGCGGGGATGCTGTCAAGTCGCTGCGCGAGTGGAGTCCGGTATTGACACAGAGCTGCCGGCCAGCGGCTCCCGCTGCGCCCCGCTCCCGCCATGCCCTGCCGCTAGCCGCTGCCAAGGGGGCTGGAGAGGCCCCGGCAAAGGACCTCACGTCTGGGAGGAGAAGCGCTTCCATGCAAACTGGCCAAAGGAAGCCCTGGGCGCGCCATGCACGCACACCTTCCCAAGCAGCACAGCTGCGGCAGGGGGTCCCAGGGGTCGGACGGCGGCAGGAGCGTCCCTCCCGTAGCCAGGGATGCCCACTGCGCCTGTCGTTGGCACCAGCATCCTCCGGGGCTCCAGTATAGCTCTCAGGCGCTTCCCTCTTGGGGACCCGGGGGTGCCGCCAGCCAGAGCAGGAGCAAGTTTGTCCCTCTGTGGGACACCGGGCGGAGGAGCCCCCATAAATCCCCAGCCAAGCCACAGGGCAGCCCCGGGGAGTGGTGGTCAGAGTGCGCCTGTGCCCACGGCTGGTCCCCCCCGGCGCAGGTGAGCCAATTCTTCACTCTCCGAGCGACTTTAGAGGATGCTCCAGGGAAAGAAAGTGAGGTTTGGCGGTGTCGGCAACTTTTCGTGCTGTGTCTTGATTTGTGTTTAGTGGTGCCTTCTGGAAAAAAATTATATGCGAGGGCGAGCTGCGGGTTGGTAATGTCTGGTGTTTGAATATTGATTCTCGGTGGCCTGTGAGAGTTGTGGGGTCTTCTTGGAAGGGTTTTCTTGTTAAAATGTTTTGGTTTCTACCTCCAGGTTCTATAAACTTTGTATTTCATTGTGTTGTGTAAAGAAAGGATGTGTTTATATATCCCCCCCACCCCATGCAATGGGTTTTATCCTGCTTCTGTAAACAGTGTGCTTTCAAATATTGCTTGAAGTTAATAAGGATATTTTACATAGATAACATAGTGTGTGTGTGTGTGTGTGTGTAGATTTATTAATAAGAGAAAGTGTGACCCATTTTTCCTCTTTTGAACTTCAAATGTAATTGAAATCTTGAATAAATATGAAATAGCTCTTTACCTTTCACAAACCTATAGATTTTTATTTAATGGCAAGGCAGTGTATTTTAAAATATAAACCAGCCAGGGTCTAAGATGTGCACAGATACCTGTAAGCAATTAGACTGGGAATGATTACACACCAGATAACCCAGCACTGTGAAACAAAAATCACAGTGACACTCATATGAGGGTTAATATTAAAAAGCATTAACACTTCCTCCACTGATGCATGTTTTCATTTCTCCCTTAGAAAACTTTAAGCTCATTCAAAAGCTTTGTATTATGTCAACATCAATTCCTTTTGTCATAATTTCACACTAAAAAAAGCAGAATTTAATGTTGAAATAGGATTTTGAGGTATATGTGTACTTACTGAAATAGTATACACCAGAGTTTAACCAGCCTTAGCCCACTTTGAACATGTGCACCCTCTCTGGAGATTAAATCAATTCTTTGATGGAAATGGTTTTAATGTATTTTCACTGAAAGGAAAAGCAATAAGGCAAAGGATTGTCAGATAGTGTAGCTGTGCTTTATCTTGTCTTAGGGTCTAAAAAAGTGATGCTCTGTTGACTGAAAGTGATTGCTATATATAAAAAGCTTCCTTTTTTTTTTGCCTCAAATCTATTACCAAGTGGAAAAATGAAGATTTCTGATGTATTTTGGAGTGACCAAAATGTTGCATGTTACACATTTTCTGTCATATGTAAAGCACATACAACTATTTATGGCAGAATAAAGGCAATGTTAAAATAATATATAAAACATAGAACTAGACTTTGCTCTAATTTTAATTATAAAAAGCTCTAAACATTTTCTTAGGCTCTGAAGGTTTTTATTTTGGAAAAAGCTTTGAGGAAAAAAAATACTGTAAAGGAAAGAGTTCCTTGATTTTCAGAGGTATATAAAGAGAAAATGAAGGAAAAATTAAGAAAAAATATAAAAAATAAATAAAGGCCACCCACTTCTGAGATTACTTCAGTATCTAAGTTATAGATGCATTGTAAAGTTATTTCAGTATTTTCACTGTCTTTGTAATCACATCCACTTGTGTTTGAATAATGTGAAATTGTTCAGGTGTATGTACCTTCTTATATTTAATTTTCAAGTCTGCACTGTAAACTTTCTTTACTCTCCTTTCTTAATGCCGACTATCTTATTCTGTTCAGGAAAGTCCCTTTCTTGGCTTCTGCCTATAATTAATCAACCCACCATCAATCAAACTGGTGTTCTGTGCCTAGAGATGCACTGATGTGCTTACTTTGGCAAATACTTGGGTGTTTTTTATGTCATAGAGTTGTGAGATAGTTTGTTTCAAATAATAATCTCTCTTTTTTTCTCTGTGCAAAGTAAGCCTTGTGCAAGCTATGGGAAGAAAGGAAAGTGTGTGTATATATATCATTTTATGTACATACACTTAGGGAATCATTTTATCAATTATATTGCATAGATGCAATATGGGAAAACATAATAAAGCTTCCCTTAATAATTGCCCTTACTTTGGGGATAGAAGTTGAAGTCAGTGATGTTTTTGGAAGGCTATGTTGACTGGGGAAACTGTTGTCTTTCTTGCCAAAATAAGGAGCAGTAGTGAAATGGTTATATTTTCTAGCCTAAAAAAACACGAAAAAATATCTGAAATTTCCATCTTATGCGTAAATGTGATAATAAATAAGCTAGTGACAGCTTCAAAGTTGGAGGGGTTTTTTTTCTATGAAGTTCTGAGCAGATTTTTCTTCTGCTTGACATTTTTGGGAGAGACTACCTCCTTCAAGCATAGGAAAGACAGAACACCTTGGAAAAACTGCTTCTTGATTAGTACTATAGTACCAAATTTAATGCACAGGCCCTTAATTCCTAGAGTGTGTACTAGACAGCTGTTACTAATGTACACTTTGTCATCCTGATCCTGATAAAAATGTTGATTTTTATTGCTGAGGACATGGCTCCATTTTTTTTACCAGTTCCTTCTTCTTTAGTATGTCAGAGCAAAGAATGGCACTCTGGTATTATTAATATTTTAACTGTCTTCAGAATTCTGCTTTGCTAGCTTGCATGTTTGTGTTTGCTCATAGTTTCATGTTGAGTTGTGGGTAGAAAAATGCTCTCTATATATCCAAACAGAAATTCATTTGGAGTTACGCAAAAAAGAAAATTCTCTTAATTTTGAAAGTGAGTTGAAATCAAGTTTAGAGGGAAATTTGATTCCAAGACCTAATCTGTTTTTTACTTCCAGTCCTTTTTGACAAACTCATTTAAAGTTCTGCTTCCTTTAGCTAAAAGAAAAAAAGAAGAAAAAAAAAAAAAAGAAAAGTAAGTGAATAGGCAAGTTTTATATGGCCCTGTTGCCTGGAAATATTTCTTGTTTCTTTGCATTTCACCAACTATCTTTATCACTGTTAGTATCATGGAGTCATGTAATTTGTGTGATTCGCTCAGTGATTTCATATCTAAGGTCAGTGTTATGCTAGTTGTGAGAGATCTGAGTGAAATTTGGGGGGGGGCGGGTGTAAAGGTGAGGAGGTGACCTGACGTTTCCCATGGGTCATTCTAATATAGCATGTAGTTCGTTACATTGGATGTACTTTCCCTGTTGGCACACATAGACTGATGGCACATATAATCTACTGATTAATCAAATTAGGAATGTATAATAACAAGTGTAAAAGGTGTGCAATGAGCAGAAGGGACGGAGGGACAGGAGTCTGCANTAGTGTAAAAGGTGTGCAATGAGCAGCTATTCTTTGTGCAGAAGGGACGGAGGGACAGGAGTCTGCATTACCCTGATTAGAGGTTGAAGAGGAAATTGCAGCGATTGAGCTGCTGTTTTAAGAAGTCCAAAGTATAAATTTTGCTTTTTGCAGTCTATATGAAATAGGGCCTTCTCTAAACACCTTTCTAGTATGATTAACTGCATGTTTGAGATCATAGAGCTCAATATTGTTCTGTTAAAGGGGAAAGAAGAGGTAGAACTGGATTCCCATCTTTGGCTGTTTCCCAGTTCAGAAGACAATATTGGACTCCACTTTAATTCTGCTACCTCTATTTGCTATTAAAACATCTCGTATCAGGTAGTAGTACCCTGGATGTGTCATCTGCAAAAATGCATCCATGTGTTTTGTTTTGAAACTTACACAGAGGTGTAAATTTTCACATATTTTTAAATCATTTACTGTCAATGTCAGCTTTGATGACTTTTGGGGTTGGTTGTTTTTTTACAACAATATCAGAAAAAAGGGGGGTTTTGCAGTACGTGTCTTTTAAAAGAACGAGAATCACCACTGAGCTGTTTTGTTACCTGGAAGAGAGGCTTGTGAGCTAAACCCGAGCTTATAGATGTGATGTGACTTAAAAAAGGCAGTGAGTAGCCAAATTCTGAAGTATCTTTTGTCTTTGAAGGCATTTGGCGCTAATGCTGAAGTTTCAGTGTATCATTTGAGAGGTCTTTGCACGCTGAGGTGAGGTGAGAGCTGGCTTCAAGGCATTCTGCTACAGTGCTAGAGCAGAAGGTCTGTTCCAAGAGATACTGGCTCTCCTAACAGGATAAAGACATGATTTGTCATTGGTTGTGGTTTTGAAAGCTTAGATTAGTCCTTTCAGGTTCACAGATTCCCACATGCAACTGGCCATTCTTCTGTCAAGTCACTCCCGGCAATGGAGGTACGTAGAGCTATTTTAGTTAGCTAAGGCAGATCTTTTCACTCTAATTTTGTATGTTCAAGTGCCAGTAGAATAGAATTTAAAGGAGAGCCAAGAAATGCTGTTTATTTGACTTTTAAACTTCTTTTTTTAATCTTCAAGACTATTCAGAGCTAGATGTCATAAGTTGAGAGTTAAAGATTTGATGTAACTCTGGCACTGTTAAGGAGGATAAAACAGAGAGGAGTAGCTGGGAAATTTGTAATGGAGAAAGAAGTTCATCTCCCATTCTCAGGCTGGTATGCTCTTATCAGTGGATTTAGGCGACAGCTCCTAAGTTTTAGGAAGATGTATCTTAATTCAGCATCTTGCCTTCAATGGATCATTGTGATGCGTTTATAGAAGCAAACTCATTTGTACATCTTTTAAGTGACAGCTGCACAGATTGCTGACATTGTTTCGAAGCAGAAACACAAAAGCTGTTAGGGTGTTCTTCTGCACGATGAGTAATATTGTTCTAACGATTCCTGTATCCAGTGCCACTGACTGACAGAGGACTTTGCGAAGTCTACAGTGTTCTGGGTGACATTCATATCCGACACCCTCCTCGGACAGCTGCTTTAGAAAACATTATGCTTTTGCATTCATGTTTAACCTATTTCTTCTACTAAAACCAGGAAAGCAGACTTAATGCTGTATTCATAGCATTTCGGTTATGTTAGGCATAAAAAGGAGGTCAAAGGTCACCTGCGTTGAGGTCAGCAATTTCATTAGCGATGTAGGGAACCTTCCTGGCCAAAAGTAACATGAAATGTTGCATAATATTTGTTCAGAAATACAGATTCCTTAGTGTAATGGCTGTTCATGTGATTCCAATTGGAAAGATGGACACGGTATGTCATGAAAAGACCAGAAACCAAACGTGCTGAGACACATTTGAGCTTTATAACATTCAGGTTTAAAGAAAAAGGACAAAGAAAAAGAAAGCCCCAGCACTAGTCATGAGGCTTTGTGCGCTGCAGATTTGGGAACCTGGGGATCTGTCTTTCATTCAGATTTTCCACCAAATCCCAAGGGGCCGTTCAGCCACCTCTGCCCAGATTGATAATGTAGCATTACTTGCGAAGGCCACTGGGAGTAAAAGAAAAGTGGATATTCTTGTCTTTTGTTGTACAGTATTCATTCTCCTTCTATTAATGTCTTTCATCAGTGTTAATATTTTTGATAATTCATAATTGTAAGTGGTAGCAGAGACAGTTAAGAAATAGGCACAGTTACACAGTTCATGAAAGTATTTATGTGCGAGATGTTCTATATATTTTCATTTAAATACTGAAAAGGATAAATATATGCTATGTACTGTACTAACCAATGCTTGTAATGATTTATAGTTTATCTACACACATTTTGGCTCCTGCTGATTGTTCAGTCATAAATATGTTAATGCTTAATTTGCATGATTTGTTGCACCATATTTAGATTTGCATTTAATTAATCCCATGTTTCTAAGTTTCTCCTCCTAAATGCCTCAAGAAGCCAAGAACATTTTCTCCCCTTGACATATAATTTGGCTTCTGGGATTTTCAGGGGAGATGAAAGGGGGCATGGGAAGGGAATTGTAGCATTTGGAAGGGGATTGTTTGTAGCATTGGTAATCGGCCAAAACTATGCAAGTGCTTTGATAGTCTTCCTGCTATTGATAAATTTCTCTAATACTTGGCACGTGTATTCACCCATGGATAAACCGTTCATCATATTTGAGAGCAGAAGGGCATTTCCCTAAGACCAGACTGGCAGAGCCCAAAGGATCTCAAAAACTTTGGTTTTTTCACTTTTTCTGTAGTCTGCCATGTAATCCACTCCACGGAATACCCAGGCACTTTCACCTAACAAGCTCCTTAACCATCACAGGAACTTACAACACAGGAAAGTCTTTGATCTGCCCTGTATTACTCTGATGGCACACAACACAATAAGATTTTAGGCTTCCTGTCCCTTACATTGGCTCATGAGGTTATAGGTAGCTGGAACTGTTTTGTGGCATGTCAACAGGATTGATAGACTGGACGCTCTCTGGACTTAAGGGGGAAAAAAAATGGTTGCTTTATGGCTTGCTTAGGATGTCAGGAATAAGACTTGATAACCCTGGTTGTGCTTTCTGTCTGATGTTCCACTACATTAAAATTAGGTGTTCAAAGATGCAAAACCTTTACAGTAACTCAACAAGATGGGTTTGGTCTAATCAAAACAAAGTAAGTGAAGGACGATGCATGACAGTTTATACCTGGATGCTGAGCAATGGCTAAGATTGAGACAGAGTTTGTCTCAGCTGTTTTGGCATGACTTGAAGTCACAACCTGAAAATTGATTTCTGTTTTGGAAATGGCTCTCTCTACTGTTCTGAGGTATTTGAATCAACTGTGAAAATGTCAGAGTTCCCCACAAAAAACCCTAACGGGAGTGTCTGGTTGCAGTATTGACAGGATTTACAGAGTTTGCCAATTTAGCTCTCTGATTCCTTACGTCTGCATGTGGCTTTTGGATGAAGGATAATAAGAATAAAGCCAAAAAAGCCAAAAAAGAATCCTGGATTAAATTACTTTGCTTTTAAGAACTGTGCTTGCTTTGAAATAAGCCATAGATTGCTACAATAGAGTTTATAAAGTTGATAACATATATTCATTTATCTTTTTGTATAAGTATTTTTTTTATAAATTGTTGCAGTTAATCAGATGAATCAGCTCAATGGTCACCTAATTTTACAAACTCCCATTGTTTTGAGAGTTAGAAATACAAGGATCAAAAAGCACTTCTTTATGTAATCAAAATACAGGTTCTGTAATATCTAAAATGAACATCAGAAAAACAAACAAAATAATCCTTTCTGTAAATTCCAATTCTGGTATAATCTTTCTTTTAAGCCACAGAAGCCAGCTATGAATGCAGTACAAAATCCAATTTAGCAAAATAACATCTGGTTTTGTTTTAGATATATTGTACTTTTAATACGGAGTTTTACCTTTCTGATTAAGTATTTGTACAAGGAGAAGCAGGTTCCTTCAGCAGCTGAAATTGCTCATATAATTGGTCAAACAGAACATCAGACAAATGATTTTCATTATGCATTTCAAATGAGAGCAGAAGGGAGTAGTGCCATAGGCTTCCAGTAACTCTGAGTAGAACAGCTATGCTGCACTCAGATACAAAACCAGTTAAACAGAGGCTTTTAAGACTCCTTGTTTACGTTCGTTTTTCTTTTAAATTCTGAGAATCACTTCCGCCATACTGAACTGGTATTTGTTGCAGTCACAATCACAGAAACTTTTGCTATTTACCCGTGTGCTGGTTTGTCCAAGTTTTTCCGTTGCAGTCATCGCTCACCTGATAGCTGAGTGCATTAAATATTTATTGAAAATGTGAGTAAAGTCTAAGCTCTGGTTTTACTTTTCTTCATTCTGTAGGGTCTACTTTGTGAAATATATGATTTTGACAGCTTTGTGGAGGAGAAATGCATCTGTGCTCCACTTAAGTGTGGCTGCCAGAGGAGTGGAGTCCCGGCCCTACACTTTGCGTCCTTCGTTGCGCTGCTTTGTGTGATTGCGTACTGAGCTCAGGGAACTGACATGCCAGAAAGTTAAACCAGAAAAAAACAAAGGTGTTTGAGAGACCTACTTCATGGCCCAGCTTGATGTCCACTGGCACAGCTTCTAGCGCCAGCACAAGGCTGAGAGCAGAAGCATGTGACAAGGGACGTGTCCCAGAAGATAGCGCGCAGCTGCCTCTTTCAAGGGTAGTCACACTTAATGTGAGAGCTGATGTGCACGGTTTGGTTTTGACAACGCAATAGCGCTTGGGGGCCTCCCGGTGCTAAGTGCAGAAGCTTGTAGGAAGCTCTTTGCTACCTCCAAGAACTCAGAAAAAATAATGTTTCACTCAGGAAACTGAGAGTTTGGGGGACACCTTCTTCTCTTTCCCTTTCTATTCTCACTGTCTGTTCAGCAGACGCATCTGGGTTGTCTCGAAATCTGTCCATCTTGCAGTCATGAGTGCAGAAGTCCCCTGTCACAGGTCAATTGTTGCAACTGCATTTTGCTCTGTGAGACTGCGTTCCAGCAGCCGGACTCCAACAGGCAAATGACATTTTGCAAGAGGAACCAAAAATTCTCATCTAGGTATTTAATAAGAAGGCAGTAAAAAAAGCAGAGCCCTGGTCTCACATTCTCTCTGGGGCTGATGCTGTCATGTTTCCTACCGTGTTCTGAACCGTCTTTGGTCTTTGTACACCACCGACTTGCTCAAGCATAGGTTTAGAGGCAAGTGCTTTAAGCCTGTAGAAAAGACACTCCTCTATTGTTTTATTTTCCAACAGTTCAGTTCTCAAACACAACTTTTTTATGCAATGTTAGTAAGACATAGTTTAAAAAACAAAACAAAACCACCTCAACCAACCGCAGTTATTAAAACTTACACTATGTAGTGCTGTAATATATATCTTCCACGAATATGGCTGTGTCTCTGTGCAGCAGTTTTCTTTGTTAGCTGGTGTTCCTTTTCTATCAGTAAAATATCTCACTCCTGTGACATGAATTCTTCTCCATTTTTTATTTGTGTGTATAAAAATGGAAAAAGGGTAACACTGAGTATGCACATTTATAGTGCACAAGACCTTTATATATTCATGTTTTAATACATGTAAGTTCTAATACATTTATAGGTAAATGATAATGTTTTAGGCAGCTATGCACAAACCAAAGCAGGATATATATTCAGGTCACATCTTCTAGTGATGGGTAAAGCAAGGAATTTTTAAAAATTTATAGGATATGAAGTTATTTAAAAATAAAAGATCTAAGCAGTTTGATCATCATCAATTTTCTTCATTAGACATGTATATCTCTGACTTATCAGAACTTAGCAAAGCTCCTGATTTCAAACTTCGAGGGATTATGGGATGTTACTCTGTACTTCTTCCTAACATGCAGTAAAAACACGTATGTGGAAGTAAAATCGAACTGTTTAACCTGAGAATCCTTAAAACGTGTGAATGAAATCCAGGTTCCACTGCAAATTAGAAATATTTTTCTGGCTATTCATCCTGTTAATTTGGATGCATTTTTATATGAAATACAAAAAAACCTCTTGCACTAACAATATTAATTCAGTTATTGACAACTGTATATCCTCAGTGCCCATTGATTTAATTTTTCAAGAACTTTTTAGCATTGCATATTCAGAACATAATGACAGTATCAGGGGATTGATTACAGGTAAAACTTGTCTGCAGAGGAATAACCAGTAACAACTGGTGAGAGACATAGGCACAGAAAATTTGGGGAGGAGGTTAGGAAGCGATGGGGGAAGACGGTGCCACATCTTCATACTTTCAAGGGGTCTAATTTTCAGAAACACTTACTTAGCTAGGCATCTGCGGCCACTAGGTGGATGTGGATGCCCATTAATCATTGGGCATTTCTGAAAATCCTGGCCTATAAGATTTTCAACAACTCTGAAAACACTTAGAGGTGGTTGTTGTTGTTATTATTATTACTATTTAGTCAGTATTGTTTAAATCTTTAATGATTTTAAAGAAGTGAAATCCTACAAAAATATGAGAAGAGGCAATACCAATTTGTTGCAGTTCAATATCATACTTTCTCTACAACGTGCCATATTTAGGTGTAATATACGTAATAAGCAGAGTCATGATATACTACAGTTGCCTCTGGGGCAGTTATTAGCTCTCTCAGCAATTGCAAGTATAAAAGTGGTAGCGATCTGATCATTTCTACAGGCATAAATCTGAAAAAAAAGTCGCCTTTTGTAAATCTTTTTTTCTTTGAGTTGCCATGGCAGTATTCTCAGTGGATCTTCTGTTTTTACTGAGATGCATTTAAGTCTATGTAGTCAGCACAAACTTGGAACTGATACATTAGTCTTTAAATAATTTGTGCTGAAAATTGAGGTTATCACTCCTAGTTGTTTTGGTTTTAAGCATTGGTTGCTGTCTATCAGCTAAAATAGTCCACATACAAAGAAATAAAACATTACATTAATCATACAGAGAATATAGGAGGGAATGAATCAGCTCTTTGCAGTGGATGAAAATGCAGAATTGTGGAAATATTCTGCTGAATGGACAAAAACTAAAATCTCTTCAGATTCATAATTCTTGGGTCCTTGTATCTTCTGACGGTAGCCCTTGTCATCTCTAACCAAAAGGTTGCCTTTTGCTCATTTTATGTAATCGCCCTTTCATAACACATTTTGGTACTGGGGAAATTAAGGATCTGTTTTCCTTCTCACCTTTGCCCCTTTCTGTCATCTTTTTGAAGAGCCCCATTAATTCTACATATTTTTTTCATACCTCATCTGTATTTGCACTTTTTTGAATGGCTGCCAAAACAGTAGTGGAATTACTGGGTTTACCTGTATGTTCTTTGTCTTACTTCCAGATGGAAGTCTTTTTTCTTGTGGTTCACTTGCCAGGATTTGTCCTCAGGTGATAATAACTTTAATGTACTTTCTGCCAGTTTCTATTTCATCATGTTACCTCTTGCACTTGAGGGTTCAGCAAATCTGACAGAACAGAAAAATGCAAAAGGAAACAGAATTGCCACATCAGAAACATTTGGTGGCAGGGGGGTGAGGGGTAAAGGAGCTTGGTTTTGTTTCTATTAATAATAATACCGATAATAAAACTGCAAAGATGAAGGAAATTCTTTTTGCAATTCGAAGTATTAGTTGGTGTTCAACAAATAACCAGGGGCAGGAAAGGTGATCAAAGCAAAATTGATCCTGTTTGTGTTTTCTCCAGATGTCATTACTGCCTGATAGCTTGACATTTCTTAAAGCACCTCAGAAGGAACAGCAATCTGATTCTTTTGTTCTCCGATACATTTGTGAGTTAGGTCAATGTTCATTCGATTTCAGACTGGGAAGGCTGAGCCAGGGAGGTTAACAAACATTTTGTGGATTGCACATAAAACAAAAGGGAGCTTTGCATTTTCAACCACTTTATCGTGGATTCATAGAAGGGTTTAGGTTGGAAGGGACCTTAAAGTTCATCTAGTCCCAACCCCCCTCCCACAGGCAGGGACACCTCCCACTAGACCAGGTTGCTCAAAGCCCCATCCAGCCTGGCCTTGAACACCTCCAGGGAAGGGGCAGCCACAACTT
Organism: Anarhynchus alexandrinus; assembly: GCA_008711295.1. NCBI lineage: Eukaryota > Metazoa > Chordata > Aves > Charadriiformes > Charadriidae > Anarhynchus > Anarhynchus alexandrinus. The sequence continues at coordinate 1,589,007 of VUYV01000129.1, forward strand.
CCCTGGGCAACTTGTTCCATTCTCTCACCACCCTCGTTATCATATCTTAGTCCTGGAGACAACAGCTAGACTGGACCAACTTGCACTATTTGTTGAAGTACTGTAATTTTTAACTGGTTTATGCTGTGTTTCGGCTAATCTATCTATGTGGAAGGGTATCTGGAATCTGTTCTCCTTCAGACCTTCAAGGGCCTTTGCTGCTTGTGGCCACCATGGAGATGTGGCATCAAGACCAGTTCCCTTGCTGTTAATCTCAGTGCCTTCCTGAATCCACGAGCCTGTGTATGTTGACAGGATTTCCATCTTTTCAAGGATAGTGGTTCTTTATGTTACTGAAGAAAGCTTTGCAGTGGGTAGTGAGGTCTTTGCCGAAGTGGATCAGTTTGCATCAGCTCATTCAATCTGTGAGAAACTTCAGCTAAAGGAAGGGCTGTACTCTTGGGGTGATGGACATACTGGCTTGGAGGTACAAAGCAATTGCTCAACCAGCACTACTTCAAGCCTTTCAGTCAATACAGGATGGTTGCTTCAGCAGTTTGAGCTGACCTAATTACTGGGATGTTGTGCAGAGCTGGACAACACAGTTTAACTAGTTCTTATACTACTAAATTTGTAAAGTTAGAATAAGAGGAGAAAACACTGAAAATGTAAGAACAAAACAATGACAGAAAGTCATTAAAGATAGCTGAAACTTCTTAAACAATATTTTTCTTCAGGGACATCTGAAAAACTGAAGTTCAATAATAAGTAGAGAGGAAAATGAAAACTTTGTGGACCACAGTTCAGCACAGTGCTTAACACTGTTCCCTGAGCGCACTGAAATAGCCTACGTCACTGGGACCTGGCATTTCTGGCAATACTTTGAATGCTTAAGTCAAGCCAAAAGTTAAATATCCTGGTGAACTGGGACCAAACTAGCAGTCTAACCTGCAATTAGGTTGACTGATTAGATGGGTTTTTTTAGATCATGCTATTGTCTTTTCCATTTCTATGTAAAAGCAAAGAAAAATCCTTAAAAAATCTATCTGATATGTAAACTGCCAGGATTTAAAAAAAAAATTAAGAAGTTTTCAATGTTGAATATATCAAACACATAGAAAATGCTACTCCCGTATTTATTTATAATTTTTAAGTTATCTTGAAACTACAGTATCAAAATTGGCAGAGAAGAGAAGATCAGAAAATTATATTTTTGTAGACATCGTGCACTCAGATTCAATCCACCAAAGGATTTCAAAGGCCAGAGAAGACAATTTTAATTGCTGCAACAACTGATCTTTAACTACTGCAGCACTGGTGGGAAAACTTACTGAAGTAGGATTTCAGTTGATCTGAAAGTATTATAAAGAAGTATTACTGCCTCTGATTATTGGATGCAAAAGTTCAGCCATCATGATGCAAGAGTTTTGGGCTAGAATTTAGCAATCACAATACTATTCTTACTTCCCTTTGACTGAAAATTCAATAAGAACACCACCAAAGCCCTTCAGACTTAAAGAGTACACACATTTCTACAACCATAAATAAATACACCTGAATGTAAAATTGCATGGCTATATTGTTGTTATTCTTCTAATGTAAAATACTTATAAAAAGAACCACTCAGTCATCTCAGTCATTTGTTCTTAATGTATTAGAGGTTTGTAAACAACCCACTGACAAAACTCCAATGAAGCTTTACAGAAGTGTCATGGCTATTCTCTACTAAAATTTATCTTTAAAATTAAACATTTGAATGATACATAGGAGGGCAGTAATCTAGTTGGAGCGATGTAAAAGGCTGAGGTACAGTTAAGTAATTTCTAAAATTCTCTGCTGGAGACATAGTGGGGTATTCCCAACTGATCTGTTAGATCAAATTATAAAAAATAATCTTACTGGTTGAATTATTTAACATTTACTTGATTGACAGCAGTACTTGTTTTTATAGACATAAATATGCATTATAAATTTCATTGCACATATAAGGCACAAAGGAACCTGGAATGCTATTTTTTTCCATAAAAACTAAGGGGATGCCTAGGACAGTTGTGCTTTTGTGTATAAACTGCACGAGCTTTTTTTTTGATGTAGTTGCATCAGCTTTTGTGATACTGTGATTCATTATGAGTTCTTTATTCAAGTTTTGTCATCACTCTCTTGACTGGAGGTATTACCTGTCTCTAGTGTTTTTTCAGAGATAATGGAAAAGCTCTAGGTATTCTATAACATTGTTTTTCAGATACGACAGAAAGTCTCCTGAAACATGCTTTAATTGGAGGTATGGTAGATCAAGTTGTGGTGGGTTGGCCCCAGCTGGCAGCCAAGCCCCAACACAACCCCTCCCCCACTGCCCCTGCAGCAGGGTGGGGGACAAAATAGGAAGAACAGGAGAGAGAAAACTCATGAGTTGAAATAAGAACAGGGAAGTTGCTCACCAATTACTGTCACAGGCTAAACAGACTCAACTTGGGGAACGTAACTTAATTTATCGCCAATTAATGTAAACATTTAATTACTGAGTTGGGTATTGAGAAACAGAGTCCCAGGCTCAGCTTCACTCCAGACATGTCTCTTCCCTCCTTGTTATCGCTGCAGGTTACACTCAGTCCCTTTGATGAGGTGACAAGTGGTGCGGGAGGCTGGGCCAGGACTTAGAGGTTTCTTTCTGCTGCTCCTTCCTTCTCTCGCTTTTGTTCCACTTGTCCTTTCTTAGTCCTTTCCTTCTCACCAGTGTGGGTCCTCCATAGCTGCAGTCCCTCTGGGGGAGTACCTGCTTCAGCATGGGCTTATCCACCAGCTGTGGTCTCTTTGTGGGGGGTTCCTTCTCTGCCATGCAGTACCTCCTACTGCTCTGGTCCAGTTAATTCCCTCATTCTCTCATTCTTTCCTTCCTGGCATATTCTGTCCTTTATTAAAGGTGTTTCCACAGAGTCGTCACCAGCTTGGCTGATGGGCTCAGCTGTGTCCTGCAGTGGGGCCATTGCAGAGCCAGATAGAACCATTTGTGTCTAGCATGGAGCCCCTGACCTCTTCCCACAGAATATACCCTGCAGCTCCCTACCTCTGAAACCTGGCCACAAACACATAAGTGAAATGGGAAGCCATATGTAGCTGTTCTAGCTGTAACCATTTTCACCATGAGAGATCTATTTTATGTCCTAAAAAATAATGTTCAACTAGAATCATTAGCTATTTCAGTTGATGAAGAACAGGCTAATTATTTAGGCTTTTAAGTCTTCCACTTTTCTGAGAATGGTACTGATCGTATTGTGAGATGATACGAACAACTGTACTGGGTGAAACCAAAGATCTGCTCAAACCATTGTACTAAATAATGTACTGAATGCTTACGGAAGGAGTTTTAAAGGAAAGGTAAAGTTACCTGCTCCTTGGTATATACAATTCATGTATTTCAGAATGTCCACTAAATGAACATGTCCGTTTGGTCAAATAAGATATTTTCTGAAATATGCTTTGCAGGGATATTGCATTTTAGCTAATACTGAAGTATTTTTGCAACATTTAAATTAATGTAGAAATTCCTCATTACCCAAAGCAATAGTAGGCACATGGGTGGGGGGGAGAAGCAGCTCTGAATCTGCCTTTCCTCGTCTCCACTCTGCAAAACTACACAGGTTTTGTTGCACAGTCTTCTTTGAGTCTTTTCAGACATAGGTTTGCTCAGAAAAATAAAATACAGTTTTTACCTTAGGCTGTTGACATTTTTTTTCTTTGAAAAAATTTATAACATTTTTTTTTAAGAAACCGCTCATCAAAAATGTACTTATGCTACATTGTGAAAGGCTTTCATGTTTTCTGAAATAAAAGATTTTGTTCTAAACCAAGAAAAGCTTTAGGATTTTCAAATGTTTCTTCTTTATTTTCTGTTTTTATCAGTATTAGTTGCTAAACTTTACTTGATTTTTCAAATATTTTTGGTCCTTCTGATATTGTTTTTCAGTTAACTTTGACCATGAATATTTGGAGTCCCTAAAATGAATTTTTACTAGTAGAAAAAAAAAAAAGTTAAATACACAGGGAAGGACATACTGTTTAAGGCCACTTCTTTCCTCCCCTTGTCCCTAGTACTATGTAGTTTTCAATCTCTCTCCTCTCACCCCTTCTCCCTCTCCACAAATAATTACTTCCTACTTCCTTTTGGAAATTGATTTTTATGAGAAGGTGAAGAATTGGGGAATATAAAAGTTGTTATTTCCAGTATTTCATAGAATTATAGAATGGTTTTGTTTGGAAGGGACCTTGAAGATCATCAAGTTCCAACCTCCCTGCCATGGGCAGGGACACTTCCCACCAGACCAGGTTGCTCAAAGCCCCATCCAACCTGGTCTTGAACACCTCCAGGGATGGGGCAGCCACAACTTCCCTGGGCAACCTGTTCCAGTGCCTCACCACCCTCACAGTGAAAAATTTCTTCCTAATATCTAATCTAAATCTACCTTCTTCCAGTTTGAAGCCATTCCCCCTCATTCTATCACTACATGTCCTTATAAAAAGTCCCTCTCCATCTTTCTTGTAGGCCCCCTTCATATACTGGAAAGCTGCTATAAGGTCTCCCTGGAGCCTTCTCTTCTCCAGGCTGAACAACTCCAACTTTCTCATCCTGTCCTCAGAGGACAGGTGCTCCAGCCTTCTGATCATCTTTGTGGCCCTTCTCTGGACTTGCTCCAACAGGTCCGTGTTCTTCTTATGTTGGGGTCTCCAGAGCTGGACACAGTACTGCAGGTGTGGTCTCACGAGAGCAGAGTAGAGGGGAAGAATCACCGCCCTTCATCCTTTATATCTGATATTTCCATTTCATGATGACTGCCTATCAGTTCTGACTTTTCAGAATTGCTTTAGATTCAGATTTGCTTTAGAACTTCGTTGTCAAAGGGTGACATCTAGTTCCAGAAAATCTGTGTAGTGTCAGTATTTGTGTGAATTGTCTGAGCAGACAGCCCGTGTGTACACTGTACCCTCCTCCCAAAAAGACGCCGTCACTGAAATCCTGACCTTATTGAAATCTTCAAGATTTCTGTGGGCTCTGGATTTCACCATGAGTGAAACAAACATGTCTGTCCACTGACGGATGGAAGTCCTGTCCTTTCTGCAGTAGGATAATGCCACCCAAAAGTGCACGGAAAATAAACCTGAACAGGTAAAGAGAGGTCTCAGTTGCGCAACATTTCTTTGGCAATGGAGGCTGGAATAGCATCCTTTGGGAGAGACAGGAAACCATCCATCACTATCCTGTGGTTGTTAGGGTAGGTTTCTTGGATTTAATCACATTAAATAAATCTTTGTAGGTTGATTCTTACAGTTTGTCACCAAAAGTCCTTGAAGCACTTTTTCTCACGCCAATTCTGTATTCAATACCTTTCAAATTTTCCCTCTTTTCATGAACATATTTTGGCTGCGATTTTAAGGGGGTCTGAGAGTTAGGTGCTTGCTGCATTGGAGTATAGCTGGAGATCTCCTGAGTTCCACTAAGGAAAACCAGCTGGGAACAACTTAATCCCAAGTAACAGAAAGGGAACATTTTAATTTTCACACATGTATTTTCACTTCTGAATAGTGGAACACCATCTAGTTAGGCAGTTGCACGATTATTCCAAAGTGAAACAGCTGTCTCGGCTTTAATCTTGTCCTCCTATCCTTCCAGTGAGGCTTTTTGATTAACTTTTTATTCTTAGGACAGCAATTTGTACCAAGGATCTAATTAAGAATTTTATGTAACACAGCCAAAGTCCTCCTTTTGCAAGTCTGTCTCACCTCAGTCCTACTAATCTTGCAGCTTTCGGTATGAAGCACTCTGAAATGTCTGATATTTCAAGCTATCTCTTCTGGTTGAAAACAATTTCAGCTATTGAAAATCGGGAACAAGATTCATTTGATTCTTTTGTCCCGGTAAGGCATGTTTTTAAAATTTAAATTCTGAGGATTAGGCTGCCTTTTTTTTTTTTTTTTTTTTCCTTTTTGGGGGGGGGGGGAGGAGGGCTTAAACTGAACTTCTCTGTTGAGCTGAATGAACTCAGTCCTTTGAGCACAGGTCTTCTGTGTTTCTTACTGATGAATGGGTAAGTGGGAAAAAGCAGCCTTTAATAAAAGCTGGTGATTTCTGGGGAGAAAATTATTCTTATTTCCAGAAAATTATATAATTGATATAGCTTTTAAATGAAGGAGTATTTGTCAACTGTATTTAATAAATATAAATTGGATATATGGGTATTACTGCTTATCACCAAATGACATTCAGTAATATGATATTGTATATTGTATATAAAATAAAACAATTAAGTTGGCTGATCCCTTCTATGTTTACATCAATATGTGTTACTAAATTTAATCATATTTTGCTTTCAAATATTTTGAAAAACATTTTACTTATATTAGTGTCATGTGCACTGGAAACATTTATTTTCCCATATGCAGTAGCAGATGCAGGATGATGCTTTTGTCGACCGGGTTAGGTAAGCCAGACAGAGCATGCTGGAGAGGAAAGAAGAGAGTGTCTTGCTCTCTTCCATGTATCTTCATTTTATGTGAAATATAAATTTGGCGGGGTATCTTTACATGAAAATACACTAACACTGTGCAGAAGAGACATATATCTGAACTGTTAAGAATGTTATCAACAATCTGAAGAATTATTTAGGTGCTAACTATACCAGCTCAGTATTGAGCTAATAAGTGAGCAAAACTCAGTGCTTTCAATACCAGACAGGCTGATAGCAAAAGATGCCTGGACGCCTGTTTGTGTACGAGTAGAGAGCTTATACTATAATCGAAGAAGACATTTCAGAATGTGTCACGAAGCATATAGGAGCATGTGAAGGATGGGCTGACTTTAACTTTGGAGTCTCTGGATTTCTCCTTGTTACGGCTGCCCTAAAAAAACTGGTGCCTCCCGCAGATTCTGCGTTCTTCTTGCTGTAATATTTTCTATGTCATTTTTCTCCCGTTCCTCTGAAGCACACGATGTTCCCATTTCTTGTCCTCCCAACCAAACATTTATTTAGTATCAGGGTCAGGTCTGCAGTGGGGTTTTTATATGTTAGTGCTCAGAATTGGTGCACCTGCCTGTGAAGTTGGTTAGCTTTTGGAAAGGACCATCAGATTAGGTGTTAATTTTCCCCAGACGTCCTATGGCGAAAGTCAGGATTTACAACAGGCTGAGAATGGTAAAAATTATATTTCTGCCAGGCATCATGATTTACTGGATGAAGGGGATGTGTTGACAATTTTCCATTTCATTTGGAGGGTGGAACTGGTGCCTAAAAAGACAGGGTAGGAGGAGACTGGATCTGTCCAAAGGGTTCTTTGGTAAGGGCTGCCTCATGTCTGAATGTCACTTGCATGAGATAGATGCTGAGATGTTTTTGAGGCTGAAGCACTGTTGTACAGGCACAAAGGAAATCTAAGTTCCTGAAGCTGAAGATTTTGAGGACTGCATTCTTGGATTCTGATGCCTATATTCTACATACATCCTGCCTTAAGCAGCCAGTTTCTTTTGTGTTTCTGGATGCTATGCTTAGTCCTTTTCCAGGTGTTCTTTCTTATCACCTGATGTATAGCGCATAACTTCCACTGCTAATTCTTTGTCAGGAAATGTTTTCTTTTTCTTTCCTAAGAGTAATCAAAGCTTGTTTCTGAAAGTCCTCTCCTGGAGCTTTTCCATTAAAAACAGAGAAACAAAACACCATCATATCAGACAGACATCCAGGAGCTGCTTATTATTATTGTTATTATTGTTATTGTTGTTGTTGTTATTATTATTACTATTATAGGAAGAGGCTGCTTTGACTGTATGAACCATTTAATGTTCCAGTGTTTCGGGGGATCATGTAAATGCATGAAAGGTTGTTGTGACATTTGAAGTTCCTCTAATTGATTTGCAACCAATCTCCTCAATCTTGGTAGATCAGTTCTGACGGTTTTTAGGTTTTATGTCTCTGTGATTGTTACATTCATTGTTCAATACAGTGACAGTGAGAGGTCAATGTTGTCTCTGCGTACAAGGAAGGCTGTTTCGTTTTGTGGGATAAGTGGCTTTTAGTTATACACATTCACACGGTAAATCCAGAGAGTGCAGAACTCTCCTGTCCAGGTCACTGTTATTAATGTAAATGAATGGTAGCATCCTAGATTTTTGTGTCTCACACGGCAGAAAATATGTCTTGCAATCAGTAACTAAAAGATATCCTATAATTTAAGAATGATCATATTTCAAAGTTGTGCCTTGTGTTATGTTTTGTGACTGCCTCCTCAGTAAAAATGCCATCTTGCTTGCTGCTAGATAAGTCACTCTTAAAATTGCCCCCATCTATTTCAATTCCGTTTAAAATAATATTTTTTTACTCAGTGTTTCTGCATCCAATTCTAGCCAAAACAACACTGTTTAGAAATGACAGAATGTTAAAATGTAAAGACGAGAAAAGACCTCATAGGTCATGTTGCCCATCTGCCAGAATGTGAGTACTGCCTACAGTATGTATTTTAGTGCTTTGTCTAACTTTATGCAGAGTTTTAGGCAATAGGGCTTCTATCACTCCTCTAGGGAGATTATACTATAGTTTGATGAAATTGCCACACAGTTGTATCAGTGTATAAAATCTGCTTGCCTGCCCTTGGCATGAAATTGAATAATATTCCCATGTTAAAAATAGCAAAATATTTTTTGAAAAACAGGCAAATATAATTTTCCTGATTTGAAGGGTTTCTCAGCATCATTCATAACACCAAAGAATTATTTTTTTTTTTTACATTTTTTCCTTTTGTTTTTAGTCTAACTTCTTAAGTCTGTCTTTTTAGAACTGACACACCTATCTGCACCCTTAATCTAATTTTGTCAGGTTCACAAGGATGCTCTTCCCTTGATTATTTCTTCACAGGAATTGCCTTCAATTTTTTTCTGGGCCTACAATTTTGATTTAAATGAGGTGTATTTTTAAGGCCCTGTACAAGTTCTTTAAAAGACTGTCAGTTTTCCTGTACCCTCCAGTCATGTTGTTTGTGTTTCTCAGACTTACAGTGGCCCCAGGCGTTTTCTTTACTTAAGCGATGACATATAGTAAAGCTGCTTTTATGGCACTGTTACTACTCCTCTTGAGTTCAGTCCCTTTACATGGTTTTATTACTCTACAAACCTGTCACGTTGCGTTGATTTTGTGTTTCGAAATTTCTTGGTAAATGCTATTTCTAAGAATTAAGAGGTTGACAGCAATAGCTTCTTAATAGACTATATGTTAGCAGAAGATGTAGCTTTCCTCCTCTGTGGAAAGCTCCTCTATGAACAATAATCAGTTGATACTTTATGTGTTTCTATTTTTACACGATAACTTAACTTTCCTTGTGGCTGCAGTACCGCTTCCACTTTCTCTTTGTTGCCTCTGCTGTCGAGTCAATATTTCCTTTTATAACTGAAGGCCTTGTTCTTTTACTTTCTTTTGCTGTTGCAGTTTCACCTCCAATACGTGATTTGTAGATTTATCAGTAAATAGGATGAATATGTAAAAGATACTGAACAAATACCTGTTCTACAGTGAAGTTTCAGAAGAAGACATGCGTTGCAGGCAAAGCAGACTCGACCTGGGGTATTTACTGCCAATTAACATAAACATTTTATTATTGAATTAAGTATTAAGAAACAAAGAAGATAAACAGCTGAACTGATGCTTAGGGAAAACACCTCTTTCCCAGGGCGGGCTTCACTCCAGACACGTGTGCTGCCCCTCGTTACCATCGCCGCTCACGCTCAGTCCCTCCGGCGAGGCGAGGGCGGCTCAAGGGGGTCGGGGTCAGGGCATGGTGGTTTCTCTCTGCCGCTCTTTGTTCCTCACTCTTCTCTTCCACTGCTCCTTCCTTCTCACCCGTTTCCTCAGCTCCAGCACAGGCCCCCCACAGGCCGCCGCCCCTTCAGGGCCTTACCCGCTCCACCCCACGGGACCGGGGGAGCAACTGACTTCTGATTGGTGGTTCAGAGGCGCCACCGGCTTCGCTGATTGGCTCAGCTGAGCCCTGAGGCGGGTCTCTCATGGATCCGGCGGGAAGCGGCTGTGGCGGGTGTGGGGCAGCCCCACAGAGGAGGCCCCTGCAGCCCTCCGGCTACCGAACCTCGCTGTTTGTGCCCAGTACAAGGTGGGAGGCAGGTATAACCGTGGAATCATAGAACGGTTTAGGCTGGAAGGGACCTTGAAGATCACTCAGTTCCAGCCCCCCTGCCATGGGCAGGGACACCTCCCGCTAGGCCAGGCTGCCCAAAGCCCCGTCCAACCGGGCCTTGAACACCTCCAGGGATGGGGCCTAAATAGTTGTAATTTATGTAACAGCGCATCTCCATCGAGAAATGCATTTTATGCCGCAAGAGGCAAAACCTTGTAAAACGCCTGACTTGCCCTGAACCCTGGAGAGCTTCACTTTATACGCCAATGTTTCTTATCTTTTGAAGTAACGTACTGTGAGTGCAGTCGTCCTGCAATGATTTAGGGTTTGAAACAAGCTGTCGGCCAGCGATATATTTGGAATTATTTTGTTAATTTTATTCATCACGTAGTGATTCTGGGACATGAAGGTACACTCTGGGACATCAATTAAAACTTTTCCAGAGGATGTTAGGTTAGAAGTTTACTCCTACTGACATAAATCAAAACCCTCTGCTAAACGACAGTCAGATTTAACTTTGAGTTTGTTGCCAATATTCGAAATCAAATTTAATTCTTTAAGTTCTTCCTAAATAGTTAAACGTACACTCATTAAGTGAAAGCATTTGGCAAAATAGCTTTGATCCTGTACATCCTTAGCCAGAATCAATGAGTTAAGTTGCTGCACTTTATGGACCGCAGTAACCCCCAGCTCTTCTCCTGCAACTTCAGTGCTGAAACGGGATCAATGGTGATTTTGCTACTTCTGTTGTACCTGGGAACCTTTCTAAAACTCGAAAGACACTTTCTTCTGTATTTCTTATTCTTTCCTCTCTATGGAGAGTTTTAGCTGTAGCACCAGTAAGACTTGGTCTCTTCTGCTCTTGCCAAGCAGAGGTGAGTGCTCTTTGGCACCAATTCCATGATTTCTGGGCTGCTGTATATAGTGCTCGATGTAATTGATTAGTTCCTGAAAGCAGGTGTTTGTTTCTTTGGCATTTATGTCCTGATAAACCTCTTGAATAAGTAGTGAATTCTGTTAAAGTAATTTCCCTATTTAATGTTTTGTTTTATAGTCACATTTTTTTGTTGTCTTCATCTGCATTGTAATTTTTAGTCTGTTTGTTTCAGTGTTTTTGAGGCTGGCTGTAAAAGTCTCCATGCAGGAATAAATGTTACACTCAACCTGCAGGTACTTCAAGCTGTAAAAAGGTTACAGAATAAGGTATTGGATAGCTGCTTTGTGAGCTTGGTGCACCATGATTTTCAAAGCAAAAAGGCATGCCCTGGGAGATGCAGCCTTCGCTTTGGTCGAGAAAGGAGGGATAGAATGGCTGCGGTTTTGCTTTGGTTTTGTTTTCCTTTCTCTTGAAGAAGTTTTATCTTTGTGCATATCAAGGCTGAATCATGCACTTGTACCATGCAGCCAGGTCAAACAGGGTGCCTAAAAATTGGTTGCATGCTTTTGTCCAAATCTGTGTTTGAGTTTATGTGTATACATGTGTATATGAATGTTAGTATGTGTATAGGGTTTTGTACATACACACACCTACAGTCTTATCTTGTTTCTGTGGAATGTTAAAACCCAGTTGCAGTGAAAAAGTATTTTAATATAAATGTATGAAGTAGTCTACACGCCTGAATAATGCAATAAATTAATATATTTTCAAGATAAAAGAACTTGACAGGTATTTGAGATTATTTTCCTGTTCATTTTTTTGTGCAGCTCTTCTTGAGGTTTACACTGTTTTATAAAAAAATTGCACCAATCCATGGTTAATAAAGCTAATGTTTAGGCAAACTGTAGAAATCTTAAATCGCTAGTATTTAAGAAAAAATGGGACTGCTGAAGTAAATGAGACTGTTTGCCATTGTTAACAAGTCTGTGGATGACAAGCATTTTGTGTTACAATTTTATTTTTTCCTAGGCTTTTAATTTCTGGATATCTAGCTAATGTGCTTTAAAAATAAAACACAAAGCAATCTGAAAGCAGAATATTAATTTGTTTAATTAGTTCTAAATTATTTTTGCTTATTATTGCTTTCATGAACCTGCTGGCTAAATGCACGCACACTCTATAAATCCTACCAGGAGAAAACCAAAACTAATATTGAGTAGAAACATAGCTTAAATTTTGAGTCTGTTGAAGCAGATCAATATTTTACCATTAACTTCACTTATGCAGGGACTTTCACCCAGAAATTTTTAGAGCTGATATATGTAGCAGAATGTTTAAAATGGGAGATGTATCCTGTTCTGGTAATTTCATAGTATAAAATAAGTTAGCTTAACTCTTAGGTTTTCAGTAGCATCAATCCATAACACTTTTTTTTTGCAGTGTATCTTTTCACTATTGGAGTGGCAAGGTTTTTCAAATATTTCATCTTTTTATGAAATTGTTATGAATGTTATAAAATCTGAAAAAATGTATACATATCAGATGTCAGAGTTTTGAAGATAATACACTTATAAAAAGACCATATGGAATGTATTTCTATTTTTGTTCTCATTTCTAAAGTTTCCATAGCCAGACTTAAGAACATACCAGAAACTGGCATTGCCTGGATTGGTTAAAGCTGTTATTTTCTTGGGAGATGGGCTTTGACGCAGACTTTGGGGAAAGTTCTGAAGCACAGTGGAGATCACATCAGAGATCAGAGCCGAGATCTATGTAATAAATGAATGTTATGGCCCATTCATTTTCAAAAGGCCATGAACACGTGCCGAAGTGGTGTATCTTAAAATAGGGTTTAGGCCTAAATTTCTGTTCTGAAGCACTGGTGTAAGACACGTTGCATCAATTTCTTTTGTGAGTCAGTAGAGATGTGATAAAGGGACCTCTGTGTGAGTCTTAGTATGGCATTTGGCATCCTAGAATGAGACAGATGGATCCACCCTGCCTAGTGATAGGAAGGTTATCACCTCAATATTTAATGAGTAATAACATTTAGTTGAATAATATCTTCACTGGAAATTCAGATGTACCATTATTATCCCTCATTCTCTGTAGAGCTTTTCCCATTGACATTTCTGTGTCCTTCACTGGATCTGATATTGGGCAAAAAGTTACCATTATGTTAATCATTGCTAATTCAAACTGCTAACATGGGTACAGGTGAAACTTCGACAGCTGTAAAGTAGGTGCTTTCTTGCCATTCCCTCTGGCAGCCTGTGGATCCACATAGAAATGCTAGGTTCTCCTTAGGTCTAAATTCTTTTTTGCTTAAATAATGCCACAGCTAAGACAATTTCAATAGGAAATTATTCCTACAGATTAAGAAAAAAACAACGCAAAACCCCAAGCCCAAAAATAAGGCCACCTTATTTGAAAGGCTCTGCTTACCTTTAAATTAAATGGCTTTATATGAGGTTGCTTTAGATATGTAGGGAAAGGTCTCGAGGATTTTTTGAGGCTTTTTCTTCTATTCTTGACAGCTGCAGCCTGCAAGCAAAGCTGCTTTTGACTTCTGTTTTATGTCTCTAAGTAGAGGTAGGATTGTTTGCTGAAAAGTCATTCTTTAGATGTTCAGAGAGGCTCCCTATCTTTTCTATTTTCTGTTTAATAACAAGCAAATGACTTTTTCTCCTTCTTAGTCTTACAGTTTGTAATTCAGTGGTAAATACGACAAAAGGTTCCGGGTGTTTTGTGATCTTGAGGCCTCATAGCATGCCAGTGAATTACTGTTTTGACATCTAAATTATCATTTAATCTTTCCTGCCATTGTGTGTCAATGTAAATCTATTTCTTGCTGTTGTGAGAGGAAACTTTTGACAATATGAAATGAGTTTAAACTAATTCAGTGTTACTTTCTTAATGTCACAAACAGTCTGACATGGTATATCTGAGAGATGCAGCGTGCCCTATTCATGTACAAATATAGGGGCTGCTCCACTTCGTATTATTAAGACACAAAATGCTAACATTTTGAAGTAAGATAAAACTGCAACTGAATATTCCAGAGAGTGTTTTAGAATTTAGGGCTGGCTGCCTGGAAGGATGAGCCCTTAACTCTGACATACAGTCCACAGAGTCAGGTGTCTGCAAAAGACGGTAATGAGCCACTGACAACTCAACTTCCTTTTTAAATGGTGATACGTACTCTGTTGTATTACTTTAAATTTCACCACTTCTTTGTTTTGAGTTTACTTAAATGTAGTAATGTAAGTAATGATGGTGATTCCTTAACAGGAAAGCAAGCAATTGAGAGTTCTGAGTTAAAATCACAGCTTGGAATAAGTATAGGTGGATAGTTTCAAAATGATGCCATACTTGTTTTAGTGTTTTCTAGTTAAGAAGTAATGTGCTGTGCTCATTATTTATAAAATAGTTACCATACACCTGTGCAAGTAGTTTCGTGCTCTGATGTTGAGTACAACACTGCAGAACAGGAACAGTTAAAACAAGAGTTATAAATGCTCCAAAAAGAATAAAAATCAATATAATATGGACAGTTTATAAAAACTGTTAATGCTGTAAGTAAAACCAGTCAACAAGGATAAAGCTAGCACTCATGGTAGAGGGAAAGTTCATCTTGTCTGAGAGGTATGAGTCATGTCATACACTTGTAGAGAATTTGGTAGCAGAGTAAATGTTCATGAACTAGACCGTGTGCCTTTTTGTTCTCTTTCTACTGGCTTCAAGTGCTTTCACTGTATCTTGCTTTTAAGTTGTGCTTTTGGTGGAAAAGCAACTAGACTGCCTGACTGGCTGCAAGCAAAACAATCTCATATATATTTGTGGAAGCAAAGTCTGTTGTGCTCAAGTCCTTTAAAAAGAAGAAAAAAAATATCTTCCTCCTTTTTTTTTTTTTTCCCCCAAAGCTATTCAAGTTTTGTCCCAGCTATGCCAATCTGTCACTGCAGCTGTCAGTGTGATGCCTTTTCTTCAAAGCACAGAGACGGCTCAGCTGAAAGCACTGCTTCTAGTCAAGGGCAGGAAAAAGGTCTGTGCAGGGAACAGTAGTTATAAGGCTGACAGCCCGCATGGTACATTGTCCACATAATATACTACTTAATGTATAGGTAAAGATTAGGGCAGAAAGGAAAGTGCATGAGGAATGGGGAAAACAGGATCAGTCAGTTCACTACACTCAGTAAAATTCCCTCTTTTGGTGATTGCTTTGGATTTATTTTGCAGCTGCAGAATGTTGAATATGTTCACAAAGACCTCTTCCCATTTTTAAAATCTGATTGCAATGTCTGGGAGCCCTCTGTATGCTACCTGGCTTAAGAAAGGGCTGTCTCTTTCATGAATTAATTACTACTGATTTGAATTCATCCTGCAAGTTAGGCAATTAGACATGTAAAATTTTAAAACTCCCTACATATAGATAGATTATTTAGTTCTTGCCAACTGTCATGACCAAATTAAGCCAGTTTTGCTAGTTGTTTTATAGCTGGGAAAAGTTAGGTAAAGAGTAATTAAATGACTGGTTTAAGACTGTAGGTCAAAGGGCAGACCTAGGAATAAAGTCATTATCTTTGTCTTCCAGAAAACCATTTCTTCTTCTCCTGTGTTCCCAAACTTTGATAGTTTATATATATGTGGGTATATAGAGGGTGACAAATAAGAGGCAGTGCTGTCTCAAAGACAGTGCAGTAGGCGGAGATTCTTGAGAGAATCTAGATCTTTTTTTGTGTGCATTTGTTAATTTATGCAGAATTGGAAGCATTCTTGATGAGCTGATGAACTGCTATGATAGATTTGTCAGTGTTCTGTATAAGAATTGCGCAGATATTTTTTGAGGATTTGGTGAATCAGTGTGTGTGACGTGTTTTTAAGTCAGAACAGATATAGACACATCATCCTGGAAGGTAAAATCCTTCTGACTCCCTGTTGCTACTGATCTTCTCTTGACCTACCCTTTGAGTAACTTCACTGTGATTACAGGACTATTTTGATGCTATTGTGTACTCCATGGCTAGCACTATATTTAGGGCTCTCTCCAGTGGTTGCAAACTGTCTTCTCGACTCTGCATGATTAAAGCCTCCTACTTTCCTTTAAAGCATGAGCTACAAACAGGACATAACTAATAAAATCAGCCCCATTTCCTGCACTTAAATGCAATGTTATAGCTCAGGATGCCAGTGTTCTTGAAATTACCATAAGTTAGACAGACTGAAGCAAAATGCTTGTATTAAATCAGTTTTCCCAGTTAAAAAAAAAAAAAAAAAAACCTACAAAACAAAAAACCCCAAATCACAACACAGACTCGCTGTCCCACACACGCACACATACATACACATGCACAGATAGGAACAGGAGGAGTGGAAAAAGAAAATGCATTGATGATATTAGTTATGAGTGAGTGGTTATAGTCACTAGATCCATCTGAAACTATTGCTCTGTGAATTTTCTCATGCTCGTCTGTCTGATGAGGATGAATACCTCAGTAGCAGAAAATCATCAGTTTGATAGTTGAAGTTCAACTCTTCCAATCAGTAAAGAATACAGTAAGCACTGTGTTAAAATGAATCCTGAAAGATATTCTTGCTTGAAAGCAAATTCTTTGCAGGCTGTGTAGGAAGGCTGAGCAGGGCAGGATCATGCTATTCAAAGCAGCAACTTACATGCTCAGACTTTTGCTGTGGAAAGGGTGATGGGCCAAGAGAGAACCTGGGGGTTAGGATTAGGTAGGAAGCTAGCAAATGGATACATCCTTGTGGGTGCCTCCAGGAAGCCTTGTCAAGGCTCATGAAGGACAGAGGGACGTGATTACAATGAGGCAGATCACTTTACAAAGGGTAAATTGTGCCTTGCCAACCTGACAGCTTTTGTGATGAGATGACTAGCTCTGTGGATGAGGGGAAATCAGTAGGTGTCATTTGCCTTGATTTTAGCAAGGTTTTCAGCACAAATTCTCAGTCTTGTAGCCAAATGACAGAGATAGGGAATGGATGGATGTACTAGAAGGTGAGTGGGACACTGGCTAGACCACCAGAGCCAAGGGGTAGTGGTCAGCAA
The DNA here is from genome assembly GCA_008711295.1 of Anarhynchus alexandrinus. Classification (NCBI taxonomy): domain Eukaryota; kingdom Metazoa; phylum Chordata; class Aves; order Charadriiformes; family Charadriidae; genus Anarhynchus; species Anarhynchus alexandrinus. The sequence continues at coordinate 1,606,094 of VUYV01000129.1, forward strand.
TTCAAAGTCCAGTACTGATGGCAAGTTACTTGTGGTGTTTCTACAGAGTTGATACTGGTGCTAATGGTGTTTAACATCTTCATTAATAACCAGAATGATTAGATAGAGTGCACTGTCAACGAGGTTTTAGGTAACATCAGACTGGGCAGAGCAGATGATACATTGGACAGTTGCCATTCAGGGGGATCTCAATAGGCAGGAGAAATGGGCTGAGAGGAACCTCACAAAGTTCAGTGACAACAGGCAGGAGTTCCTCCACCTGGACAGAATAAAAACCACAGCAGTCCCAGCCAGGCACAGTCCGGCTAGGCAGCATCTTTGCAGAATGGAGAACAAGTTGTTCATGAGTCAGCCATGTGCCCTTGCAATGGTGAAGGCTAATCAACAACTGGGCTGCACTAACAACAGCCTAGGCAGCAGTTTGAGAAACATCTGCTTATCACCTGTGAGACTGCATCAGGACTACTGTGTCCAGTTGTAGGTTCCCCAGTGTGCCCAAGTGTGTTGAGTGGAGGGTAACCAAGATGGTGGCACAGACAACAATGACTGGGTCTGGTGCACAGAACATAGAAGAAAAGGCTGGGAGAGCTCAGTTTATTCAGCCTGGAGAAGAAGAGTCTGTGGGAAGAAACAAACTGCTAGGTCTTACATCTGGGCTGGGGCAATGCCAAGCACAAATACAGGCTGGGCGGGGAATGGCTGAAGAGCAGCCCTGGAGAGAAGGACCTGGGTGTGCTGATCGATGAGAAGCTCAACATGAGCCAGCAATGTGCCATCGCAGCCCAGAAGGCCAACCGCATCCTGGGCTGCATCAAAAGAAGTGTGGCCAGCAGGGCGAGGGAGGTGATTCTGCCCCTCTACTCCACTCTCGTGAGACCCCACCTGGAGTACTGCNACAGTTGCCATTCAGGGGGATCTCAATAGGCAGGAGAAATGGGCTGAGAGGAACCTCACAAAGTTCAGTGACAACAGGCAGGAGTTCCTCCACCTGGACAGAATAAAAACCACAGCAGTCCCAGCCAGGCACAGTCCGGCTAGGCAGCATCTTTGCAGAATGGAGAACAAGTTGTTCATGAGTCAGCCGTGTGCCCTTGCAATGGTGAAGGCTAATCGACAACAGGGCTGCACTAACAACAGCCTAGGCAGCAGTTTGAGAAACATCTGCTTATCACCTGTGAGACTGCATCAGGACTACTGTGTCCAGTTGTAGGTTCCCCAGTGTGCCCAAGTGTGTTGAGTGGAGGGTAACCAAGATGGTGGCACAGACAACAATGACTGGGTCTGGTGCACAGAACATAGAAGAAAAGGCTGGGAGAGNTAGTGGGAGGTGTCCCTGCCTATGGCAGGGGGGTTGGAACTGAATGATCTTCAAGGTCCTTTCCAACCTAAACCATTCTATGACTCTATGATTCTATGATTCAACCATCTAAGGGATGGTTAGAGACCAGACAAAGCCAAACTCCTCTCAGAGGTGCAAAGGAGAAGTATGAGGCAATAGACAACAAGTNGTTCAGCCTGGAGAAGAAGAGCCTGTGGGAAGAATCAAACTGCTGTCTTCAACCATCTAAGGGATGGTTAGAGAGCAGAAAAAGCCAAACTCCTCTCAGAGGTGCACAGGAGAAGTATGAGGCAATAGACAACAAGTTGCATTAAGGGAAAATCTGACTATATATAAGAGACAACTTTTCTCATTCAGGATTGTTAGAGCACTGTGACAGGGATCCAGCAAAGCTGTGAAAGTCCTTCTGAAAGCAAATACAACTGACAGTGTGGAGGTTCTGCTTGTGCTTGGTTGAGGAAGTAAAGGAATAACTGATTTTTCAAAAGAAATTCCAAGTCCCCTAAATATTATTTTTTACAGTGTTCCCACAATTACTAGTTTCTGATTGAGAGAGATCTCTAACTTTACTGCAGGAAAATCTGATACGGATATAAGGCTTTTTCCTCAATGGGTTAGAAGTGATTGGTGATAGTATGTGAATGCTTTGGGAAATGACTCCTGAAAGATGTTTGTTATTTTAGTAGATATTTTTTTTTAAATCATTGGAAAGATGCTTTCATTCTGAAGATTGCAAACTTATATTTGGTACTAGAACTTCTCGCAGTATATGAAAATAAAAAGAAAATAAAATCAACGAAAGGCAAAATTTGGTAGAGACAACAGAATACTGTAAAAAAATAATCTTTTTCTTCCTGTAACAAAGGTAGCAGTCATTAAGTGTATGGAGCTAAATATTCATGTAAGTAAAAACTATGATTCTAAAAAGGAAATCCTTTGTTTAACCTTCAGTGATAATATGGTTATAAATAATTCTATTTGCCTAAAGCGGAAAATATTATAATCAAATGGCCTTCAGCTTTTATCTATCACTCCAAAGTGTCCAGTATTATAGGACACAATGGGAATAGATGGCTATGGGTGTATAATATCTTTTCAGCTACTAAGCATTTTTATAAACTGTATCTTACTATGATAACCATCATAAGTGATACATGCGATGACACGTATACACACTAAATTGCATCTATTTCTTTTTTGGTTTTTTTATTCCCAGGTTACACAGTTGTATAGAAATAATGGCATTAATCATCAGTTGCTGTTGTGCAGTAACATACAATTTCTCTGAACACAGAATTATCTTACAGTCACTACACCAAAATTGGAAAGAAACTGTGATGTTCTTAAAGCATTTGAATTGCTGCACTAACGTTACATTCTTAATTCGGGTTATGTTACTTAGGTATTGAAATCCTGCAATGAATATTTGACAATAGAAATATGATCAGTGTTTTCAGTAGTGCTGTAATCATCCCTGCCATGCACGGAGACTCTGCAGCCTGTACAACTTTAAAGTACAGACAGTGGTTCATTGGCTAATACACAATGTAGATAAATAGAACAAATGAGCTACTATGCTAAGCACTAGTATGTTCATCATCCTAACACAATGCCTGAAGAGTCTTTGCTGACCAAGCAGGCATCAGTCAGGCAGAGAAGGCCTCCATCACTTTTAGTACTACACTGACTACATGTTGGTCCTTCTCCTCTGGAGTCCTTGAGCTTTTAACAATCCTATCTCAGCAGTCCTGCCTCTGTCTGACATTTTACTTACGGTGCATGGCTCCACTCTACGCTTTCTCACAGCTCTGTGGTTTTCTGCAGAGTCTGAGCCACATCTGAGCCATGAAGATGATCAGAGGGCTGGGGCATCTCTCCTATGAATACAGGCTGAGAGAGTTGGGGTTGTTCAGCCTGGAGAAGAGAAGGCTCTGGGGAGACCTTATAGACCCTTCCAGTACCTAAAGGGCGCTACAGGAAAGATGGGGAGGGACTTTATCAGGGAGTATAGCAACAGGGGAAGGGGTAACGCTTTTAAACTGAAAGAAGGTAGATTTAGATTAGATATTAGGAAGAAATTCTTGAGTGTGGTAGTGGTGAGACACTGGGACAGGCTGCCCAGAGAATCATAGAATCATAGAATGATTTAGGTTGGAAGGGACCTTAAAGATCATCTAGTTCCAACCCCCCTGCCATGGGCAGGGACACCTCCCAGTAGACCAGGCTGCTCAAAGCCCCATCCAACCTGGCCTTCTAAGCATTCTATGATTCTATGATTATGCATCTGGGTTGAATCAGAGCTCGGCCTTGGGTCACCACTGCTGTACCCCAGTGTGGGAAGAGGAAGAGGTTAGGGCATTTCAGACGGCTGGAAACTAGCTTAGATATGGGTTTCATCACTAAGTTAAAGATCAGGTTGGCCAGTGTTACAGATTCACAAATCTTTTAAAACTGGCTCTATTTTTCAAACTGAACATCAGCTGAGTGCGTATGAACCATGCAGAATATATGGCTGTCATAAATATCATAGTATATATGCATATCCATATACTGCATACAGATAAGTAGTGTAAACATAAAATGTTGATGTTTATCCTCTGTAAAGATTATTTGACCATCTTGGTTTTAATCAAACACGTAAAGTGGACTTGTAAGGTAAGGGAAACTGAAACCCCAGCCCCAAAGTCCCCTAATTGGAAGTTGAATACATCACATTTCTTATAGCTCTACTAAAAATGAATGACTAGTTATTATATATTCAGGATGTGATCCAAAGCCTAATGAAATTGAAAAGAAAGATCACAGTGAGCTCTGATTTGGAGGGTAAGAATCTATTTCCTTCATCCTTAATTGACTGACCAGTACCCAAGATTATGTACTGCTGTATGGTGTGAATTCAGTGGGAAGTGAGGCTTTTAGACTTTTAATTTAATGTATCCTTATGGGCATTTCAATACTTATGAATTTCATATTTTTTAATTTCTCTTTTTTTTTTCCTCTTTCAGGCAAGCCCTGCCCCTATAATTGTCAACACAGACACCTTGGATACAATCCCTTATGTAAGTATTATTTGTTTTTAATAATACATAGAATGTGTTTATTTTCCCACAGACATTTTATTCAGTATTGCGTAGAGGTTATAAACAAATCTTACAATTAATCATGTCTTTTACAGTTAACATGGTTTATCTTTTCTAGAAGAAGAAATCAGGAATGATAATTGCACTCAGGTGAATTATAGCATATTATATACACATAGTCTGTAGTTTAGACTTCAACACATAAACTGTAACTTACTAAAACTAGCCTTTCTTTGAAAAAAAATTTGATTTCATTAAGCCTTTCCTCCTTATCAGTAACATAAAATATGAATATTGCCTTTTAGAGCAGCATGCATCTTCCTACCTTATTAAGAAGATATCTAGATGCACACTGTAATATTAGAATGGTGCAAACAGCTCTTCATTTTTCTGCCTATATTCCTTTTGTAGATGAAAGCTGTTCATGATAAATAACAGCAGAAACTAGATGACTTCATGTTTTCTTATTAATGTCTCTTCATTTTTATGACTTCTAGAAAAAACAATTTTACTCTAAAATAAATGCATGTTTTTATTAGAGTTTAAAAGATCTGCTTTTCTACAAGCATTTGATATCATTGTCATTTTAGACTGTAAAAGCAACTATAGTTGAAGATAAAGGACACAGAGAAAGGCAAAGTGAATACATAATAAAGAGTAACAGGCTTAAATGATTGGAGGCAAGAAAAGCAAGTAGCACAAAGCTAGCCAGCCAGTATCTAATCTTTCTCCTTGCATACTCTTAGTTATCTTTTTAAAGCTCTTAATTAATGTCTCTCATCTGTTGTGTTTTGTCCACATCTGTTTCTTGTGATACCAAGCCATAAGCCTAATTATTTATCCACCTACACCAATCATGTTGCTGGACTATTGAAGAGGAAGTTTAATTGGGTTTATCCTGGCCAGCTTGTTTGTTTCTAACAATTCATAAAACTTAGAAATTATTGTGCAGAACACATATAAAGATCACAGCCAAGAGCAATTTAGAAGAATGACACTGCTGTAAAGCAGAAGAGAATTAAATCCCTTGTTGGGAATTTCAACCATTGGGAAGGGTGGAAAAGTTAGATAAAATTTCTCTGTTCATTTGCATTCGGCTTTCTTAAAAGGCTTTCTATCATTTCTAAGTCTCGGTTTTGCTTCCTAACATCAGAACCATCTGCTCTGTTCTCACTTTCAATAGCTCTGGCTTTTCTTCTGTTTTAATGAGACATTTTACACTTAGTGTTCTTTAGGTCTACCAAGAGGGACATTGTGAGCCCCAGTTCTCATTTCCAGCGCTGGACCTGTGCCCAGGATACTCTGCAGCTATGGTGTTAGAATTCCTAAATACAGATGCAGTTACACTAGTGACAAGGTGTTCAATCAATATGATTTATTCCCATAACACAGTCTATCAATACTTATACTCTTTTAAACAACTTTTATACTAGTGTTCCTTTCTCTTAAAAAGAAAGGACAAATGACCAAACACATTCAAGAGAAATATTGACAGTAGACTGAAAAGTGCCTGTGGGCTGTTTCAGTCTCCAACACATGATGTGAACTAGATAAATAAACAGAAGGTGCTTGTTGTAAAAATAGGCAATTGTGAATTAGTCACCTTGCTCTTACCCAGAGCATGGGAAGAGTTATGTTCCTTAGATATGGGACACAGCAGTACTACCAAAAAAGGGACTAATTTAGACTAGCCAGTAAGAGATGTCAAGGTGAAGCATATCTGCTGAGCCCAGGCCAACATGGTGCCCCACAGGACATGCGGTCTTTTCTTTAAAAACAGACATTTCTTTCTGATCAGGATTTATATGCTTGAACATTGTGCAGAATGAGACAGACAGACAAACATATGGACAAACCACCTCTTCCTCCAACCTAATATTTGGGGGAGTGGGCTGGGAGAGCTGTGTTTTCCTTCCTGCTCCCAGGACTAGTTCAGTGTAGTTTGGTTTGGTTTCATTTTATGGTATTTCCTCTGCTAGGAGGGTGCTGTAGTCACTGGGCCAGACTCATGTTTGCACGCGTGTGTGTCCCCTCTTGGCCCAATGAACCTTTCAGAAACAGATTTATGGACAGCATGTGGTGGGTTGACTCTGGCCAATAGCCAAACGCTCTTCTCACTCCCCTTTCCTGTGGTTCAGGGAGGAAATAGAAGGAAGGCAAGAAGAGTTGTATATTGAGATAATGACAGTTGAATAGGGAAAGCAAAAGCTAGACGTGCAGGCGAAGCAGAATAAGGAATTCATTTACTACTTCCCATCGGCAGGCAGATGTTCAGCCACTTCCTGGAAAGCAAGACTTCATCACGTGTAGCAGTTAGTTGGGAAGACAAGTGCCATAACCATGAATGTCCCCCCTTCCTCCTCCTTTGCCCGAGCTTTTATTGCTGAGCCTGACATCACATGGTATGGAATATCCCTTTGGTCAGTTGGGATCAGCTGTCCTGGCTGGGTCCCCTCCCAACACTTTACCCAGAAAGGAAGGGCAAAATGGGAAAGAGAGAAAGCCTTGATACTCTGCAAGCTCTCTTCAGCAACAGCCACAACGTTGGTGTGTTACCAACATTGTTTCAGTCACAAATCATAGAATCATAGAATCATAGAATGGTTTAGGATGGAAAGGACCTTGAAGATCATCGAGTTCCAACCCCCCTGCCATAGGCAGGGACACCTCCCACTAGACCAGGTTGCCCAAGGCCACGTCCAGCCTGGCCTCGAACACCTCCAGTGATGGGGCCTCAACAACCTCTCTGGGCAACCTGTGCCAGTGCCTCACCACCTATGGAAGCATAGCGTCATCCAGCGTACTGTGAAGAAAATTAACTCCATCCCAGTCAGACCTAGTACAGCCTCAAATACCGCGTGGGGCCTATAACAACATGGGGTGTCACTGGGGCTTTTTTCCTCAAATATTTGGAAAGGCAGAGGAAAATCTTCCAGAACTGGATGCACTGAGTGTATGATAATGCAGCCATCGTAATGTCACTTATCTCACAGGAAATATAATTTAGCAGATATATCCAAAATTTTTTTATTTTTTTTTTAGACAGGTCCATTCAGAGAGATAACAAAGAGCTAAGTTTAATTATTATTTTGAAACTTGAACATGAGTCAAGCACCTGCCTTTTCAGCACTCTCGGGACTCCCAGACACGCCTGGGGGAAGACCATAAATGCCTAGGGACACCTCTGGTGAAGGTTTAAGTGTCCTTAGTGTTAGCTACCTAGTTATTAAAGCTTCTGAAAGGTATCATTCTTTTTCAGTTACCATGAAAAACCGCCTAACACTGTAGGGACAAATTATTTTATGGATCAGAGAAGCCAGGTTAAATTGTGATATTTTCTGTGCAAAGCTAAAGGTAGCCATGATGTAAGTGAGCATAGAGTGGCTGATCCTCTCTTGTAACTGCAGCCTGTCTAAAACACCCAGAAGTGCTGATCTTCGGGGCTAGAGTCCTCTTAGATCCCTGCTATTCAGCTCCTGTTGTCAAGCCTCAAAGCACACGTGGAGTCCAGGAAGCCTCCCATGGGAGGAACAGGCAGAAATTTTTAGATCTTACCAATTGGACCACGTTTCCTATGATCACGTTCTTTTTCACACATCCTGTTTTTCTCTAATCCTAGATGCTTATCCTTTAATTCTTTCATTTGAATGTGCACTCCACAAATCTGAGTACCATTTCTAAATTAACTTGTTAAATAAAATTCAAAGGCAAGTGGCTACATATGCAAGTGATACATCTCATGAAAATTTTTGACATATTAATTTTTGATTTCTGACTGTTGGGTTTTGTAAGATCCTTTTCATTACAACTGGTTAATGCTGTCCACTCATGTTTTTGCAAAAAATTGCTACTTTAAAAAAATTATCCAATATATTTTTTCTTTTATTAAAATCTATTTTTTTCTTCAGTAACTGTAATTTTCATTGTATTTACCATAACAAAGTTAAGTAATCCATTTTATGCCATGTAGAAATTATCCCTAAATAAAATCAGGCTATTTTTAGTGTTGTACATACCAGATGGAGACTTCTCATGATTTTGTTTAGCTGTTGGCTCAGCAGCGCAAGAAACCTGTCTCATTGTTTCATTTTACGCAATGTACCTTCAATGCATTTCCATTTCAATAACAACTCTGCTCATCCTCTCTGCCATCTTCCTCCAAAAATTCCTGCGTGTTTTCAGAGGGAGGGGGCCTCGCAGCAATGATTAGCATTCACAAAGCATTTTCAAATGTAATGTTTCCACTGGTCCACCAGAGAGAAATTTCCTTTTTACAGTTGGTATACAACTGGTAAACTGCATGATTTGTCTCATTAACATTCTAATGATTTAAATTCATGTAATTAAACCTTTTGGTACTGTTGACATTCTTCAAACCTTTCAACTCAATAGTTTGGGAAAAAAAAAATCATCCTGTGAGGGACTGTTTTTCATCAGTATGCTTTTCTTATATGAGATAAAAGGAAAGGCCTTATTCTATTATACTATATGTTATTCCGTATAATTTGGGCCTACAGCGAATAACAGAAGAAACAGTTAATTAGCTTTGTTTCTAGGTTCAGTGGCTTGAAAACTGGCTTGCCAAGCTTTGGACGTGGGAATAAATTTGATAGGAAGCTTCGATGGTACAAAACGAATTATTCTGTGGCATTTTAAGCACAATTAAACATTTGTGGGAGTTTGTTTGTTCTCTATTCTTTGGCTGTAAATTTTAGATCTTTTTGTATAATGAGAAGCATTAATTTAATAACATATGAATCATCGCAGTTTCTCTGTTGCACAGAATAAGCCTTATTTATTTCTTTTTTAGTTTCCAAAATGCTGTATAGTTACGTTGAAAGTAGCTATAAGGCTGGCTTTGCTGTATCACTTTCAGAAATTGATGGGAACCTTCCTATTTATTTCATGATGGAATTTCATTTTCCTTTCATCTTGACTAAATGTTAATTTAAGTTCACTCAGGTGCCATGGTTGTTCCCTTCCTCCCCCTGCCTTGTCACACTGATAAGAGCTAAAGAATATGTCTCTTTTTTGTGCCAATGAACTCCTCATATTTCTTCAGTTCTTCCAAATTACTATTATTATTATTGGTGGTGTTGTTATTATTACTACTATCATTATGATGATTTATTGCTATTGTTATTGTGTTACTGGTTTGCTTTGCTAATTGTGCCGCCTATGCTGAGTTCCGCGCAGATACACTCACGTTGTTTCCTAAAGTGATTTTTCAGACTACTCAGGTTATGTTTTCCTGAGCTGTAATCAAATCTTTGGATTGTGTTACGCATGCCTGAGCGCAGCCGCGCAGATGGCTGGGCGGCTGTTTTGGTGCATCCCTGCTTAGGGACACCGGGAGCTCAGACCCTTTCTGGAGCGCGGCAGTTGCTCTGTGACAACTCCTGCGCAGGCGAATGCGGGGGCCACGCAGATGCCAAAATGGGGAGGTTAGGAAAATTTTCAGCTTTCTTCTCTCTCATCCCAGTCAGCCAGTGCACCTGGATTTAGCACATTAGAAGGAGGTACAGAAAAGCTTAAACAAAAGGCTGCAAAGAAAAAGAAATTCTTCCTGTCCTATTCTGATGGTAAAAAGAGTAAGGAAAATTTGCAAATTTCTGAGACAGCCAGTATTCTAAAGGCTTTTATTGGATAATATGAATGTAGGCGCAGCCGAGACCTAAATAAGTAAATTGGAGGAGAGAGGGGGCCTTATATATTTCTACAATAAAGCATAAGTCATGTGGCATTACATAATGAATATTAAATGTCATACATAACTATGATTGATAAGCAAATTTTTGAAGACAGTGGTAACAGAGGAATAAAAATAATTTTTCATCTAAAAAGGTAGGATCTAAATTTTCACAAAAGTAGGGAGATCTTGGAGTTTGGATTTTTTTATTACTGAGTGTATTAAAATACATGAAAATATCAACATATAAGTATATTTATCTATTTTCCCATTGAGTTCTCTTCAGAATAAATTTGTTACTTCTTTCTTCATTAGTTTAATCATAGTCTTGAAAGTCAGATTGCACATCTTATTATCTTGAATTGCTCTTAGGTTTTCCAGATTGTTAAACACCAGTTTTGTTTGTTTGTTGTCTGTAGTCATCTTTCAGTCTGTCAGTTAATGTGGATTACAATGGAAAAGCTAAATCTGGTAGAGCTCTGTGCTAGTTTTTACAAGCTGCGTTGGCTTTACTTCTCTGTTTTGCCCCTTGAATTGTATCTCAGCAATGTCATTTGCCCTGGCAATCACTGCTGTGTTCTGCACGTCATCGTTTCTGCAGTGGGATGAGAGATTTTTCTTTTACAATAGCAGTATTGACAAGGTTGATTTAAATCATATTTATGAATTATTTTGAGATCATTAGTGAAAAAGGTGCTACATAACACAAACTAATGAACTAACATAAAAGAACTCCCCTTAAACATGCAAAAATAGAAAAATCTTCATCCTGCCATCTGATGACTTAAATGGATTTTAGTATGATGGATAGCAGAAAAATAGGTTGTTGCTGTTCGAAACCCAAAGCAAAAATACAGAATGAATCTTATAAATCTGATTTATTTTGCCTCTATTTCATATCCATAGTTTTTCTACTGGAAAATCAATATATTTCAAACCTTGTCTTTGAAAATATACTGGTTTAGAAAGAAACATCTTTACAAAAGGGGCCAAAGTGATTTTGAAGTAAAAATGTGATTGTTCTTACTGGGTTTCTCTTTTAGATTTGGATGCAATTTTGAATATTTAAGCCTCATCAAAGACATAATTTTTAACTGGGGGAAAAGCAACTCTTTAAAGTGAAATAACTTCAAGATTTGGGGGGATTTCTTTTCCTCAGGAATGAGCACTACTTTGCATATTTGAGTGCTGCATATCATATTACATAAAAAATCAGAAGAAAACCTTCATTGTGTCTGGATGTAGGTAGAAATATCAACATCCTGTCAATCCAAGAAGTAAAAGCAACCCTTGGTGTCGTGGTTTAGGCCAAATCGTCTACTNACTTCTATTCTGCAAAATTATAATACTTTCCATTTCCAATTGCCTGTGAATAACCCTGGCCTTTAGATTCAATCAAGAAGTTCTTTCTATGGACTTTTCATTGAAACATTGTCATTAGCAGAATGGGAGAGAGAGGAGCTTACTGACCTGTAAAGAGAACACCTCATACACTTGTCTGTGTCCCTCTGCTTCAGGTGGACACAGCAGAGAAAATGTGTAATGCTTCATACTTTTTGGATTTGACCTGCTTAGAGTGCACAGAATCACAGAATGGTCAGGGTTGGAAGGGACCTCTGGAGATCATCCAGTCCAAACCCCCGCCAGAGCAGGGGCACCTACAGCAGTTGCACAGGACAGCATCCAGGCGGGTTTGGAATGTCTCCAGAGTGTGAGACTCCACAACCTCTCTGGGCAGCCTGTGCCAGTGCTCTGCCACCCTCAAAGTAAAGAAGTTCTTCCTCATGTTTCGATGGAACTTCCTATGTTCAAGTTTGTGCCCATTACCCCTTGTCCTATCACTGGGCACCACCGAAAAAAGATGGTTCCCATCCCCCTGGCACCCTCCCTTGAAGTATTTGTAAGCATTGATAAGATCCCCCCTCAATCTTCTTTTCTCTAGGCTAAGAACATACTTTAGCACAAAAACCTGAACTTGACAACAGGCTTCTGGGTACCCTCTACTCACTAACAGGCTGTCGGTCCTGTGGGTGACACTGAAATAAGGCCCCTGAAAGAGGTTCCGTGCTTTGCTTTTGCAAAGTCTGTTGGGCCACTCTTCTCTTGTAGCCTCT
>VUYV01000129.1:1625603-1660608 GCA_008711295.1 Anarhynchus alexandrinus
TTGTGCTTGGGATTGCCCCGACCCCGATGTAAGACCTTGCACTTGGCCTTGTTGAACTGCATGAGGTTGGCTTGGGCCCACCTCCCCAGCCTGTCCAGGTCCCTCTGGATGGCATCCCTCCCCTCCAGCGTGTCATACTGGTGAGCTAATATACGAGTAGATATTGGTGAGCTAAGAACCATAATATTTTCCAAATCTCCGCTGCCAAATTGTTTACAGTTTAGATGTGTAAATCATAGGTTCCATTATGTCAGGAAACCTATGCAGAACACACTAAAGATACTTTGTGTAATTGGTAAATTACGCTCTACTTCTGAAAAGAGATGACGCAATACTTCAAATTTTAAAGTGGTATTGTATAACATTAAACATTTCAAAGTATTTCTGTGTTGTGGTTGTGCATTTTAGTGTATTAAAAATATTCTTCGAATATTTTTTCTGCCATGGGTTTTTCCCCAACACTGCTTTCTTAATCTGAGGGAGCTTATTGTGCAGTGCAAGCTTTTTGTGCTTGTTTCAAAGAGCATTATGTGTCAGCATTTTTCTCAAGCTTTCTTTGGGCTTTTTCCTTAGTGCTTAAGTAAAGCATCTCTGCTGTTGTATGCAGTAGTTAATAGATAACCTTAAAAGCGTAATCTTTTTTTTTCTTAGAATACTGAGGCACAGCATAGGAATTATTGCAAAAGTAACATTCAGGTTCACCTTTCAAGATTCCATCTTTGAATCGGAAATAAAACTGAAGGTGGATGAAAGTGATTTTCCCAATCTCTTCAGATTTACGTTGAAGACATTTTTATGAAAACCTGAAATTTCTCTCAAACTAGTGCAAACCAGTTTTTTCAGACCAAGAAAACTGAGAAGCATTTGGAACAATTTGCTGAATTTTGGCTAGGCTTACATTGTGACTGATGATCAGTTGTGCTGTATTAGCCGCTTCTCAGGGTGTGCACTGTTAATCCCTGTGAGCAACAACTACATTTCTTTCTCTGAGCTTGTAAGGAGGAGAAGAAAACCACTTTGATTTTGTCTCAGCCATTCAGATTGTCTTCTTTTTTTTTTCTTTTTTTTTTTCTGCAGCAAAATTAATTGGGCATGAGGGAGCTGTTCTGCTATGCTTTTAGTTGTAGAGTGCAGAGGACTGTGGCTCCCTGCCCATACATACACTAAAAAGTCTTCCAAGATTTTAAGAGAAATAGTGAACCTTTCTGCTGCTATAAAAATACTTGTAAGTGATTCATGAGTAAAATCTTGTCCTGTGGGATACATGAATATGTGTTTATAAATGTACATATATTTTATTTATATGAATATTCCTTATTACTCATTTTTATTATTTGGGCAAGTATTTTCTTTAACTTTTCAGGTCTGCTCCCTCCTGCAGGTGTAAGTACATCCACAGACGAATAAATGTAACATCAGTTGCACTAGTACAAGCCCAGTGACACCAATGGGATTGCACCAGTGTTACTGAGAGTACAGTTTAGCCTTTGGTACTTGTGCTAGAGTTTACACACGAGCAGAAAAGAACCCACGCTGATTGTGGTTTGTTCATAAACAATGGTATGAGAGAGCAGGGAAGGGAATATTAACTCTCAAAGGTAAATAAAGGTACTGGGAGACAAATTTAGACTCAAGCCCATGAGTCACAGTACATTTTCATTTAAGAAATTGCAAGAGATTAGATTGCGTTGGTTGTCTGTTTATTGAGGAAATGGGGCATGCTCATTATGTATATTATATATATTTCATTATATGATTGCTACATAAACATGTCATGGATGTCAAAGAATGCAGCAATTGTTGCTGTTCTCTTCTTGCCTAAAATTTTGCCAGTTAGTGTATTATTGATTTCTCCACAAAACTGAGAGAATATTTTATCCTGTGTTTAAATTAATCAAAATTAACCCACAGTTTATGCATTAATTTCTTCCTTTTAAACACTCCAACTAGAGTTACCAACCCTTTAAATAAAATTATGCAAATTGCAGTATTAAACATTATTAAAATAACCTTGTAAGTCCCAAGTTACAAGTACTTCATAATCTTTGTTGATGAAATAAGGTCAATCAAGCAACAGCAATTTTCCATTTTTATGCCTCTTGCACATGGAATGAAATATTACACAGGAAAATCATTTCTAGAAATGTATGAACTGTTCAGACTGTTGGAAAGTTTGATGGATTTTCTTCTAAAACTGAAATGGACCAGAGATATAGGAACCTGACAAACTGAGGGTTTATGATAACTGATATGTTAGGGTTCCAGCAATGGCAGAAGCACAGAAGGAAATGAAAGGCAGAGTGACTGCGAACTTCTGAAGCCATATAGTAAATGACCTGAATTGCACAAGAAAGAATGTAATTTTGTGGAAAGAAATAACTGTATCCAGTCCTCTGGAATGCACTGTTTCAAATTCCTGCAATGATATATATTATAAATTTAAGATACAGAATTATAAGTAATTTTACAAAATTATTTTTTTAGGATGCAAATCCTAAAAGTCTGAAGTGTCTCTATATAGTCACTGGGCAGACACAAGTTCCTCAAATGGCAATTTCATCTGAAGACTAAGGCACATGGCATAAATCACCCCCTCTTGATTCCTCTCTCCAGTGCCTGTAAAAAAGAAGCCTAGATGGCTGCTTGACTTAGATTTCTACTTGTTAGATAGCTAATTTCTGCTTGTTAGATAGCTAATTTGATGGCATACAAATTTGTCTTAGTGTAAGAGAGAAGGTTATAGTACAAAAGCTGAAATTTGCATTCTTCTTTTGCCTAAAGAGAATTCACGAATGGATGTAATTTCATTTCCGTTTACTGTGAACCCCATTTGAAATCATGATCTCTGCTCCATGGATCATCTGCTCCATGGATTATGCTTATGAAACTGGGAGTTTTGTGACTAGTCTGCTTTAGATATATTGAGTGCTTACACTTACAAATATACAGGCACTTTTTTTCTGTGGTGTATATCAACACCAGAATATGGACAAAACGAAGAGAAGACGAAGGCAAATTTGATGGGTCACATTGTAAAGAACAGAGTGTTATCACAAAACGTGTAAGCCACATAAAATAACAAGAATACCTAGGAGGACAGTATCAAAATATATGTTTTTCGGACTGTGGAAAGTGTCAGCTGTGTGGGGACGAAACAGTTAAAAAAAAAATCAAAATTGTTGATGAAGAGGGGAAAGGATTGTGAGGAATGAGAGCAGCAAATAGGGGAAACCAGAAAAGAATGCCTTATTTGGACAAGATTTTGAAACTACGGTTAAGCAGGTGAAGTTTATTAGTGAAAGGAATCAAGGTACATGGTGTGTATGAGTGACTCAACAGCAGTTATGAGAGAATACTATTTTTAAAGTTTAGTTGGAAAAGATAAGAAAGTGGAAAGCTAATAATGAATAATCCTTTGGATGAAGTGGGATTAGATAAAGTATGTTTAATTTGGTATGTATGTGCATGCATCTGTATGTGAGAGAAAAAGAAAAGAACAGATTTGGTGATAATAAGGAAAAAAACTGAAAAAAACATGAAAAGAATGAAAAACGGAGAAAGCAGTGGAGGCTGAGGTGGAGACATGAGAAATTGGGAACAGAGCTTGGGAATGGTGATTCACAATAAATATAGAAAACATGACTTTTTTTCTGAACAAGATTTGAGAAATGAGGTAGGGTAAGATAAAATTAGGGATTTGGTAATCAATCAGAGAAAAGCGATAATTGTTACTTGCTAAATGGGTATTTTCTCCAGGAGAATGAAATCAAGAAAACCCAGGGTAACAGTGAGGGAGGAAGAAAGAGAGGAAAGGATGAATATGGTACACAAACCATGAAGAATGATGACTAAAAATTAAGACCTTGAGAAGGATATAGGAGATATCTATGAAGAAAGGAATGAGCAAAGAAAGCCCCCTTTGAGCGGGGTACAAGTTTATCATGACTGTGCTGTAGATCTTTACAGGTGTTGACCAGGAGCTAGAATTGGCTTCTTGGAGCTCTGCTGAATGTGTGTTGAGGGCGATATCTTCCCTAAAGGATGTACAATGACTGGTGGTCAAGTGGTCTGTAGGCATCTGTGGTAGGACCCACAAATCATAGAATCATAGAATGGTTTAGGTTGGAAAGGACCTTGAAGATCATCGAGTTCCAACCCCCCTGCCATAGGCAGGGACACCTCCCACTAGACCAGGTTGCCCAAGGCCACATCCAGCCTGGCCTTGAACACCTCCAGGGATGGGGCCTCAACAACCTCTCTGGGCAACCTGTGCCAGTGCCCTACCACCCTTAAAGTGAAAAACTTCTTCCTAATGTTCAATCTAAACCTGCCCTCTTCCGGTTTGAAGACATTCCCCCTCATCCTATCACTACATGCCCCAGTAAAAAGTCCTTCCCCAGCTCTCCTGTAGGCCCCCTTTAGGTACTGGAAGGCTGCAATAAGATCTCCCTGGAGCCTTCTCTTCTCAGTTGCACATATACTGTAAGATCTATTCCTGATAAAGTATATATTTCTTTAAAAGCCATATGGTCTTTCACTCTTCCTCCTTCACACCAGAACAGTCATAATATGACAAGAAAGTTTTAGGTTCTGGTAAATTTTCATTCAAAGAGCTTAACATACTGTCCTTTTTTCCTAAAGGAAATATGGGTGAAAAGAAGGCAGTGAGCTTAGTTATGCACTGTGATTAAATATAAATGTGGGGCACCTTGTATAAAAAGCCCATGAAATGTACTCACTCACTTAAATAAAGAGTAGCATGAAAAATTTTCTGGCAGCCTCTTTAGGACAGTTTGAAAACACAAAATCATCATGTTTGAAATCAGAGAACACAGGAGACTGTTTTCTGTAAGTTTATATGCAGTGAGAAACGTTTAATGCTCTTGGAAAACAATATCAAAAGGACATCAGCAGGTTGCCTTTGACAATTAATGAAGAAATAACCTAAATCTGGAGATGGCAAAGGGCTAAATAAGGGTCACTCTTTGGTCTCGCTAATAAAACAGAAGTCATGAAGGGCTATTTATACTCGTTAAATTACCCAAATGTAATGTTTCTGAAATGTAAAATGGACCATCTCAATTATGCAACAAATTGGAAATTTTTAAAGGACAAATATATCCTAGGGTTACTTGTACAACAAGAATTTGGCAATATTGTATTCTGGTCTGTTTTGGGTGGCAACTGGTGAAACCATACAGCCAAAAGAATAAAATTTGCATGCTGAGTGAAAATCAGTGGCAGGGTAGTTATCTTCCTCTGCATATGATAATAAAAGTAGAAGAAGCAGTCTTCTTTCTTGAAGACAGCAGAAAAACAATATCCGATTAAATATAATTAAAATGGGTTTTGTTTGTAATAAAAGTCTACAGATGTTGTAATTTTTAGGCAAAACAATCTCTTCTTGAAAATAAGACTAAGCATAACAAACAGCTCTAATGACATAAATTTTATTAGAAAGAATAGGTGCAGTGGTTTTGAAAAATTACAGTTGTATAAATTGTTAGTGTTTTGATGCTTCTGTTCCCACTATCATAATACAGTTCTTTTCATTAAAATTCATATGATGACATCTTTATCTTATTGAGTGGGTGGATGCAGTTGTAGATGTGCAGAAGTATAGCAAGAAAGAATTTGGCAGTGTTTACTTGTTTGAATGTAAACAGGTCTATCAAATCAAATAATTGCAGAAGTATAAAAAGAGTATCAAATTATTATTATGAGAAAAAACATATCTATAAAAGTCTTAACAAAGTGACAGTGTGTAAAAATGAAAAAAACAACAGAATATTTTTCTCAAGGATTTTGGGAATCTATCATGATCTGTGGAGCTGATTTTTATTAAGAGACTACTTCAGCTGCTTATGTCATCCTTAAACTGCACTAAATGAGAGAAACTTCCTGGAAAGTCAGAGTAAAATTCTTCACATAAAGGAACAAGCAAATCTGAGTTTGTCAGCTCCTTATTTTGGTGTTCTGTGTGCCAGGCTTTATTTCAGTTTTTTCACAAAATAGTATATAAAACCTCTTTTTACCTGTTCCTTATATCTCATTCTCCTGAAAGTGTAATCTGAAGATGACTAGTGCTGTCTTCTTAGAAAGATAAGTGAACTCAAGTAGTGATTAGAGCTTCACCAGGAAATCTCTTGAGTGCTGGAATCTAGATGGCTACCACGCATTACATCTCTTTTTAAGATATTTTCTTGTCAAAAGTTTGGGAGAGTCCTCCAGTATAAGAGGTGCAGATGTAAATGAAAGGCAACTGTTACCTCAGTTTGCAAGTAATTGCTTTAAACATTGGGACTTAGCTGAATTATGGTAACTTATTCTGCAGGGGCTGTAAGTTCATCATACTCCGCCTCATGAACGTATGTAGGCTCAGGAGACTGCGAAGCCTTCTGGCATCAGAAGTGTATATTGGTAATGCTGTTTCTGAACAACAGGGCAACAAAGGCCCTCAAAGTTATCTAAAGGTTCCATGCAGACCTGTTCCTTATGTATCTTGTTGTGGTCAACAGTATCTTTTTTGTTCTGCTGGAAATAAAGCAAGTTCCTGGATGAGACATATTTTGATTCCAGGCTCCTTGCCTTGAAGAAGGGATGTGGTTGATTGCGTCCTCCCATGGACCTCATCTTGTGCACTTCTTACCCACTTCTGCCAGAGTCCTTTGGGCCTGTTACAGTCACAGGTGTTGTTCAGCACTCTTTCTCCAAAGAGAGGACATCAGTGTCCTGAATCAGAGAGGGAAGCCAACACCAATATATCTTGGCTTTGAGCTTTTGGAGAAGGGGAGAGACAGAATTGTTCCTTGAAGACATCCTAACCAGCTGGGCTTGTGGGAGTAGGTGCTGGATATCATGGCATGCATGTACTGCCACTTACAGGTGCAGACAAGCCCAAAAAAAGCAATCCGGAAAGCTGCTAAACCAGAGATTTGGCCTTTCACTGCTGTATAATTATGAAAGACACACAGCATCCCTTAATCAGAACTTTGTTACCAATTTATAGTTAGGAATAATGCAGAGAAAACAGGTTTAAAGCAAGTTCTCACCAAACTTTACACATTGTTTTTAGACTCTGTTTGTACCTAGTGAAAGGAAACCTCAGGGGCACAATTAATCTAACCTACCTGAGATACCTAGTGTAGGACGAAATTAATTAAGACCTAGAAGTGCCTGTTTTGCTGAGTATAAAGAGAGCTAGATGACTACCTCACATTTCAGCATTATAAATATCAAAATTTAGTTGAGATTAAAGATATCTGTTGTGTCAACCTTGCACTGCTGAAAGATGGGAAAGAATATTCCCAAACTGACTTGGATATGCTGATGATTTCTTTGACTGTGGAGGAGAAAACCATACGAAAAAGTTTGGAATTATTCATAGTAATCTAAAATCAGACAGGCCGTAGTAAACTTTGTTCTGCGTTCTTGCTGCAATCTGATATAAAAGCAGAATTCAGAAAACTCCTGCAAAGAGAGACATAGGAACAGTTTCCCACTACTTGCAAGAAATGGAAGTTGCAGGTTCAGACAGCTTGTTTAGGTGCTTTGTCAGGCCAAAGACTGTCAAGTCAAAATGGACAAAAGCAGAGGGTATGTCCGTATGCTGCTAAATGAGAGGACCGTCAAGCCAGTTCCAGCGCTGGAGCCATGACTCTCCTCCTGCTTAACTGTTGGCTCACTCCTTGGCTGTTTGTTTCCAGCAGGCTCCAGACAGAAACAGCCTTAAGCACTGAGACTTGGCTGAAAATTGACTCTAATTTAGTGGTGTAGGCACAGCCAGAGAGTCTAAATGTGAAATAAAATGGTGCTAGCAATGAATGGTACTGCATACATCATCAGTCCGCCTGCCTCAGGTAGGTGCAATATCTTATTTACACCCTTTACGGAATAACTGCATTGGTCTTCTGAGCAACCAGCAAGAAAAACAGGGCAGTGAACTGCATATGTAGATATATGTGCTTAAGTAACAAAAAGAGTTGGATCAAGATCAGCTTTTAAATTCGTAACATCCCTGCTGCTATGGAACCTGGTAATGGATCTCTGCTGCGATTAATGGCAATTTGAACTGAAGACCTTTTTGGAATCGTGACTGCAGATGATGAAAGAAACCCCTCAGATGATCATAATCAAGATATTGTTTGTGTGCAAATACAAATTGAGTATTCAGCTTGTGCTTTCTCCTTTCATCTTTGTACAGAGGTTGCTCACTTCTCATGTCCCTCTTTTTCCCATTTTGCTGCACTAACGAGTTTTTAATGCAAAGGAAAAGTGATTATAAGCAGTGAAGCAAAGACAGCTTTATAGAGCAAGACTGAGGAATTGAAGACATAGATCAGAGCTATCCACCAACCTAAGATGAAAGGGAAGTTCATGAAAACAGAGACATATAGATAGCTTTGATTTCATTATCATTAGACAAGAAAGGATGAAAAATGGAGTAGCTATAAAGCTGTTCATACTAGTAAGTTGCCTATATTAATAAAAGAGTTTATGTAGAAAGCATTAAAGTGATAACATAGAACAGGAAAATATCCTACAGTAAAATTTTTGTTCCTATCTGTTTTTAGTGTACTGTATTGTGATTACCGGATTGTAATAATGTAAAAAATATAAATATTATGTATGTATTAAATATTTTATTCATTGATGCTGTGTTTTCATTTCATTGTTAAGCACGGGTTATTTGTTTGGACTTTTCTCCCCTTTCCTTTTGAACACAGACTCTGGAGATTGTATTTCTATTACTGATTTCATGGTTTATCAGATTTTGAATTGCAGACAAATTAAATAGTTGGTGGCTTTTATAGGAAGCTTTTGTTTGGTAGATACATGTACCTAGTTATAATATTCACAAGAGAAGTACCTAATTACATTTGAAAGGTGCTTGACTAGATAAAGAATGATTTGTGTACAGCGTTTTCTGATTGCTGTTAGAAAGCTAATATAGAAAATTAGCAGCTGGGAGTGGGGAGGAGTAATAAATGTTCTTGTTCTGAGAAATAACAATTTTGTTCCTCCAAGATTAGGCCAATCCTAATGCTTCACTTCACTTTTGCTCCTACAAAATATTTTTTTTTTCATTAAGTATAAATTAAGTAAAACACTAAAGCAAAACTATTTTCCAGGAAATATCCTATCATCACAAAAAATAAACCAGCATGATTCATGGGCAATATCTATTATCTTTGATTAATCAATATTTTCTGGCCAAATAAAAGAATAACTGACTAGCTGTAGCTAAAGGACACTTTGAAATTCTTCTAAGATTTTAATATTAGAAGTATTTTCATTACTCTGCAGTTTACTTACAATATAGTCAGCTTTTGCAGCTTTCTCAGATGTGGTACTCTACCCATTTAAGAAATCAGGAAAGTAAGAAAGGGATGTTAAGTGAGTTGCCTAGAGGGACAGAAAAAATCCATGTCAGACTGGAACAAGGTTTCAGAATACTGCTTAAGTCAGTGTCATGTCTTCAGCTGATAGATTTCTTGTCCGGTGCAATCCATTTTGGTGCTCTACATTTTGTAGCTTAATTTATTTTGACACTGAAACTCAGCGTAAGAATTGCATTAACATTCTGTGCCTTTTCGCCATTCAGCTGTCTATCGCAGAGGTCCTCTGTCGTGTTCTTGCCCTAGGTTAATATAGTAAACAAGATGTATTTCAGTATATGTATCAGTGAGTGATTTTTACATAAGTACTATGAATTTCCTGTCTGTTTTTGTATGGCAAAGTAAACTGGAGCTCGTAAGGCAATGAATAATTAATCTTTCTTCCATTTGTGAGAATAATTTTTAGAAATGGGTCTTCTATTTTTGACATGAAACTATTACCTTGGAAACTATTTAAACATTTGCACGTACTCCATGAACACGTTATGTCTAGTATCAGTCATATTATGTAAGTGACTTAGTTATTTCAGTGTTTTACATACTGAACTTCTAATGTTTTCAAGTTTATAGGCTTGGTTGCATGCCATTGGGGACAAAGGGGAGCTAAGTAGGCTATAATTTATACAGCCTCGCCTATATGTTGAAACATGTGCTTCAGTAAACTGGTCATACTGGCATATCTGTACGATATCCCTACCAAATTACCTTCCATGTGCATTTAAGGAATTTTCTGATTTTATTTTCTTTAGGTCAACGGAACAGAAATTGAATATGAATTTGAAGAAATTACTTTGGAGAGGGTAAGGATAATTTATACTTCTCTTGTAGGAAAAAATATAATCTGTAATAAAAATAATGCAATTACTTATGAAATTAAACGTGGTTAAGAATAAAATTGTTTCTATTTTGAATAAAGATGTCCACTCTTATGCTAAACTATAAAAATGTGAGTGATACAACAGGATAAGCTTTTCATGTTTTTAAGAAGTTACAGGTGTAGCTACTGGCAGATCAGTATCCAGAATGTTTTTCTTCCCCGTAACTATGTCAGTGCTCGATTAGACATTTGATTATTGGGAAGAGCCCCTGTGACTCCTGGTAACTCCCGTTTAGCTTGCAAGCTGGAATCGTGGAATCTTTTCTCTTTTAACCTCCTCAATTTCCTTGCATGTGTGCATGATAACAGAAGACATGTAGTCTTGTACTATAAAACAAAATTGGAAAAAGTGTTTTTAATGTTGAAGTGGATATATAAAAGCTTTAGACCATAGCTATGAGTAATTAATATGTTTACACAAGTCTGAATATGTGAGTTATGATCAGGGCTGGCAGTGAAGGCTTTGTTGGTAGTGTGGTTTAAAAGTAGCACAAAAAAAGAGATATATTTAAAATTTGTGCTGCATCACATCTTCTTGGACTTGGTGTTTTTTTTCCTTGCCTTTTTGTTATGTAACTGTTTTCTTTAGCCTGTGGACTTTCTTTGCTACAAGATCAAGACCAGATGGGCCACATACTGTGTGAGAAAGGAATTCTAAGCTCTGTCATGTATCATAGTGCTTACAAAGATTTCTAATGGATGCAAGGTTGTCATTGCTGAATTCCTTCAATATTCTACAAACATCCTGCTAATATGAAGTTTCATTATCTTGAAGCAAACACAGTTAGGCTTCTTTCTACATAACGTGTTTGAATGCAAGGCCGGATTTACCAAGATGTGACAGATGCCATATGAACAAATGCCTGTAAGGTAGCAAACTACCATTAAATTAGACACCTATATTATACAATTCATTGCACTTTTTCTGCATGTTATATTTTTAATTGTCCAGGATAATGAATTTCATAACCATTCAACTTAAAGGGATACAAGTTTATGTTCTCATTGATTTGCTCTCTCAGGCAAATTATGAAAGAGCAATATATCTTTTTACCATAGCCATCCTCATAACAGATAACATATAAGGTTATGGGCACTTTTTATCTACTGTCTCTCAACTTATTTGCGCATCACTAGTTATTCATTGGACTAGAGTTTCCAAAGGTCACTGAACAGAACACATGCCTCCTGGGTGATATTTTGAAAACCACTTTATTTTTAATAGATGTGTAAGTCATCAGTGTACATACTGCAGAACGCGTGTGATTTGCATCTCCTGTACCTGTCTGATGCAGCTAATTAGTTATTCATAATATAATACCACATAATGTCAGTTAAAGGGTGATCAACAATAGCAAAAATTGCTACAGATTTTAATGGAGGATATTTCAGTTGTTTTCTGGGTGCTGCTGAATCTGTGGCTTCTGATTATTACTGCTTGAAATGTTCTGTCACATGTATCAGTGTTTTGTCTCAAAGGCAGGCTACTGTGTCTGCTGGGTTTTGTGTGAGATATAAAACACAAGTGATTGCCTTTAAATAGCTGTCATTTATGTTAGACTAAAAGCATTTTCAGAAGAAAGACGTTCTCCATGTTGATTACCCATTTTCTTCCACAAAACTGCTTTTTAGAAATTAGATGGAAAATCATCTCTCTGTATTTAATGGCAAAACTGCAAAAATGTATGAAGGTTCCTGCTGTTGAAAGATAAAAATTTAGTTTGCCCATATCAAACACTTGGTACTAAACTTTCCATTTTAACCCAGTTATACAAGTTACAGAATTCTGCATCCCCAAAACAATCAGATATTTTCTTCATGACATTTATCCACACTTTTATATAGTCAATATAATTTAAAAGATTTTATGATGCAAAAGATAAAGTGGTTAAAGGTATATTAGGGCTTTTGTGCTCTTTCCCGATTTTATTTTATAGCAGAATGAAAGGGAAAGTGGTAAAGGATTGAATACTTCAGGGCATCTCCCAGTCTATAGACTTGGCAAGGACCCCATTAATTTAATTGGAGGAGGTCACCTTCATCCATAGGTGACGTGAATTTGTGGGATATATTCCTGAAGAGAGTTACTGGCTTAGGCTTGATCCTTGCCCCAGGATGAAGAGATGGCTCCATCCCTTGGGATGTTAATAGGATCACTGTGTGTATGTTGGCAGAATGTGTCCCATGTGGAGCTGGGGAGCAGATCAGCAGGGTCTCAAAAATGCCAAAAGGAAACCTGCTAAAGAACCGGGGGGAGGGACAGAGCAGAGCTTGCTGAGTGTCACCGAGCTGCTGGAGACCCAGCTGGCATACCAAGAAATGACTGCAAGCATACAGTGGCCTTGTGTAGAAAGCTTTTTTATTTTTGCTTTTTGACATAATGTTGTTCAGTTGTTTCTATTTAAAATGTTGTGTCCTAGTTTACAGTTTAACAAGACCTGCGGTTTTGAGCTTAAAAGATGATGAATTTGAGGCAGATCCACCTTAAAGCTGTGATCAGAGCTATTCCAGGAGTTAAGGAGGTTGTAAGTACGCCTCTGCCAGCGCCCTCCTTAGTGGCACGCTCTTAGCCTTTTACTCTTCTTCAGCTGTGCCAGCCACTTATCGAGTACCATCACCAATCCCTGAGCCCACAGGGATCACTGTTAAATAAGTGATCCTCATTTAGAGCTCTCATAAGAACCTACTTGAGTAACACAATTACGCAGTTAAGAGGAATCAAACAAATTCCATTCTCTAAAAAAAAAAGAAAAAAAAAACCCAACACAGTTTTAATTCCTTCAACTACCTCAGAAAATGTGAGTTTCTCTGTTAACTTACAGGCATAAAATCCAGGTATAGACTAAGACTTAGCGATTTGGCGATTTGTAATAAAGTACAATGCCCAAATGCACACTTAGACAAAATTCCTTAAAATAAGCCATTACCTCGCTCTAGCTTGAATATTCAAGACACCATAAAAAGGAAACTCTACATAAAATGACTCATGTTAGTGCAGTGATGTTAGTCTTCCATTACTGCAGGACTTGAAAAATGTATCCAGCGCTACCAAGAGACCGATTTGCACTTGTAATTCAGTGGTCAGTGTAAGAGACAGCTGAATAGACTCTGACAAAGCCTAGCCTAACTTCTCTAAGCTGGAGGAAAGTTTTAATTGATTGTCTCCTTGGTACAGCGGTGTGCTTGGAGACATATGCTGAAGAGAGGATTTTAATAGAAGTTCATGTAATATCAGCCAATATCAATAGTTACCTTGAAGAAGAGTAAAGAAAGACAGTGGGTCACTTAATGATTCATGTTGGATTCATGCCGAGTTCAGCGTCTGAGCTCAGATCTCAGTACTTTTCTGCTCATCTAACCTTGTCTATTCTTTAGATGTTAAAGAAAAAGAGGGCAGTTATGATTAGTAAAGCTGTTTTCACAGAACCTTTTGATGCTTCAGCACATATTTTCATTCTGTATCTGTATAAAAGTAAAATTATATTACTTTTTGTGGAATAGATTGTTTAGAAAAATTAAATTCTATCAACTTTGGAACTAAAGACATCTACTTCCCAGTGCTTTTGCATCATGAGATTGACTGACCTTTGTATCTGATCAGGTCGAGCTCCGACTGAGAGTTTTCCCAAGGCTGAGACATGCATGAAGTGTCTCTATTTCTTTTTCTTTTGTACTCCTGTGGATTCTCTGGCCTATGACAACAATTCAGGTTACACTGCAGAATGCCCCTGTTTTTAATGAACCACATTATTTTACAAAGCTTTTGCAAACTTAATGTTTTGTTTCCTCCTCACTTTCTCGGATTTGGTTGCAACTGGCTATTGGGATTACTACCATTGAGGAAAAGACAGGCATGGATGCTCATGTAGCATAATTATTTCCTTAGAAAATCAGGTTAAAGAATTTCCAAGAGCATAAATTCTGGTAGTGTGCTGTGATAAAAAAAAATAAAATAAAAATCTTTTTTTTTTATCTATCCACCACATGCTCTGTTCAGTGGAGAGACTGAAAATCTGCTCTCTCTTCTTTCCTTTGACTCGGTATTTCACTGACATCAAGTGCCATAAGAAGATTTCAGTTTTTCTAGTTTGAAGTTATTCTTCTCCCAAGGGTTGGGTTTCCACATTTCTGCCGAATTCAAGGGTCTATTCAAATCTCAACTAGAAAGGCTAAAACTGTGATCATAAGTAAATTTAAAGAGTAAAATTTAAAAATCCTGAGGAAACAGTGGAAAAAGCAATCTTTGTACATTTTGGTAGAGTAAGGAATTTATTTCAGGCCTGGGCTTTTATTTTCTTTGGTATCTTGTAAACCTGAGAGATAATTGGTACTGTACTATTAATTATGCTGTTTAGATCACTAATTTCCTTTGTGAAAAAGCAGAAGTTTGCAAAAATATGAAGAGGTGCATTCCACTGAACACTGAAGCGCAGCGGCAATTGGACTGTATTTGATGACACAAGGATTTTAATTTAACTCAATGCCTTATTTTTTCTATCTACCTATCTATCTATCTTGTTTTAACAGCGATCACATAATCATAGAATCACAGAATAATTTGAGTTGGAAGGGACCTTTAAAGGTTGTCAGGTTCAACCCCCCTGCAATGAGCAGGGACATCTTCAACTAGATCAGGTTGCTCAGAGCCCCATCCAACCTGACCTAGAATGTTTCCAGGGATGGGGCATCTCCCACCTCTCTGGGCAACCTGGGCCAGTGTCTCACCACCCTTGGTGCAAAAAATGTCTTCCTTATATCTAGTCTGAATGTACCCTCCTATAGTTTTAAAGCCATTACCCCTTGTCCTATCACAACAGACCGTGCTAAAAAGTCTGTCTCCATGTCCCCATCTTTCTTATAAGCCCCCTTTAAGTACTGAAAGGCAGCAATAAGGTCTCCACAGAGCCTTCTTTTCTCCAGGCTTCTCTTCTCCAATCCTAACACTCTCAGCCTGTCCTCATAGGAGAGGTTCTCCAGCCCTCTGATCATTTTTGTGGCCCTCCTCTGGACCCACTCCAACAGGTCCAGGTCTTCCCTGTGCTGAGGGCCCCAGAGCTGGATGCAGCCCTGCAGGTGGGATCTCATGAGAGTGGAGTAGAGGGGCAGAATCCCCTCCCTCGCCCTGCTGGCCACACTTCTTTTGATGCAGCCCAGGATGCGGTTGGTGTTTTGGGCTGCAAATGCACAATGTCAGCTCATGTCCAGCTTTTCATCTACCAAGACCACCGTTTGCTTGTATGTCTGGGAAATAAGGTTTTCACTATTAGTCAGTAGCATATCTGCTTTCTGCCTTTTTTTAAGGTGTTAGAAACCAGTTGTTCATGCATCAGTAGGCTTTGACCTCTCAGGGGTGAGATTGTAGGACAATGCGGTGCCAGGAAAGTCCTGCTTTATGTGGTTTAGAAATAATAGAGTGGAAGGGAGTGGTCAAGAAATGGCCACTAGGAAAATGTATTTTCAAAGTTTAAAAGCTTATGCGGTAGACACGTGCCTTTTGAGAACCCAGAATGCACAAACCAATATCCAACCATCTAACGACTTCAGTGGAGTGGTCTGACATCTTCCAACAGGAGAAAATAAATCTTTTAAAGTAAGTGTCCCTCAGGTACCTGCCAAGCTCCTCCAAATGCAGTGTTGCTGTCTGAGTGTTTATTTCTGCAGAACTGTAGATGTTTTCTTCACTGTTGAGAGCTTTCTGACTGGGTGCCCTTATTACATTTCTTCTTTGCTAGGCTCTGCCTGCTTCCTAAGTGAGAGTAAGTGGTAGTTATTCTTGCAGCCTCAGACTGAAATAAATTCTAATTCAAAGGCAGAATCTTTCGTATTGACTAGTTTATATCAGGTTTGTAGTAGAATAGTGACCTATGGGAGTTTATTGCAACAAAGGTCACCCACAGGGATTTTTTCCTGGAAGGGGCCAGCACAGTCTGCCCACAAGAAGAGGCAGAAGTGTCTATGTATGGAGCTGAGTTACCACCAAACAGAAAATGTGAAACCCAAACTTTCAATGTTGTGCAGACGATTTGAAAAGCTGATCTCTTGGGTATCCGTGTAGAGTCTTTGCAGTGTATTTCTCTGTCTACATGTAACACAAAGTTCTGTAAAATGAAAAAAGAAATTAAGAAAGATCCTTGAAGATACAGGTGTAGTGCATGCAATCGCTGAGCAGGAAATTTTCTGTGCTTTCTGATTCCAATCACGTCTTAGAGTTGACACTGATAGGCCGTTGTGTCCGTGGCTGTTGTTTACCTTCAGAGAGGTTTGCAAGCTTTGGGGAGGGCAGACTCTCTGGCCTCTGGATGCAACGGCTTAAGCAAGGTCTGCGTTCTCCTTTTGTCTCTTGTGCCTGACCAGATTTTGCTTTGACCTTAGGTTGTGCAGGAGCGAGCTGATGAAAGGAGCTGAAGGAGCCTGGTGTGCAGTCCTGATAATGTGACACTGAAATACCGGGTCAACATTTTCCAAAGCAACCGCAGAATTTGGTTGCTTTAGTTCAGTGACCTAAATTAAGATTCCTTGGAACAGCCTGATTTTTTTCTATTACTCACCCAAAACATGTGACTTTCTGTCACCTCAGAGCAGCCCTAATTTGGCACCCAAAATATAACTAATCACTGGAAAACTTTGTTCTTTGTTCTTATTCTGTCAGAGAGTCATTATATTGAAACTATTCCTGGTTGTAGAACTGTGCATGTCTTGTGGGGACCTGTTCCACCTGTGCTTGGTAGAGGTACAAAACGTGCCAGTCTGGAGTCTGTGTGGAATGGCAAAAGAGCCGGGAGAGGGAGGGCTGCACCTTTTGAGGGACAGAAGCTTCTGCCCACTGTTGTTAGCTGTCATTATCTACATTCAGTGCCTGGGACTCAATAAACCAACGTAACTGTCTTACTGAAGACTATTGGCTAGAGAAGTGAAGGAACAGCTGTTAATATTATATCCCTCTTGGAGATGCGAACAAAATATTGTTATTTATTGCTGTTGCTGTTAACAATTGCATTGGTACAGGTTGGGAGTGCGGTGAAGTAGAACAGGTGAGCTGCCCACAGTTTTCCTGAAAGCAGTGATAGGACTAGGAGGACTGGTCTGTTTAATGTTGCCCTCTCCAGACAGGGATGATCTGGACTGCTTCAGAATATGCACTACCAGAAGAATTTGAGTTATCCAGGGCAAATGCTAAAAAAGCACGTGGCTTTCCACTGAGTCTCTCTTTATAAGGAAGAATCGCCCTATATTTCATCCTTGCTACATCTGTGGAGAGGGTGCATCCTTTCCCAGCTGTGGAGTGGCAGCACATCTCATCCCAGTAGTCACAACAGAAAAGCTGCAAAGCCACAAAAGGGGAGATGAAGGAGGGGAAAATGCTATAAGTGAGTAGGGAAAAAAAATTAACTTCTACAGTTTATAGCTACACTGTGATTAGGAAAAGAAGTGGAAATAATGCTATACATTTAGCTCCCTCTGGGTGCCTATCAAAGAAATTCATATTTTCATATTGTTATCTTAGAATCTTGCTTTTAAATCGAAGTGTCTGAAAAACATTGCATGGAAGCTAGCTCAGTTAAATCAGAATAAACCAAATTCCTTGGATTTATCACTGTGATGCCATTTAAACTCCTCTGAGGGCATTATCTCAGTGAAGGATGTCCCCTCCCATGCATGTCTGCTAGCTTTATATTTCAGATAGAAAAAAAAAATAGTTTAGTTTTATAGTTTTTAGTTTTATAGTTCAAGCTTTGCAAGGCAAAGAATATTTTTATTACTATGAATTAGGATTTTATTCACTTGTATATTTATTTTTGAAGGTCTATGTATTTGCTGGTTTTAGTAAGTCATATAGTGGTTTCTGGGTATTTCTTTAGATGAGGGGTTCAGAATTTGTTTCAATGAGTCCTCAGGTCCAGGGAAGATTATGAGAGTTTTCTTGTTGTGTGAGAAAATTAAATAACCAAATATTCTGTTAAGAAAACTCACTGTGGTACTTTAGCATTTTCAAAATAATTTGAAGCTTTGAAGAATGCTCAAGCAGAAGAAGAAAATTGGAGACTGTTTGATATATTTTTTAAAATTTAATAAGAGTCACTCAACACACTGAGACATTTTGTTCCCAAAGGAGTAAAAGAAATTTAATTCTCTAATATATTGAATCGCAAGTGTGAAGTTACTTAAACTCTCTGCATTGAAAACTCACAGGGAGCTTGTTCAGGGAAATGCAGATACTAGAGAGAAGGCATTAACACAATACTAGAAAGTACTCTGAAAGTGATAGAAATGAATTAAAAATCAGCAGCAGAAAAAAATTTCCCAATAGTGGTAATGATGTATATTCCATATCAAAAATGAAGAAAAGTTGAAAAGTTAAGCAGCATTTATTTAAGAGTTCAAAACCTACCCATGTGAGTATAGGAAAAAGAATTATTCATGCTCACCTCTACTTGAAAGTTATCCCTTTAACTTTGCCAAGATCACTGAGACCTTGAGGTACCTATTATGTGAAAAGTTATTTCATGCAAGTCATAGCTGCCTAGAGGCAGCGTTCTGCTGCTGTTTCTTTTAAATTATTATTATATTGACATTTTATTTTTCAGGTAATATCACTCATTTATTGCCTTCCTCTCATTTCCTAACTCACTTGCTCTCAGCAGATAGTTTGCAGTAAGTAATTCTGCTGCTTTTTTTTATTATTATTGACGGCTTTACATGAAAATTGCCTTTACTTTAGATGTAGCTCTTTAGGATGTGGCCTTTCAGCTCATTTACTCTATTATCTTTAGCTGACAAAGTCCAAGCTTTATCTCACTCCTGTTTGGTGTTTGGAAAGTGAGCATCTAGTCCTCTAGGCTGATGCGGGAAAGCAGACCTTTTCCCTCCAGCTTAGCATTTCTTCTGTTACTGGACAATAATTTTGCCTGGAAATAATTTTGCAGGAAGAAATCCTTTGTTGATCTGAGAGTTTAGCAGAGATTTAGGGGTGTTCCGAGTGCTTGGAGAGCGTTCCAGTTTTCAGGAAGCGCAAACAAATGGGTATTCTGCTCCACACCGTTCGCCTTTTCCAAACTGGCATAAAAAGCCTACTAGTAGAAATCAGTCTAAGCGTATCACCCAAGCAAACCTGAGGTGTCCCACCCTGCAACAGTTCAAATCAATCAGCACTAGTCACTAGTAAGCAGAGCTGCAAGTGTGACATCCAAATAGACATACCAGGTTCTGGAGCAGTAATAGGAGGGTATGTACACACTAAAAAGGAGTAATATGTGTGTCTGAGATGCTGATTTTTCCAAGCAAGTAGGTAGGAATCTTCTTGCAGAAAGACTGAGAAAGCAAAGCAAAACAAAAAATACGATAAACTAAGGAGCTACAAAGCAGCAGTTCAACTCAGTTTTCACTTAGCTTTGCAATTGGCATTGGCAAATAATATGTAGATTTAAAATGATATATATACATTTAAATAAATGAGAACGATGGACTTCAATTTACTGGCAGGAAATGAATCATTCGGGAGATGATAGTAATCATCTTGCAGCAAAGATGGTCATTTTTGAAGCAGGATTTTTTTGAAAGGCATCTTTGATGCACTGGATTTGTCTCTACAGAAAAAGCAATGTTTTGCATTGCAGAAAATTGCCTTTCATTTTTCTTATTAATTTGGAAGCAATTGTAATGCATAAATGAGGGCCACTCAACCTTGAGGAATCAGTATGCTACTTGGGTAGGGAATAGCATTGCAAAGACGGAGAGAAATAGGGGAGAAAAAAAATGAGGAAATCATCTGGCTTACTCAGACTGAATTCCCCAACTGTCATTGCTGTGCATCGTAACATAGTAATATGGTATCACAATAAAAATTTCTAATTTGTTCTTTGGATGCAGCGCTGCAGTTATTTTCTGTTCTTATGCAGTTATATTTGAAGCACTCAGAAGATCGTTTGTCTTCCACTTATAACTACCATCCAGCTTCTCTCTGCCTCTGCGAAGGGAAGAAAAGCTCTTTCGTGTCAAAAGAGGGTCAAGAATTGATCTGGTACACTTTTTTTGCAAAGTAGTTTTGCAGGAACAATGGCACATTTGTGGCATGTAGACGTCCTTTGGAATTATATGATATAGACCATTTCCCCTCAAATTTTGTCCCTATATTTAAAACTGCAACTAAATGTCAAATGGCTAAGGTAACTTCAGGTATGCTAAAGCTGTAAGTAGCTGAAAGGCAATTGTATGCTGCTCATGCATGTTTTATATTGCAAGATACTGCTTTACCTTAACAGTTTGACCTAGCTGGTGAGTCTCAAGCATGGCTTGAAAGTCACCTTATGCAGCTTAATGTGATATATGAATTCTGACTGAATTCTATGAATAATTTATTTTTTGAGTGGTTTTTAATTTTGCAGAGTTTAACTGATTGCACTTGGAGCACAATACACATTTCCTATGCCTCACCTGCAAAGCAGAAGAGAGGTCCGGTTAGCATGTTTTCACTGTGAAAGTTTAATACATAGATTGCCATTAACGGGAATTAAACTACATAGGGAAAAAAAACCCAATAAAATAAATTATGAGCTTGTAACTTTAATGTTTACTAATGTTAAATAATGCTTTAAAGTGCAAATATTTTTCTCAACTGTGACAATGATGATAATGTACCCAGTGTTTTTATCATATTTCGTTATGGGGAAACTAGAAGCACAGAAAAGCTGGCCAGCTGTAAAAGCAGTATGAAAATACACGTATCCTAATCTGTACTCTAGTAGCCTACTGATTGAAGTACCCTTTGAAGAGTACACAGGGAAAAGTACTTACTCCGTTGATATCAAGGGTCTTAATAGTAGTTCAAAACTTAGAGAAGTTTAGGAAAAATTGGAAAGAAGATAGCAATTTTATATTCTTAAAATGTCCCTTGAATTTTTAAAAATGCAAAAATGTATGCACTAACTGCTTGTCCATCCAATGCTTATTTAGGGATGAGAAATGTAATATGAATAATTAGTTTATACAAAACATTGCCAAATGTAGTTATAAAATAAATACTTGACAAATAGATATTTGAATTATATTTCCAAAGCAGAAGTAGGGCTGCACTACACAGAGAGGAACTTGTACCTATTTTTGCCAATAAACTTATAAGATAATTAAAACACTGAATCCTGAAATCATGATTGGATTTTTAAGCAAGGAGAAATGCTATACCTATACAACTAACATTATAATGAATATGCTTAGAGATTTCATGGTTAGCTTTCTCATAGGAAATCTAGAGATCTATTGTTATAATTCAAATGGGGGGAATGCCTTTCTGAGAGGAAGCTTAGAAAAGGAATATGACGTTTTTAGGTGTATTCATTATAACATGGCTGAGGGAGAAATAAGAGAGCCAAGTATGTGTGTGTGTACGTGTGCGTTTGTGTAGTCCTACAGTAAAATGAAATTGTAACTTCTTCAAGCTATAAATTTTGAGCCAAAGTAACAAAAGCCATTAAAAATCAATGTCTACCCCGATTTTCCACCTCCAAACAATGCCATTACTCATCTCTCCCAGCAGCAGAGAAATATCTATCGAAACCGGCTGAGAAAAAACATGATCTTCCTGAAACTTCAGTGCTAGTTTAACTGGGTGGAAGGAAATCGGATAAATCAAAATGTAGCAAGGACTTCGAGTCTAATGCAACTCAGTATAAACAAAGCCCCGAACTATGTCTAATTATGAGAACAGGCTACGGCCTTGATTTTCCAATCTGATTTATAAAGGAGTTAGTTGAACAGTGTCTGCGTCTGTCATGCTGAGTTTTCAAAAGATCTTTGAGTGCTGAAGAAATGTCAATGTATTGAAAGAGAGCTAATGCTGTGGTGGTGCTTAAAAAGAGTAAACAGGATGGTGTGAGTCATCATGGTATCTGTGTAGGTCAGAGTAAAAGGAGTGCCAGACTGTGCTGGGTAAAACACAGTTAGGTATTATAAACTGGCTGAATCTGAAGTCATATGTCAAGAAAGAGAATACAGCCTGTGCATGAAATCAAGGACTCCTGCCTGGAAAGCAATGAATCTGCAAAAAGTCCTCGGCCTCCTTGGCTGGTCATCAGCTGAACACAAATTTTCAGTCCGTTATTGTAGCCAAAGGTCTAGTGAAGACCTTAGGTGCATAACTGAGGACTGTAGAGTAGAACAGGCTTTGGGATGTGGAATACAACAGGATTGGGGGCCTAATGGGACCTAATGGAATATCTTGCTTAATTCTACTTGAAAAAGATACTGGTAACTGAAGGGTCTTCAGGGGAGGCCTTGAGGGTTATTGTGACTCTGGAAAACACACCCTCTTAGTGAGAGACACAGGAAGCTTCATGAACTTAGCTTCTTGGGCAGAGGAATTTGTGGGGTGACTTGGTCAGAGAAAACATGCACTTACATGAGAAATAACCTTTAAGAGAGGGTTCTTCATCATACCTGGAAGGAGATAACAGGAGCTGATGGTGTGATGTTGAATTTAGACAAGTTGAGGCTGAACATAAATATGTTAATAGGTTATCAATGACAAATGAGAAGAACTGGATGAAAGTTTTAGGAAAGGCAAAAGGGTGTTAGGCAGCAAGAAAGGCAGTAAATGATAGGGAAAAAAAAAGCAGCATAATATAAGAACAAAGGAGAGAATATTAATGCAAAAAAGGTTGTCAAACCTTGTCTGATAAAGGGCAAAAATGGATATTTTGTGAAGGACAAGGGACACAGCAAGTCATTGGTGGTTAAGATGAAGTTCAGCCATGTTAGTGTATACATGTGACACATAGCTGTGTACGTAGCATATTTTTGAGACCAGCAAGGCAGACCGAATGCTCAGAAACAACATAGCATCCTTTACTGCCATCCTTCCTTTACTTTATGAATAGCAGAAGACAGTAAGTTAAGAAGGCATTAAAGCTATGATTTTGGTTTGGTAAAAAATGTTCTCAGGGAATACAAGGAGACAGATGTGTGCTCGGTTTCTATAAGAAGGGGGAAAACTGCAAGGCCTATCCTCGCTTTTGTCTCCTTTTTACAGTCATTGCTTTGCATAAGGAAGAGATATTGTGGAATTAAGTGATATTTTTCTCCAGAGATTATTTAAGTAGGTCCTACAACCTATATTAGGCAGGAGTTCAAGGTAAATGATTCAGTTGTGTCCTCTGTCTTAGATTAACTTTGAGGCATTGATTACCTACTTGGACATAATTAAAAAGGTGACATTTTTCCAAAACTGTATTTGTAAATTAAATATTTTTATCTCCTTGTTCTGAGGAACAAGGTATTTCAGGTGCTATAGCATAATGACTGTTCTTAAATGCTATCCTTTTAATGGCGACCAGACCCCACAAGTGCTTAATATTTACCGGATGGTATATCAGTTACTTCACTGGAAACCAGTCTTCGATAAACAGAGACTGAACTCTGTATGGCCAAAGTGATTTTTTTATAGGATCTTTGAAACCTTTGGGAAAAATAGTGTTCAGCTTGTTCAGTTTTGCCTATAATATAGTGGAGGAGGGATAGAGAAAAACCTCAATAAGAATAAAGTGATGTAATTGTAAAAAATATATGTTCATTGAAAACAATTGCCAACAAAGTTGTTGAAATAACACACACTTGAAATAAACAAAATTTTAAAATAGGAATAAACGTTAGACAGAACCAGCCTACCTGAAGTGAAAATAAAAACAGTAACAGCTGTTATGGGACACAAATCTATGCTTTGGAAATTGTCAGATTTTTATTCCTGTTTTATTATTCTGCTATGCTTAACAAGAATTTTGCTTGTATTGTATTTTCTTAGGTAAATCTACTCTTTAGATAGGTAGCTAACTCGCAAAGGTGATTTATAAATGCAAAAGCTCTTGGTTCACTGGAAAACAGAGTGCAGGTATGAAAAATGCTCAAGTCAAAGTGAATAATGAAGCACAGTGCAGCAACCAAGCTGGATCCTAGAGGCCAGCTGCACCAGGGAGAGCACAACCACATTAACTATTTCTCAACAGGACCATGTGCAACAATACACTGACAGCACTGTGATGCTAAATAGAGTCAATATACTCCACTGTGCACCGTAGAGTCAACGTTAGTTTGCAGTTCTTTGCGTAGCAATACGATCAAAGGATAACAACATCCAAAAAACGCACAAAAAACCCTCGTGGTCATGTGTACAGTGAAAAACTAAGTCATGAAGAGGCTGAGAGGAGCTTGAAAATGGTGGAGGAAGAAAGCTCCAAAG
This sequence comes from Anarhynchus alexandrinus, assembly GCA_008711295.1. NCBI lineage: Eukaryota > Metazoa > Chordata > Aves > Charadriiformes > Charadriidae > Anarhynchus > Anarhynchus alexandrinus. The sequence goes on from VUYV01000129.1 coordinate 1,650,103, forward strand.
AAGGTGGGTTTAGTTGCAGGTGAATTTTAGACTGCATAGAGATCTGCAGCCTACGAGAGAGAAAGGTTTTGTTGAGAAACTGAATGGCAAACCAACAGTTTTAAAGCTTAAGTTGAAAATGGAACTAGAACTGTAAACATTATTATAACTTTTATCAAAATCTTATTGGCCCCAAATTCTCTCTCCTTCTTGAAAATTTTGAGTAACGAGAAAGTAGGGACAATGTGCAAACAGGGAAACCCTGGAAAATGCCTTCAAGAAGCAAATTGAATATTTTCTTATGTTTCTTCCATTTCCATTGACTGTGTTTATTTTATTTTGGTTTTACCTTTATTTTATTGATGCCCTGGCTTTCAGAAGTCTTTAAAATCAGGTGATAATTGCTTTCTTTCCTTCTTACTTTTGAAAAAAAAAAAAAAATGAAGACGTTACAGTGTATGAATTGACTAATAATAAGAATTCTAATAATCAGTAAAGAGAAAAGTTATATATCCATGAAGATACCTGGTAAATTGGCTCCCAGGATTAGTGTGAGTTATTTTCTAAATTAGATTTTAAAAAAAACCCCGAAGGATTCCATAGCATCTGTTTATCCTGCACATGTTTGCCTTGTAAATAACTATCAGAGCCATATTAGTAGAAAAGCTGTTACTTCTTTGAACAAAAAGTAGTGGTAAGAGTCATAGCTGGATATAAAGCATCTTGAAGTTTTGCCTTAGAGGATACTATTTATGTGGATACAATATTTAACAAGTCCTCCAATAAAGGTAGTGATTCACCTGGATAACATAATAATGCATTTATCTTCTCCACATTTGGGAGAAAGGGAGCTGCTACCCTTTTTACAGGTGGTATTGGATGGCTGAAACAGCCACACAGATAAAATGCAGGCTTCCAACTCTAAAAAAGTGCAGAGCAATTTACGTACCACAGGGTCTGTGTGCCTTTCAGAACGTGCTGCCATTGATGCTGGTGACCTCAATTCCACTCTTGTGCTTTCCTGGAAGGGCTGCTGCTCATAGATCACCACTGGTCTTTCAACTGGTACCATACGAGATTCAGGAACATGATGTCTCTAGGTCTGAGTCACTTAAGAAGTTTGATTTCCCATAGGCACTCTGAACCTGCTCATTTGATAGGGAGGGAAGAAAAGACATTTGGTAGCTGCCTATCTGTTCCTACCCCACCGTTCAGGTGGAGGCATGGGTGATTAAGATCTCCTTAACTTAGAGGGCTATGAATAAAGTTTCCATTTCCTAAGAAAGCACTTTAGTCCCCAGGCAATTTGCATCCATATGATATGAGGATGTTTGAGCCTTCCTTTCAAAGGAGCAAGAGGAAAGAAAAGCTACTGTGGAGTCAGGAATTCATGGCTATCAGAGCCAGGAAGGCAATAGATTAGAGGGAACTCGTTTCTGTAGGCCAAGGATGTTAATCTTTCCCGGGGAGGCTGGCAATTGTTTGAAGGGACTACCAGGACATTTTGCATTTTAAAAAGTTCCAATCTAAAACCCAGAGACAACATTATGTGTGAGCTCAGTAGAAAACTGGATGTCGGGTTTCATTCTATTTCCAGCTGCAATGGATTGTCTCTTCTTGAAGTGCTGTTTTTTGTAGTACTCCAAAGATTTGCTAAAATTATTATTCAGGATGCTATTTATGATACTTGATTTACTGACTCCTGGTCTGATATAAAGTAAGGAATACGGCTTTGTTTTCATTTCTAAATAAGAGAAGCCTCATTTGCATCATTGCTAGGATACAGTAGTACCAGCTGGACAAATCTTGCTAGAACTTTTAACAGATGGATTTAAATCTTTCTTTTTGACATTTCTAACCTGAACACATCTGGGAGACTCTGTGCAGATTAATTTTCAGAGTTTCTGGCAGTATTGAAAGCACTTTTGGGAAATTATATGAGTTGTTGCATTGATCAGAACAACTGATCCAAACCACTCCTACAACAGTAAGGCCTTTTAAAAGTGCACTGCAAAGCGTTTCAGGGATTTGAAGGTCACAGCGTTTGCATCATAGACAATGGTGTATGCTTCAAAACAAAAGTGCTGCAAGGAAAGCATATATGAGAGTTCTCTTTGGATGTAAGAAAGGGCAGCACATCCCCATCATGCAACATTTGGGATCTCTAACATTTGTACTGTGGTAAACCCAGTCGTTAGACATTTGTCATTTAATTGATTGGTGGCAAGAATGATGTCAACATCAGTTTAAAGAGGCTACTGCAGAAAACAGGAGCTGATTTTGTTAGTTTTTTTCTTGGGTTTATGAGTGAACATCTCTGTGCTGCAAGGTGGAGTCTGAATTCCTTGTACTGCTGCTGGCAAGCAAGTTTGAAGGCATTAGACACAGGCAAGGCTGAGTGAAAAAGTAAGTCACCCCTAAATCATTTTGTTGTTGTAGCAGTAAATTGTTTGAGAAAACAGTCCATTGTCCTGGGATACTGAGAAAGTAGACATTAATAACAATTGTGAAGAATTTAAAGCAGTATGCAAACTTAAATATATGGAGAAACCATTCTTTCTAATTATTTTATTGTAGTGTCACAAGGCATAGACAAGCGCCTGTAAATTTCCTTCCCTTTCTTCTCTTTTTTTTATTTTCTCTCTTGTTCCTGTTATCTTGGTAATGTATCAGTTAAATAGTAAAGCTCTCAGCAATAAAATTTCCTTGAAAAAAGTGTACTGAAGCAGCAGTATTGCTTAGAATAGAATTAAATAGCACTTCTGTTAAACCTGCAAACCGACCAAATTTAGCCAATTATTTTTTGTTGCTGTTTTTATGCCAACCAAAACCAGTGTCCTTTCATATTTGTAGGAGAGAAGAGCATGTTGCTCTTTGCTCGATCTCATACAGTAGTATGTGGCTATTTAACAAACAAAAAGAAAGCAAGCTGTAACCTGAAAATATTATGAAAAGAAGCTTGAGAAAGGGCAACATCCTGTGCTTTTTTAACTTACAGAGGTGGTGAAGAAGAGAATGCGATTGTAGATGGTAAAAAAGAAAATGCAAAAAAAATGAAAAAAAAAAGAAAAGACACCCACCAAAAATTCTAAAGGAATGGGTAGAGAATAGAAATCAGACTGTCAGAGAAAACAACAGATGGCATGTTCATCTTGCTTTAGGCACACACTCATAAACTGATCCAAAGCCTCACGAAGTCAATAGGAGGCTCTTCACAGTCACTAATGGATTTTGGATCGGGCCCTAATGAAGAGGGTGGTATAGGCTAATTGCCTTCCTTAGTCTGCTGATAGAGCTGATAGATGTAGTTTCACAAATGCCAACAAGTAAAAAAGTTGTTTTAAAATCTTTCAGCATAATATCTACAGGGTGAAGGGCTCCCAGAAACCACAGCAGGCAGAGGATTTGCTCTGTGTTGATTTTGTGTTCCAATCAACAATATCATCATTTGTGTATTTTTCATGTTTCTATGCAAATATTTTATAAATCTTAAATTTAATAATTTTGTACACGTGTAATGGGGAAAATGCCATGGGTTTATTTAGCTATTCTCATGTTTATTGATCTTTAAAAATGCACAGACTAATGCTAATATAGTAATTATTTTCTCATCAGTATCACCATGACTTTGCTTATTGATGTCCCCCTATTCTAGCTGAATTTGGTGATGTTTTTTTCAATTGTAGTACTTCTGGTTACTGAGAGAAGTAATGGTGGGGATTGTACGATTACAAAAACCATAACTTCTCTGTCTGGAGGACGTGTGCTCATAACAGGTGCCGGGTATCCCTGGATTTCATAGTCAATATATTTTTTACCAGATAGTGATTGAAACAAAAAGAAATGGGACTATTTTAGATCTCACTAATAAAGATCTCATAGAAGTTCTGAATTTAGCAAAGAACTTAGGACCAAGTCCTTTCAAATCAATTTTTTATATTAAAAGAAAGTGTTTTAATTGATTTTTTCTTTGAAACCAAAGGAACCAGCTCTTTAGCTAAGTTGCAGAGGTAAACAATGGAAACGGAGAAGACTTTGAAAGACTTTGAGTTTTGCAACTTAGTGGGGAAAAAATCTGTAGGGAAGGATCCTGGGCCTTAAATGGAGGGAAAAATACTTCTGAAAGAATATTAAGAGTAGAAAAAGGGATTGGTCCGTGACAAAAAGTACATCAGAGAGGTCAGTATTTTAGAGAGAACTGGCAAAAGTCAAGCTGAAAAGGAGATTGTTACAAGTTTCTTTTCTAAATGGAAAAAGAACAGGGAATAAATTTTGGAGCACTACCTAGTGAGATACAATAGGGATTGGTTTTCCACCATCTTCAAACTAGTACTTTCACTCCATATTTCTTTAGGACCATCATTTTAAATATATATGAAAGGCAAAATAGCAAATTGTTTAGAAATAGAATGTATAAGCAAGGAAAACTTCAAGATCCCAAAATGCATTCACATTGTGGGAAGGCAGGTGATTTCCTTTCCAGAATTTTAGATAAACTAAATAAAGTTTTTAACACATCCATCAAGTCAGTGGTCACACATTTGAAGTGGAATATAGCAAGTTCATGTAATGGGGAAGAAGAAGATATGTTGTAACCCATAGTTTCAGCTAAATAGCGTGCTAAACTTAGAACAGCTTTGAATGTTCTTTCATATTTAGGTCATGGAAATAAATGGAAAATTTGATAAAATTCAACACAATTTAGCAAAGCTGGATTGTACCAGACTAATTTGATAGCTTTTTTGTAACTGACTTCCTAGGAAAGGAAGACCAATGGTCCCTTTCTGGACTTAAATGTAGTAAGCATTATTCTGGAGGATGTGGGGATTAGTAAACCAGCTGTGAAATGGATAGTACCTGTGTGCATGGGAGGCAGCAGGGATTGCTCTGAAGAGGTAACTGGCAGGTTGGAAGATTATTAGATGAGTCCTCTAGGATGGTTCTTGAGATGCATTCTGTGTATTAATGATCTTAGCACAAAATGTGTCTACTTGACATACTCTGTATGTCAGTGAAATTACCTGATGCCACAGCGTTGGGAAGAGTTTTCAGTATGGGGAGGATGAAGTGTCCTAAAGAGATCAGTGGGTAATCTCAAGAACTGATGTAAAATAAAGGTAATTAAATTTAATCATACCAAGTGGTATGTTAAGTACCTGTAACTAAGAACAAGAACTTATGCTATATAACTAGAGCTCATTAAATGAGAGAGGTAAAAAAGATTTTCATGAAGTAGTTTTCTATCAGTAAATTAATGTTAAGTAGTTGTAAAAAAAGACAAACTGAAAAAGTTGTGCAGGCCTAGAAGTAGCAAAGGAGGTACTTCCTGTAGATATGAAGAGATATTAAAGCTATATGCCAAAGTATCATTAGGTATATTGGAATATTGCATCCGTGTCTGGTTTCCTGTGTTAAACAAAATGAATTTAAATGCAGATAGGTTTAGGAAATGGCTACTAGAATAGTGTAGGTAATAGGCTGGCTTCTGAGAAGAGTCTAAAAACTTGTCCCATTAAGTCTAGAAATGCAAAGACTGAGAGGAGGCATAATTGCCATCTGTAAATACATTTGAGGGTAAAAACCAAAGATGGAAAATAATTAGGTAGATCAAAGCAGGTTGTTGATAGACTAACAAATGGGTCTGAATTGGCCATATATAAATTTAGGCTGAAAATTGAAAAAAGTTACTAATCTTCAGAGCCATTAAGCATCCTTCCTAACACTGACATTGTGGTATAGCCATCCAGTAAGAATAATTTTTGAAGTAGAGCTTGACCAGCATATGAAAGGGTTTACTTTATACAGCTGTCTGCAGCAGCCCCAGGGCTCAACTCAGAAACCCAGGACCTCTTTTTCTGTGATTCTGAGGAATGTGCTCATAAAAAACACTGTAAGATTCCTGATTTTAAAACCTATGTAGGCAGATAAACAGGACAGATCAAATCCTCATTTGCATGCAGAATGTGTCATATAGTAAATTGGTGCTCCAGGGCTAGACTGTGATTTTGAATCTACACCTGCTCCAGATGTATTAAAGCATCCTCTACACTCCTCCTCAGGCTATGTGGAGCCACAGTCATGCTCTCTGTCACCTGAGCAGGTGGTTGGATTACGCATTTATAACTTCAGCTGCCCTTGCCCATACGGCACAACTGAACGATGAGGCAATATAATTTGCCGCCAGCGTTGAAGTCAGGAGAGCAGCAAGCTTGTGGTGTATGAGGACTATTTCTAAATGTTGTGGTTAACACACCCCCACCAGCACAGGACTGTGCTGAAAGGCAGCGTAGGTGTATCAAACTGTAGCTGTACGTGTTTCCCAAAGTTATATTATGCTACTCTCAGCACCTTGAAACTGTCATCTTGTTCTGTGTTTGTAAAGCGCTAGGATAATCAAGCTCTGCTTCGTGACTAGTGTTCTTGGAGTTAGCACAATACAACTGATAAAGAATAGAATAGAATAGAATAGAATAGAATAGAATAGAATAGAATAGAATAGAATAGAATAGAACAGAATAATTTCAGTTGGAAGGGACCTGCAACCATCATCTAGTCCAACTGCCTGACCAATTCAGGGCTGAACCGCTACACCAATGTTATTAAGGGCCCATTGCCCAAATGACTATTAAACACTGACAGGCTTGAGGCATCTGAAATAAAGAAGTCCAGGAACCATCTTAACACTGGATTCATTTAAATATAGTTTACTGTGTTTCACAGAACTACAGGTGGCTTTAGTTTTGCAGTTTTTCACTATTGTTTCACTATTGATTTGGTTCTGCTGTTGTTTCTTAAGTTGGAAAATACATGATAGCTCTGATTTAACTAGATTTCTTCATGGCATGCAGGAACTAGATCTGGGCTTCTCAGCTCATCTTATTTTTCTAAATGGTTATTAATGGACTTGAGAAGAGGGAAATTTATCCCTGAAGTAGCTTTATCAAGTAATGAAAACAAATGTCCCTTGCCAAGTATAGAGGAGAAGATCGTCAAAAGGGCATGCTTCTTCATCCAAACACTTTTCACTGGATGGACATAAACATGATTTATTTTTCTTTCTACTTTTCATTTGTGTAAGTTTAGCTACAATCAAAGAATCCACTTACTTTCTCTCCAGTCCTCACCTGGAATGAGAGCAAGGGATCTAATTCGTCTTTGACACTGATCATTATTCTCTCCTGAAAAGGCAAATAGGAAACTAATAGTTTGAATTGTGCTTCTGTAATTACACATTATTTATTTTTGAGGCATATTTCACACCTCTCACTCTGTCAATGTTTTGTTCTTGACCTGGTTCATTTTTGCCAGAGATGAAGTTTTTATCCCATTGCTATTTCCCTTTTTGCCCATAAGTGCAAAACAAAATTCTTCTTCTATTCATTGTATCACTCATCACCACCATCTCCAATGCTAAAAATTATGGAAATCTTCTGTATGCCCAGAATTTTATTAAAGTAGTTGGAAACACATTACATTTCAGTGGGATTAGAGTAGTTTTCCTTAGTTCTCATTCTTTTCAGTTCATTTAAAAATTCTACTTCATATGAGTAGAATTTCATTTAATTTAATTTACAATTCACTGCATAGTGCATAGAGCTTTTTGGTCAATTTTATTTGATTTTTTTCTTTCTTTTTTTTTCACCCTAATTCCAAGCAGATAAACCATCACATGTCAGAATTCAGATATTGCGAAATGTCAAATTTGCAGCTCCCTAGCTTGAACAGATCCTTATAGCTCTGTTAATGATATGAAGTTACGCAGTTTTAGAACACAGCTCAGTGCAGTGCACCACTGTGGGGCCACATCAGTGTCAGAGCCCAGAGTGCTCACTGAGCACCAGGAGAGGCTGGAAGAGATAGTAGGGAGGACAGAGAGCAGAGTTAAAGCCCACATTTGCTGATTTATGCAGGGTGAGTATTTCATTCTGGATGTTTTCATGCAAGGCCCCTCACCACAAGAAAGACACGGAGGCGCTGGACCGTGTCTGGAAAAAGGCAACGAAGCTGGTGAGAGGTCTGGAGCACCAGTCTCATGAGGAACAGCTGAGGGAACTGGGGTTGTTCAGCCTGGAGAAAAGGAGGTGAGGGGAACACCTAATGGCTCCCTGCAACTACCTGAAAGGAGGTTGTAGTGAGGTGGATGTTGGTCTCTTCTCCCAAGTAACAAGTGATAAGATAAGACGAAATGGCCTCAAGTTGGACCAGGGGAGATTTAGGATGGATATTAGCAGAAATTTCTTCACAGAAAGGGTTGTCAAGCATTGGACCAGGCTGCCCAGGGAATTGGTTGAGTCACCATCCCTGGAGGTACTTAAGAGATGCGTAGACATGGTGCTTAGAAACATGGTTTAGTGGTGGTTTTGGCAGTGTTAGCTTGATGGTTGGACTAGATGATCTTAAAGGTCCCTTCCAACCTAGACGGTTCTATCATTCTAAGATGTTACATCCATCAGGAGAGGATGTTTGTGAAGAAATTATCTAAAACATGTGTTAAATATTGATAAGAACAAGTTGATTATCCTGGAAATTACTGACAGCTCTTTTCACCACCTACCAAAACAGAACCATATCATTGTGCTTTTCCACCTTCCTGTTTGGAATCACTTGGTGAATAGCACGTCTCACTGGTTCCTTGTGTTCGCCCATCTGTTTATTTGTACCCCGGTATTCTGTGCAACTTCTTACACTTAGATTGGAATCTTTTAGGTTGTTTGGGATCTCTGTCTGCACAGCACTTAGCAGAATAAGCTACATTTAAATTAGGGTAAGCGGGAAAGCTCCCAAGTATGCCTGGTTGCATCCCAGCTCCATAACCCTTTCTCTTTCCTTCCCCAAAGAGCCATTCCATGCAGTGGTGTTATAAAGGAAAGGAAAGCAGGACATACAGACTGACATCATGGAAGGCTGCAATAACCTGAATTTAGGCAATATTGGTGAGGGGACCCTGTGCCTTTCCATGCTTAGAGGGAAGTTTGAGCATATCCATATCGTCCATGATTCATGGCTTCTAGTACTTGTTGCAGTGTATCATAAAAACTAATTAAAACAATAAACAATGTATGTGCAGCAACAAAATGGGGACCACTATGAAACAGAAAAGACAATAACAAAATTACCCATACAGAACTGTTTTACCTGAGGGCTATGGCACAGTTCAAGGTACAATGCTAAGCCCTCCCTTAATTAGAATCAGTTCAGGAGAAGAATGTAGTCAATAAGTAATGAAAGAAAAGCCTTTCACTTGCCAATTAGCAACTTCAGATCATGCATATTTTATGAAATTCTGAAAACATTGGTAAGCATGCAAGCAACTGTATTAAATTATATGAAATTAATGATGGCTTCAGGGCCAGATGAGTTTGGCTGGCATTTAATTATATGTTTATTTTGTTATATAAATATATTGCAAGTCGGTTTTATACAGAAAAGTTTTTATAGGTTTGATTGTGTCCATTCTCTCATTTGCCAACTGTGTTCCTGAAGTTCACCCCTGCTTCTGTTGAGTAATGGTTAAAATGAAAAGGAGTTCCTGATGTAACAAGTAGAGAAAGAAAAGACCACATCTTGTTTTGCGAGATCTCAAGAGACATCATGGAGACATCTCCCACATGCTTTTGTAAAAAAGTTTTCGAAGGGCAATTTTTTTGTATCTATGATACCTCCTACAAAAACTGTTTTAAATTAATTATATTTGCCATTTTTTTAGATCCAAAATATTTTTTCTGCTGATTTGACCTGAGAGCTATTTGCTTAGATAGTAGCATTTTCCCTTGACCATAAACTTCAAATTTTATCAATTCTAAATTTTGCCGAATCATGTCAGGAGGCTTTTCTAATACTAATTATATCTTAATGCCATCCTAGTGACGTTAAAAGGTATTCTTTGTATTCATCTTTGTTTATTATCTCATTATCATCATCTCCCACATCATTCTCACAGGCAAGCTTAGGAAGTGTGGCTTAGATGAATGGACAGTGGGGTGGATTGAAAACTGACTGACAGATAGATATCAGAGAGTTGTAATTAGTGGCACAGAGTCTAGTTGGCGGTCTGTAGCAAGTGGCGTCCCAAAGGGTCAGTACTGGGTCCANCGACATGAGTAAGAGATAGAGTGTACCATCAACAGGTTTGCTGATGACACTAAACTGGGAGGGGTGGCTGACACTCTGGAAGGCTGTGCCGCCTTACAGCATGGCCTGGACAGGCTGGAGAGTTGGACAAACAGAAAACTTATGAAATTCAACAAAGGCAAGTGTAGAGTACTGCATCTGGGGAGGAATAACCCCATGCATCAGTACAGGTTAGGGGCTGACCTGCTGGAAAACAGCTGGGACCTGGGACCTGGGGAGTCCTGGTGGACAACAGGATGACCATGAGCCAGCAATGCACCCTTGTGGTCAAGAAGGCCAATGGCAACCTGGGGTCCATCAAGAAGAGTGTGGCCATCAGGTCGAGGAAGGTCATCCTCCCCTTCTACTCTGCCCTGGTGAGGCCGAATCTGCAGTATTGTGTCCAGTTCTGGGCTC
>VUYV01000129.1:1664587-1730741 GCA_008711295.1 Anarhynchus alexandrinus
ATGCTTTTGTAAAAAAGTTTTCGAAGGGCAATTTTTTTGTATCTATGATACCTCCTACAAAAACTGTTTTAAATTAATTATATTTGCCATTTTTTTAGATCCAAAATATTTTTTCTGCTGATTTGACCTGAGAGCTATTTGCTTAGATAGTAGCATTTTCCCTTGACCATAAACTTCAAATTTTATCAATTCTAAATTTTGCCGAATCATGTCAGGAGGCTTTTCTAATACTAATTATATCTTAATGCCATCCTAGTGACGTTAAAAGGTATTCTTTGTATTCATCTCTGTTTATTATCTCATTATCATCATCTCCCACATCATTCTCACAGGCAAGCTTAGGAAGTGTGGCTTAGATGAATGGACAGTGGGGTGGATTGAAAACTGACTGACAGATAGATATCAGAGAGTTGTAATTAGTGGCACAGAGTCTAGTTGGCGGTCTGTAGCAAGTGGCGTCCCAAAGGGTCAGTACTGGGTCCAGTCATGTTCAATATAGTCAGCAGTGACGTGAGGAAGAGATAAAGTGTACCATCAGCAGGTTTGCTGATGACACTAAACTGGGAGGGGTGGCAGACACTCTGGAAGGCTGTGCCACCTTACAGCATGACCTGGACAGGCTGGAGAGTTGGACAAACAGAAAACTTATGAAATTCAACAAAGGCAAGTGTAGAGTACTGCATCTGGGGAGGAATAACCCCATGCATCAGTACAGGTTAGGGGCTGACCTGCTGGAAAGCAGCTGGGACCTGGGACCTGGGGAGTCCTGGTGGACAACAGGATGACCATGAGCCAGCAATGCACCCTTGTGGTCAAGAAGGCCAATGGCAACCTGGGGTCCATCAAGAAGAGTGTGGCCAGCAGGTCAAGGAAGGTCATCCTCCCCTTCTACTCTGCCCTGGTGAGGCCGAATCTGCAGTATTGTGTCCAGTTCTGGGCTCGCCAGTTCAAGGACAGGGAACTGCTGGGGAGGGTTCAGCACAGGGCTACGAAGATGATTAGGGGACTGGAACATCTTTCTTATGAGGAAAGCCTGATGCACTTGGGTCTTTTTAGTCTGGAGAAGAGAAGATTGAGGGGGGATCTTATTAGCACTTACAAATCCTTAAAGGGAGGGTGCCAGGGGGATGGGAACAGTCTTTTTTCAGTGGTGCCCAGTGATAGAACAAGAGGGAATGGGCACAAACTTGAACATAGGAAGTTCCATCTTAACATGAAGAGGGACTTCTTTACTTTGAGGGTGGCAGAGCACTGGCACAGGGTGCCCAGAGAAGTGGTGGAGTCTCCCACTCTGGAGACATTCAAAACCCGCCTGGATGCTGTTATGTGCAACCTACTCTAGGTGACCCTGCTCTGGCAGGGGGGTTGGACTAGATGATCTCCAGACGTCCCTTCCAATCCTGACCATTCTGTGATTCTGTGATCCTGTGATCAGCTATTCTGTATTTATCATAGCTCAAAAGATGATTTTGACTTCATCCAGTGCTAAGAATACTATGCAGTTCTTTCTTCAAATTTCAACTGTTTCCTAAGAATTGCTGAACTCCTGTAGACAGGATTTTTCCATCTCTTCCTGTCTCATAGAATCATAGAATGGCTTGGGTGGAAGGGAACCAGTTCCAAACCCCTTGACATGGGCAAGGACACCTTCCACGAGAACAGGTTGCTCAAAGTCCCATCCAACCTGGCATTGAACATCTCCAGGGATGGGGCATCCACAACTTCCCTGGGCAACCTGTTCCAGTGCCTCACCACCCTCACAGTAAAGAATTTCTTCCGAATAACTAATCTTAATCTACCTTCTTTCACTTTAAAACCATTACCGCTCATCATATCACTACACTCCCTGATAAAGAGTCCTTCCTCATCTTTCTTGTAGGCCCCATTTAGGTACTGAAAGACCACTGTAAGGTCTCCATGGAGCCTTCTCTTCTCCAGGCTGAACAACACCAACTGTTTCAGCCTGTCTTCATAGGAGAGATGCTCCAGCCCTAGGTGTCAAACAGAAACAAAATACTGATTTCTTTCTCTCTCTCTTATACTGTCCCTATCTCCCCAATTTGTCAAGTTACTATGTTCCTCCTTTGGTGACAGACACAGAAGTAAAGGCAGTATCTGCGCAAGTTTTCAGGATTGTTTCAGTTTTTCTTCATCAGTTCATCCCTGCTGTTTAAGGATCAGCTTGGATAAGTGAAGGTAGTGTGGTTTCCAGAGAAGGATATTTCTTGGCTTGTCTTGTTACATCAAGTTACCACTTATTAATGACTATCATGTTATAAATGTTAACGCTCAGAGCATCACCCAGAAGCCTCAAATACAAGTGGGGTTTTGTGGTCTGGCTACTTTGAGACTTGCTTTTTCCTCCAGAGAAAAACCACTTCACACACTTCTTGCACTGAGAATTACATTCATCATCCTTTTCTCTCAGCTTCCTGCCCTCTTGTCAAGAGACACCATCTCCTCTCTACCTCCTGTCCACTCTCACCTTCTTATTTGCTTTTTTCAGCTTCCCAAAGACTTCCTCAGGCTTCTTACAAGTTCACATCTCCTCTCTGAGTGTGCCTGTGTGTTCATAAATGTCCTCTTTGTCCCTCTTTACCTCATCTAATCAGTTCAGCCTTGTGCAGCATCTGATATTCAGCATGTGACCTACTTTGGGGAAAAAAATCCCTTTGCAGGAAAGAATAAGAATTCTCTCTAGGGGAATTTTATGGATATGGTTTTTGGTGTATGTTTGTACAAGGCAGTGTAACCAGTAGATGTCCAAGGTAAAAAGACATACAGACATTTTCATTGAATATTTATTAAACCTAAGACTCTAAAACTTAGTGTTTTTCTTAGATTCTAGTTTACTTAGTAGCATTTCAAGTGCTGATTAACTAGACCTGGTGTTAGGTACCCTTTGATTTCTGTTAGATTTAATTGTGCAATGGATGCAGTTTCTTATTCTGACACTACAAGAAAGCTTGAATACATTAAAGTCAATATCAGACAAAATAGGAAACCCAAAAAAGAGTCATCACAGGACTTGCTAGAGAGTTAGAGAAAAGGAAAATATGATAATGAAAGCCGAAAAATATTCAAGAAAGACGAAAAGTATTTGTTGGGTTTTTTTAAGGGAAAGATGAAGAAAGAAAGAGTGATGAGGTCATAGAATTGAAATAGCAATACTACAGAGCTTAAGCGAGGAGTAAGACTAAACAGGGAGTAGAGAAGTCTTGCAAGGAGATACGCAACAAGTTAATTTACTTTGCAGAAATGGTTAATACCTGGGTTTACTTTAGCAATGGGCAAGATTGCATTAGGACTGCACTGCTGCTGCTGGCATACCAATGGGACATGAACAACATTTGGACCTTGTTAAGAGTTATTAATCATCCTATTTTGACTAAAGTACTGTGATGTGTGCCTGGGGCACTGTTCCCACACCAGTGTCCTTTTAGTAGAGGCAGTCATCTTCTACCTCAGGTACCTCCCTCTGTTCCTCACTGCTGTTCTAGCACTCCTGTTGGCTTCTCCAGCCTCTGCTGGAAGAACTCATAAAAGGTAGCAATAGATCTCACAAGCTGCTTTTGAGCTGTGAAAGCAGAATATGACCCAGGATTTTGGATAAAGGAAACTTATCCTATAATAGGAAAAGTGGCAGTGCTGGGAGAAGAGAGCCAGAGAATGTGGTGATATATCCTATCTCATCAGCTGTCCTCCACCAGGGAGAGTCCATTGGATAGCCTCTAAAAGCTGCTCTCCCTTATGGTGAAATGAAGCTGAGCAAAAGGGAAAGTTTTCTGAAAAGGTAAGCTCACACTGAACAGTCCTAAGTGCCTATGATGAATTCTGGTGTCAGTTGTACCATCTGGAAGAAAGACTGTCTTATAATTTTATTATAGTCACTATGAGCTTTCTAAACCTTAAGAGGAAAATCATCATTCTATTTTCTTGGGTTACTCGGTCAGAAGACCGATTCGTCCTTCCTCACGAATATATGTTTTAACTGTAAGTTAACTGCACCAATGCTAACGCAAAGAGAACCCCATGGAAACAGTATCTCTTTGTAGGTATTACTTGAAGGACAAAGTAAAAAACTAAAATCTGAAGCGCTAAATTACTTCTATAAGTTGTCAGATAAGATTTCTATAAAACTTCAGATATTGAAAAAGAGCTGAAGGTATTAAAAGCAAAATTGAATTTTAGCTTCTAAATAAAATGAAAAAAAAGACAGCCACTACAGGAAAAAAGGCTAGAAAATAATCTGTGAAAGCATTCTGAGAATAGACGTGATAGGAGCAATCTCAGATGAACTAATCTTCTGATTTTTAGTCTTAGAACTATTATGTAGGAGTCAATTACTCTGCTACAAAGAAAAAAATTAAAATAGTCGCAAGCATGACGAGGAAGAATGGAATGATTAAGTCAACACAGTAGTCTTTCTAATCACTGGGGAGAGGGTAAAAATTTTGTGAAAACCTTATTAAGGAAAGGGAAACAGAGCTGAAGACTAACTGTGTACTACTGATCAATGCTAACCAATCTTGAATTTGTCCTGCTGAGTAGAGTAGGACGCCGTGTATGTGAAAGATGATAGTCAGTGCAGGAGCCTGATCCAGAATCTTTTTACCTGTGGAAAATCAATATGATTATTCTTGACAGAAGTAGTACATGGGGAGTAAATAAGTACGGGATTCGTTACTGAAATTGGAATACCTTTAAGTAGTTTCACTGAAGATTCATCCACAGCTGTGGAAAGTGTTATATCTCTGAAAATCCTGAGGGTCTGTTGCTTTTTGCAGTACAGTATTCCCTGGCCACATTTCCTCTAGGCAGCACTGTCTGTTAATGATTTAAGCATTCTCATGAGCTTATAAATTTCAGACTGGCTCCTTTGAAAAGTTGGCGTACTGGATCTTCAGTGGGTGGGCAAGGGAGAGGCTTTCTGGAAATATAACGTTAATGCTGAGCCAGTACAACTCACTAGTTTAAATTAATTTCTTACTTTTCAATAGGGAGTCTATTTTGTGACCACTTTAAATATTTTTTTTATGATGGGCAAAGCTGAGAAAGAGGGCTATTCTTTTTATCTATTTGTAGTGACTGAGCTTGATATGAAATCTGGAGGAAATCACTGGGCTATCGTTCTTTGAGATAATTAGAAATCTAATCATGTTTCCACATGCTCATATTCTTCCCTTTCAATTTTATTCGCCCAACAAAAAATAATCCCTCTTTCAATTCAGTGCCCTGTTTGGAGAAGTCTGCAGTTAAATTAAATGAAAACAAGTGTCCCCTTTTATATTATTTCATAAGTTGATACAGTAAGTTTAAATTTGAAAAGTTTTTATGAAATATAGTTATGGGAATTTTGAACAACAGATGGTGGATAAACACTGTACACTGAGATTTGGTATTCGTAGCACTTGTTCTGTCTGTGCTGTGGGTTCACTCTCTGTGGATGACTCACACACAAATATGCATTCACAGATATTGCAGCACAAACTTAAGTTTAGATTTGAAATTTTCTTGCTTTCCTGGCTGTGTGTCTAAATGCTTCTAATGAAGCACTCTGACTTGCTGCTCTGTGTGTGCCATGCTGCCTTGTTGACAGGAAGATGTTTTTCTTAACTGTCATCATGATTTTCATCTTTGTACTGGCAGTTTAAAAAAAAAAATCCTAATAATTAGGAAACATTGTGTGTAGCCAGGGTGAGTGTGGGAAAAGATTAATTGCTTCTTGTAAATCAGTTAAGTTTTACAAAGGCATTTCTTAGTGAAGTGAGTAAGTGGGTTAGTTACCTTTGTTTGCTCAGTTCATTATTGTTAAATTTGACTGGAAAATAGCCTTTTAAAAATAATTAAAAATGTCTATGGCAGAAACATTTGGATCTAAATGAAACAAAGCTTTGTAAGCACCTTGTTTCAAAGTGAATATTGAGCATTTTGGGAGAACAGAGGTCGGGCAGTGATGCCAAACATGTCCCATTCTGTCTTCGGTGTTGGCACGTGCCATGGTGGTGTAGGCTCAAAGATGGGGCATTTGTAAACTCAGGCTTGTTAGAAAGGGTCAAGCCAAATATTTTTTACCTGAGTGCTCAAGCATTCGATTTGTCTACTGTAATGTTGATTTACATGTAAAATTATATCTCTAAAATCTCAGTATCGTGTTGCAGCTTTTGGCACAGATCTAAGAGTTGCTTGAGGCTCGAGTTGAAATCTTGCCTAGTAGAGTCACATGCAAAACTTTTAATTCACTTTCAAAAGCTTCAGAAGTTTCTCTTAAATTATTCCAAACCCTCGTATTGTTTTTACATTTGTTGTTTTGATAGCATATTTTGAATTCTACAGAGAACTTCCTTGTAGCCACTTGTTAATTGTAATGCACATTGCAGAATATTAGAATGTTTGTAAATGAAGTCAACATTGAGTAACTACAATGTTTCTGTGTCACTGAACTGAATTCTTAATCAGAATTAAAATTTACTGTGTATAACTACATAATTATCAAACAATTTATTTTTCTGGTTTTATATTTCTGTGGCTTAGAAGAGTCAAATCAATACATGCATTGACATCTATTATCCCCTTTGTACTGATGCACATAGTTGTAATAATTCAGAATAGGCAAAGGCCATGACACGTTTCTAAATCTTGAATAGGTGGCGGGGACAAGCTAATACTTGCCCATCATCCTGTGCTCTTGTCCTCTTGAGCTGTCTTCATGTTGTAGGAGAGAATGCTTTTAAACCTTATAAATCCTTACACATGGCAGTGATTGCAGGAGGGAAAGATCTGGAGGAGATTCATATGCATCAGGATTCTGTAAGTTGTTACTAGTGGTACTGCCAAACATCCTACCTACATTTGTATTTAAAAAGAATCAAGAAAAAAGGGTCAGGATATGTTCCACTTCCCCCTTCCCGCTCTCCCACTGCCCTGTATTTCCGAATTTCTCATCATAGGAAAAATCTTTGCCAGAAATGAATATTTCACTTTATTGAAATCTTGTTTATTCTTGATGTACACCAAAACTAAGTATCATTTCAGATGTTGTTCAAGCAGTGACATTTCTCTCTAGAGAGAAAGCTGAGGCAGGCATTGAAATAGATTGATACACGCAGAACAGCCGTCCCCTCTTTCCCTGTTTATATATCCCACCACACCTGATTACTGAGAAAACAAATATCTTTTACTTCTTTTCCCATAAAACCAGACATTAATAGTCATTCAATTTGTTTAAAAGCTGTTTGTTAACTCACTGATTGTTGCTTTTATTCAGAATCTGAATCCTTCCCAGGGTGTCAGTTTTGGCATACAACAAGAGTACGCACACCCTGGGTATTTTGGCCCGTTCTTATATGACAGTCTATGACAGTACATCCCACAGGCTCCCAGTGTCCAAAGTGCCATTCTGTGGAGACATTCTTTTGATTATATTTATATATGTCCCTCTAGTTTCTCAGTTACAAATGTCTATCTTTAACTTTTGCATGGATGCTTTTGTTTTCCCTGGCTAACTTTGGAAACGATGACAAACCTTAATAGATGTTAAAAATTAGTTCCATGTGATACTTACAATTTTTCTGTGATGGATTTTTACCTTTCACATACATTTGCTAACGAGTAGATTACATTGCAACAACAATGTGTAATTTATTTTCTAGCTATAGAATTTTAATGAGAAACCTAATTTCAGCTAGAAAATGCAGTCAGCCCCTGCTTTTTTAAGTACATTAGCATTATTAGCAACAGATTTATACAAGTATACTTAAGCATGCAAAATAAAATTCTGATGCTGAGTGGAGCCTGTGGATTTTACACAGTTTAAGGGCAGTGTACTGTAGAAGAGGTATATGCGTTAATATATGTCTGACTTTTGATGAAGTTGATGCATATCATGGGAGTGGGGAGATGTTTAATGCTTAAAATGACCGTGCTTGTGCTTTGAATAAGATTTTAAACAAACTTGAAAAGAGGTATTTGATATGTATCAATACAAATAATACCAGTTCCTCGTGTTAAATATTTTGGAGTAATACCTACTATCTCTGTAGTGAATTTTCAGGAGTCTTGAGGAAAGCGAGCCGAGGTACCAGCCATAGTTTCTCGTAAATGTTTTTACTTTTGGCTGTATATCACTAATGGCAGGGTGAAAGTTGGATGTGAAATGTTATGTTACAAATTTTTTTGAGGTGTTCTTTTTGTTTTTTTTTAACTTCCGCTGCACACTGGCAAAAATTTGATATCTTTCACAAGTTTTCTTGGGGGAAATATGTAAAGAGAAAGAAAAAGGATTCACAATCATCACAAAAATACTTATCCAGGGTGTGGGAAAATGGGATTGACATGCCTCCTCTGCCTGATGTGTAACAGGGATTTGTCCGTGATGAAGGCCTAGCGTTGCTGAGGTGTGTCTTTCTCCTGTTGGACCTGTTCCACTTTGAATATACAATTATATATTCATTAGATCAGAGATAGTGTGCCTGGTGATTAAGGCACTCCTTTGAAATGTAAACCCCAGTGGTGCCTGTTCGAGAACAGTAGTTTGGTTCAGGTTTTACAGCACAGATGAGTTCCTCATCAACGACCTGCTGGTTATCCTGATCTCATTTTCCCTCTTTCTTGCTTTTTAACACAATTTTTACCTCAATTTTCTCTCTTATTTTAGAGCATAAATTGCGTGCCAGGAGTAAGAAACTAGTAAATGAAGGTTGATTGCAACTGATAAATGTATGTGAAACATTTTGACTTGCACCAATTTGCATGTTGATGAATTGCAATGCAGAAGTGGCTCTTTCTGTACAGCAGATACAGAGGTTATGCAGCATGCCTAGCTTAATTGAAGATGTTGCACTGAACGTGCTTTAAAAGCCAGGTAAAATGGGTGCCACCATTTTGTACAAAAATATACAATTATCAAAGAAAGATAGGTTTGTCTTTCCTCATTCTTACAGCTGCTGATGTTGTGCATCAGGATTTTAGCGGTGTTATTCTTGAGGATTTTAGGATGTCAGTGGAGTAATGTTCAAAACCTACTTCAATTCCTTAGCTCTGAAGGGTGTGTGAGAATTCTCTCTCCTTTAGGAGGAGGGTATGGGAATTAAAAAGTCTCAAAATGGCAATAATCAACATGCATGTTCCTGACAAAAACAGAGAGAGAAAATTTCACTGCTAGGGGTACGTACAAATGTTGAGTTAGTAATAATTTTCCTTTCTACTGAAATTGCTTCCTTCTCTGAATTTATCCAATACTGCTGAAAAGTAAAGTTTACATATGAAGCCGTAGTATCAGCTGCATACTGCTTATTTTTCTGTGACTATTTTATGAGTAAAGTTTCAAATCCATTTACATTGCTGAAGTATAGACACAGAGTCCTTTTCCCTTTCTGAAGCACTATTTCTTCCAGGTTTTATTTTGCATTGTTAGTTTACCATCTGGGTGTGTGTGAATGTGCAATACATTTCAGGAACACAGTAGAAGTAGATTCATGTTTTTTCATGCTACTAATAACAGGAATTTAAACTTTATTTCTAAGAGTGGCTACTCCTAAAATGAATCGATAAAAAAAAGTGGTCTTTAGTGACAGAAAAGCTACTGCTAATACTAAGAAAACTAGATCTGAAATGTTAGGCATTCAGATAAAAGATTGGATTTTCAAAAGCGGTTACTTGTAACCTGGCTGTTTCTTTTGAAAGAGGTGATAATTTTGTCAGACATCAATAAGAATAGCTTGATTCTTCTGAAAATTCCTCTCATCAACTTAAACAGCCTTATCTGTGTGAGCAGCATCTGTGTGTGACCCAGAAGCACCTCAGGCTGTGATCTTTCCATACAGAGTCTGAGATCAAGTGAAAATATCTTTGTTGGCTTTTGCTTTTCCTCTTAAAACACGTACATTGGTCAACTGCTAGTCTAACTTCCAGTCATCTGGTACGAATCTTGGCTTAGACTCTGCCTGTTCCCTTGCCTGTCTTCCTACCACCTCCAAAAAGGCAAAATGGCATCTGTAGGGCTGGGGAGGAGAGGACTTTCTTTTTCCATGAATCACAAGACCATTATTCTCTGCCAATCAGTCACTGACAGCTACCTTTAAAATAACGTTACTAAACTTGAAAATTGCTATTAACTTATCTTAGAAATTTTTAGTATGATTCAATCTGATTCATTACTGTGACACATATCTGAAGTAGGACATGGGAATTTAGAATTCCTCTGAATTTTCAAGAAAAAAATATCTGATATTATATGTTATTATATGAATGTTATTGGGAATGGTGGTCTAGTTCTGTTGCACAGTGTTCTGTGTACTTATTTATATATGTACATACTGTATGCAGCACTCTACCTTACCAAATGTCTTACAAGTGTTGATGTAAGTAAAGGAACAGTGAATTTCATCTCAGCTCATTTCTAGAAGGGCAGAAAAGTATTCCCCAGGGCATGTTTTTGGCCAAGTTTGGCAAACAGATACCTGGTTAAAGATTCCTCTTCCCTTCTTCCTCCCAGGACACCTGTAAAACTGATTTTTCTAATATAAATGAACTGTGCATTTCTCATGTGACAAAATTAATTTTTTCAGTCTGAAAGAATTGTGTGAAAGTTATTCAAGGTACAGTTTTAGCCATGAATTTCACCTGAATGTCATAGATACCATGTCAAGAAAGCCTCTGCACATAAGAATGTACAGGTACAAATCTTGGAAAAGAAATGTTTGTAGGGACATATCCATGCAAAATATTTAAACATCATGTAATTGTTAAGAAAAAATTTAGAAGGGAAGTTTTTAGTGACTGAACTATTCCTAGGCTGGCAGCAGATTTTGAAAACTTGTTTTCTATTTGTGACACTGGTATTTCATAGGAGCAGAGAATAATTCCGTTTGGAAGGAATTTGTGGAGGTCATCTAGTCCAAGCTCCTGCTCAGAGACAGACAGCTTTGAAGCTATGTCAGATTGCTCAGGGTCATAGCCCGTCAGGTTTACTAAGAATAAGAATCAAAATGGACACCAAAATGAAATGTTACAATAAAATAGGGTCAGCATAAAGTTGGAAGAAATGATGAGATTTAGATGTGTGTCTGTGAAAAACAAAGAAGAATGAATTGCATTTCGTGTTATTTATCCTTCTTTGTATTTCTTCTCAGTGAAATCTATAGTTGAGCATCATGCGGTCTGAAAGAAAAGTCTTAAGTGTTGTTCAGAATAAAAAAGTGTTTCAAAAGCTTGCTTTAATGTGTATTAAAGGAGAAGGTAATGCTAAGCTCTGTGTGCTTAGCCACTAGAGCAGTGCAATGATGACAAGGTAAGTGATGCAAGAGCAAGAATACTCAGTCATTTGCCTTTAGGATTTGTGCTTGAACTTAAGAGCCTTGAGGGCCTTTTAGTTCATTAATAGTTTAGCTTTTTCTTCCAGATTACATGCCCCGAAGATCATGATTTTGAATAAGGAGGCAAATTAAGGGTTTTACTGATGCATTTCCTTGGATGCGGGGTTGAATACGAGTTGGA
The DNA here is from genome assembly GCA_008711295.1 of Anarhynchus alexandrinus. Taxonomy (NCBI): domain Eukaryota; kingdom Metazoa; phylum Chordata; class Aves; order Charadriiformes; family Charadriidae; genus Anarhynchus; species Anarhynchus alexandrinus. Next base: position 1,676,084 of record VUYV01000129.1, read on the forward strand.
AAGAAAAGATTATCAGAATCTTATAATGGATATAAACATGCCAGAGTTTTAATCTAAATGATTAACCATATATGTGTTTCAGTAAAAAAAAAATATAACCCAAGAAATTATTGGGCTATATGTTAAAAATACACTAAAAAAATTAATCACAAGATGAGAACAACTAAATATATTAATTTCATATCTGTGAATATGACAGTCAAATGGAAAAGAACAATGGCTTAGACAATAACTTAGAACTTGGGCTTATTCCAGCACCTTTAATACTCAAGGAGTCTCAAATTCCCCTAAGTGCTTTACAAAGCAATGCTCTAGTGATCGTGTGATCTGTCCAAATAAACCCATTTAGGCACACAGCAGTTTTTCAACATAAAGACTTAGAGCTACAAACTGCTTTAACCAAGGAGTCTCAAGTCTCAAGACACCCATTGGGGTTTTCATAGTACTGAATTATCAGCAGAAAGGGATGAGAAGTGTCATCCTTTAGAGAGGAACTGAAGTCATCAGTAGGAGTTTTCTCCTTCCTTTTAATTGCTAGCACTATGTGGTGGAAACCTGTTGGTTTCCATAGCTTCAGTAAAATCAGGTTTCTGTTCCCTAAGTCCTTGTACAGAACGTGACTGTCTACTTCTGTCAGAGTTATATTTAAACATGTCTTAATTTCCTCGTTTTTTGCAGATAATTGCATTGTGAAAGCTTCAGTGATGATCATGTCAAAGTTTTAAAAGTAGCCTATCTCTAGAATAAACTTTGCTGTTCTTTCAATTCCTGATAGTTTTTTACTCTTACTTGTATTCTTCACCACCCCCCTTATGTCAAGTTACTATTATCACTTAGTGGGTACTTTCCTTTCCTTGATCTGAATTTTTTCACTTTTGATTGTGTAGTCCTGGGAGTTCAGAAAGCTCTCAGGGTCCGGTTGATGAGAAGTCTAGTGCTAACCTGGAGTGACACAATATGAGAAAGAAAGATTTTTTCAAGTGAAGTGAAACCTTTCACTCCCCAGAAGCAGCATTTCCCTCCTCCAAAGAACATGCATCTGTGTTTTGATGAAACATGTTGGATATTTAGTTTTCTCCCATACTACTTTTCAGTTACTCATCAGACTGTGTTTTCTGTAACATTTGTTTGCTAACTAAAAGAGGACGTATGTTGCCTAACTTTTCTGTATGAGACAGAATAGGCAAGGTCATGATGCTCCCGCGACCCTGGGAAAGACTATCCCTACAGATAATACTGAAGTAGGACAAGAAAGACATGGAAGAAAAAAGTAGGCATACATGTTTGTCAGAGCTCAGAAGCTGTTAATGTGAGCTTAACAGAGATACAAGAGTGAAAACCAAACCTGAAGAGAGTTCGCATCTGTCCTTTTGCATCACTGTATATGGGCAGAGGACGCGCTAGAATTTTTTCAAGAGATCACTTCAATAGTGGTTTCATTCCTTGTCTATGTTGTGGTTTAGGCCAAATCAGACCTGGGGGACCCCAGATGGGACTGACAGATGCTCCCGTCTACCCCTCTTCAAAGAGAGAGGCAGAGGAGGAAAAAGAGACTTATGAGTTTAGAAGGAACTAAACTACTTTAACGAAATATTAATAATAAAATAAAAAGAAATAATGAAAAATATATACAAAACCGTATCAAGCTCCCGAGATGACAATCACGACACCGGCTGGCACTGGGCCAGTCCCAGGCTGGACTCAGTGACGGACGGGAACTGGATTCCGGATCTGGATTCAGGATCGGGATCACAGGCAGATGAACAGAGTCCTCCTCAGACGTCGGCCATTGAAGGAAGAGAGCTGACCCTTTGATCCATCAGCTTTTATACTGAGCATGAGGCAGATGGGATGGAATATCCTGTTGGTTAGTTTTTGGTCACCGGTCCTGTCCGCTCCTCCCTGCGGGTGGGACCCCTCTATGATTTTCTGCTTTCGACCTTCCAACGGGGCAAATAACAAAGTTGGTTGGCTTTGGGTGTTATAGTATAAGCAGAGCCTCTCTGCACACCATGCCTGGGCATCAACTATAAACATAGCTCTTATCACTCTGAGAAAGTGAACATTGTCTGCACAATATGCTGTTAATTTCAGTAGTTAGAAGAGGCCCAGCTAAGAAGCGAAGTTACTGAACAAAATTGGTTCTGTTTTACCTCAAACCAGGACAGTCTACATTTGCTGTTTTACAGTGTTGTAGACTTCACATGTACTACGAAAACCCAAATCTAGTGGATCTTTTTTAAAATTCTCCTTCTTGAATGCTGTGCTTCATCTCTGCAGAGCTGAGAGAACAATATCCCCCTACAGATAACAAGTCAGAGTAACCATACGAAGCAGTTGCAGTCGAAGCAGTTGTAGTCGTGTGTATTGTGGTTTTGTAATGAATGTGCTGAACCTGATAAGGGGTTTGGAAACAACAAATGGCACCAGGAGAGATGAAAATCTGTACCATATGGAGCATAATATAACTATGGAATCTCAAAACTCTGACTCTGGGGAGCGTGCCAGCATACGTGGGAGAAGTCAGAATTTCATGAATTATGTTACTCTTGAGTAGATTTGAAAGTACAAAAGAGTTCAACAGCACTCTGATAAATATGCAAATGTCCTTGTTCTCTGAATGAGACAGAAATGTGGCTTTGATGTTTAGGCTTCAGAAACTTGAGCTTCGGATAAAATACAGTAGAAGCAAAGTACAGTATAGTATAGCATGTGCAAATACCTGAAGACATTGCTGAAATGATTTAAATCTAAAGACAGGTTTAGATGTGGCAGGATTAGAAAGGTCTGGTATTAGAGTGGGAGATGGCCAAAGGACCTGCATGGCAGGAAACAGTTTGGTTAATTAGCACATTCTGTTTCAGAACAGAAAAACAATGCTAGTCTAAATGCCAGATTGTGAAAGAATTGCAAAGCCGAATCCTATCTTGTCTTAAAGATCTTAGAGCCTTGAGTAGGTGGGTTTAACAAACATTTTCTATCAAAACCCTGAATTAGATAGAAGTGTTTTGCGTATTATAAAATCACCTGTTCATTTCAGTGGGATGAAGCATTAACTTGTTAAGCTGTTGTTTGCAACATAGCTGTGTGCTGTTGAACTGGGCACTGTTGAGTGATGGGTAAAACACCCCCACTATAAATGTGCCGGTAAACTAAGCATGGCTGAGTGAAAGGTAGAAAAAATTCTGTATCGCTTCACTGTGGGACAAATAAAGTAGAGTTGTATTTTTTAGGTGGGAAGTACTTTGTGGAGAAAAATGTTGTTGAACAAGGTCTGCAGAAGTACTTAGCACCCACTGAACTTTCCGGCAATCTTTGATGTTCATCTTCTTCTTGGGCTTGGTATATCTCGAGGTATTCCCTGCATATAACCATCTTAGGTGCCAAACTAAGTAATCTTATCTGCTTTAGCACAGATTAGAAAAGAAAGCCTATGAAGGACTATTTCAGAGCAGCAGCAAATCCTGGTCTGTATCTAATCCTCCCATGACTGTCGATTAGCGTCAGAGTTTTCAACCATTTGTCTCATTTGTAGACTATATTACTCGATTCACTCTACTTGCCCTACAGCTCTTAGAGTTTGGTTTTTTTTCCCCTGACTCTTGCCAAAAAAAATTAGTTCTCCACAGTTTTCTAAGCTTGACTCATTCTCAGCTTCCACTTTCTCATGCTGTTGAGTAGTTCTTGGAGAAACCCAATATCGTAGAACAAGGGTGAATGTGGTTTATGGAAGGAGGTGTTATTTTCCGTGTCTCATGGGAGAAGGAGTTGGGGTTTTTTTGTTTTAAATGGAAGTATCTTGAGGGAAGAACCCTAAGGGGAGCCAAAGTTGGTAGCAGCCTTAGCCAGGACTCAGGTACTGCTGTTCCATAAAACTAGTTTTGTTATTAAAAAGGTACTCTGTGAGAGATTAATTTTGGACATCACAAAAATTTGCTGAGTATTCCAGCCAAACTGTTTTGAATATCTGTAGAAAACAGGCATTGGTTTCATACTTTACTTTTGATAAGGTTTCAGAAGTATGACTTCACTTAAGCGAAAACATAAAAATTAAAAATTAGTATGCAGTGATTAAAAAAACTTACTGAAATGTAATGAAAAGTCAAGTTTCAAATTATGTGTCTCAGTGCATGTTTCATAGTTCAAGTAAGGGACATTTTTTTCTACATCTGAAATAAACTCAACAGTAGTTTATGAATTACCATTTCCTCACAGCAACATTTACTTACAGAAAGGTGCTGCATTAGACTTGAAAATCAAAAACAAGTAAATCTCCTTTTTAACAAAAATACGGTAATTCCTAAGGCAGCATCCCCATCAGACATGTGTGCATTACTTACACAGAGTGAGAAAGTGCCCTGCCTTTAGCAGCCAAAGCTGAAAAGCTTTAGGATTTTGATGCACATACGTCAAATTCTGAAATTCTGTGGAATGCATATCAAGTCTACACTGACCTCGGAGGATATAACTTACCATTGTATTAAAGTATTTTGAAATTTTGCATAACCAGGAGAAAAACAGCATTGCTTAGATTAAAGAAAGGTGAGGATTTACAGAACCTACAGCTCATTAGTGCTCTTAGAAAGCTGAAGGATAATTCCCATTGTAAAATTCAACAGACAACTTTTTCAGCAGTATCAAGTAACGAAGTTGATAGGGTCTTTTTAATTTGTAATAAAGGAAGACAGAAAAAAAATAAAGCATGTATTTAGGAATGAGTCAGCTTTCATTTTGTGAGCTTTCTCTTGACTAAACTTGCTCTGACAAAAAAAAATGCAAATTCAGGCAGCAATTCATACTTTAAAGCCATCTGTAAAAGATGTGAGAGAGAAAAGCATTCCACAAGTTTATCTGTGAACACCAGAGTAGAGGTAGAAAGCCTACAGGGAAAAAAAACCCAAATGTCTTGAGATAAAATTGTAAGTATTTTAAGTACACTGTTAAGAATAATTAACATAGGCAGTCTTTCTGTTTATATTTTCTTTAATACATAAAATTCTGCTTCTTATGAACATGTGGTTTGGCAAGAGAATTTTTTCTTTAGAGTCTCAACATTTTGTAGGGGAACAGAAGAAGAACTATTACAAGATTACAAATCACAGATTAATTAATTTATTATCTCATTAACCATTTTTCCCTATCGCTTTTGTTCAAACATTTGCAGCACTTTGCAGATGTATATTATTACTGCCCCTCCCCTTTCTCCTCTCTTCCTTAAGGAATAACACTTTCCACAGAGAAACAGCAACAAGTCTGAGCTCACAAAGGCAGTGAGGGTCCAGAATTGTGATTTCCTTTTACATGATCTTATGAATGGACTTGAAAGCTTCATCCACAAACACCTTTGCTGTGACCACTCATATCTTCCCCTGCATTTACTGATAAGCAGCATTTCTTAGGGCCTAATGGAAGAGTCATCACACATTTCTGTGACACTGTGTTTGGATTTAGGTTTTCTGTGAAGCAGGAAAACAATCTTATATGATGGAAACGATGTCCTTACTTGGGCAAACCCCATTAAAACAGTGGAAAGCAATATAAGCTTGAGTTGTGTCAATTTTGTTATTTACATATTGCTATTTATTTTCTATTTGCATAGTTCAGCACATTACAGCTTTATTAACATTAACTTAGATTCCTTAACAGCAGAGCAAAATGGCTCCCTTAAACCTGCAAGTGAAAAAAAAATTCAAACACAAAAATCATTTCAGTAATAGAGGCTGTGGGAGGATGTGTTGTCACCTGAAACAGCTTTCAGCCTCTGGAAACTGTTCTGCTACGTAGTTCCTCGTTCTTTCTTGGACTTTTTGCTGACTGATGGACTCTGTGAAACAGGCTCCCTGCGACGCTGCCCTGACAGGGTGAGGTTGCAGTAATAGTTAAGTGAATTCTGTGCAATTCACATCTATTATTTTTCTAACATAAATGCCAGAGAGCTTCAAAATCGTGTCCCTTCAGAAGATTATCAGAAATTCTTTTAGCAGCACTGAGGTAATTAAGTAATTCTAAAAGAGTCTGTGTGAAGCTGGTGTCAAACACTGAGTTCTGCTGTCACCTTATTAATTAGAATGAAAAGAAAAAAAGAAATTAAAAAAGAAAACAACCTCTACGTGATTGTGGTATGGTTACCTAGTGTGGTAAAGTACAAATCACTTGGCCCTTATATAGGGAAAAACTCAGTCTGCCCTTGATGTGCATTTCAGATCTCATTTCTGCTTCTTGGGCTTACAGGCTTCTGTGATTTTGTGAAAGACCGAATGGCTTTACATCATTCGTAATCAAACTCAACTCTAAAGCGAAATGCAGCTCTTGAGCAGAGAAAAGAAAAAAATGAGACACAAAAAGGAGGAAATAACTTGTAGAAGTGTATGAAAGGCTATCCTCCATGGAGAGGTGTAGTGTCATGGGAAAATAACTTCAGTGTCGACTTAACTCTGTTTCCGTGTTAGTCAATGTGGAGCACTTCTAAGGGTTACTTACTGACAAAATAAAAATGCTGCAACCTGTGGAGACGCAGCCTGTTATATGGCTGCTCATAATGCTATGTAAAAGGAAAAGAATGCAAGATGGAAGGCTAAGTAAGAAGAAGGATGGGTCTCATGGCCTTCTGGCTGCCCCAAACCATTACCTGCTGGGGATTCTTACATTATTTTTGTGATCTTTATGTTGGCAGTATAACAAGTCTTGAGGGAAGAGATTCAAACTGGCCAGAACTTGCAGGTTTTATTTTCTTTCCCTGGCATGTGAATCATCCATCATCTTATTCTGACCCTAAGTGTTGTGTTCCAGTGTTGGCAGAAGGCGTAACACCAGTCACCTGAAGTGATACTGTGTCTCTGTTGGCGGTCGTCTGCCCCTCCAGGGCCAGAAGAATTACGGCCGGGCCTCTTCCCTGCTCAGGCTGAGCTATAAAGAACTCAGGTGATCCTGCGGAGGTGCAAAGCCCGTCTGAGAAAGGCATAAAGGAGGCAGCCTTGTGTAGTAAACCTTAAGAAGAAGTTCTGACCTTCCCTTCAGAGGAGAATAGGAAGGAGGCCTCTGGGGCTGGGCTGGGAGAAGTTATTTTGATTTGGTAGTTTGACCTAAGATTCTCTGTTTGAAAAGTAAAGCTGAGCAAAGACAGGAATTTGAGCTTGATGGTAAATCCCTGAGAAGCATGAGATATCCAGCATGAATAGGAGGAAACTGAGGCAATGTTTTTATAAGCCAAACTGGGCATGTTGTACCATGCTGAGTTTTTTGTCAGGCTGCGTGCATGACTGAGGCCTTGCGACCAAAGGCGGGGAAGGTAGTAAGAGACTAAACTAACAATTAAAAAAGTACATTCATCCATCTATTGCCAAGTAATCTCATGCAAATCTTCCCCGTATAGCCAGTAACTAATTATATGAGGGTTTTATAGTAGTAGCAATTGAGAACTTGGGCAAAGAGCTGGCAATATTTAGGTCAAGAGACAATTCAGCAAATATGAATTGAACATAAAATTATTTGTCTCTGCACCCTTATATATTTGGACATGCAAATAATGACGTTTGAGCCATGCCATTAAAGTTACTAGGTCTGAGATTTGTTCAGAGTTTTTTGTCCCCTACATACATGTGAGGATTTTTGGCTAAACCTCTTCTACTGAAGAATCCTGAAACAAAGCAGGCAAGCATATTTAGCCCTAAGTATGAATCTCAATTAAAAAGTATCAATAGAATATCCCAAAGGAGGAAGACTTCTGTTGCTTTACACCTCTTCTCCTCTGTATCAGCTGTTATCAGTTCTTATTAAACATTTATCCGCATTGTCACCAGGCCTCTGAGCTCATTGTTAATTTGCTTTGTAAGCATCCAAGAGAAGTAAGGCTTGGAATAGAAAGAGAGCAGTGAATTAACTTGACAGATATTTATGGGGAACCACTCCCAAACATGAGAGTCAGCATGAGAGAAAGCGTGAATGTTCCACCTTGGAAAATGCAGTGGCTAAGTGATGGTTCAGCTGGTGTTTGGGGCTGAGGGAAGGCAGAGGTTTTCATTGCTTAACATGAAATGACAGGGAGACAGAGATATGCCGAGAAAAGCTGTGAAGATAATTACACACTCTATTTTTTTCTGGGATGGGGGCAAAGGAGATGCAAAAAGTAAAGGGTGGGGAGCTAACCCCTGCAGAAAGGTTCAGGGAGTGTTGTGCTAGGAGACAGTACTTAATTGGAACTTGGAGTTACAGCTTGTCAGCTACGATGAGTTTTTAATATAACAACCATATGCTGATGAACCTGCACATTAGTAAGACGGGACAAAGCATGAGGGAGAGGAGGGATGTGTACATCACTTTTTCTGCTCAGAACTGAAGTACAGTAGCTTTTAACCAGAATGTTCCTATTACATTATTTTTCAACTGGCTCTTAAAAGGCCAGTTACCCGTGAGTGATGGTAGCCGTGCTTTTAACCCCGTTGGCCATGAGCTGAAGCACCAAGACAGAAGATTTTCCATGTAGCCAATGCAGACCCTTCAAGAACCACCGTGAAAAAAGAATTGTGTAATTGCACTCAGCTTTTGTAGCGCAGTTTCTGGTGCAGGAAAGCTTTGCCGGGATCCACTGCGCTGCTGGGGCATCCAGTGCGTGCCACCTCATAGATCCTGTTGATCAAGTCAAAGACTGCAGCCAGAATAATGCCTTGAAATTTTCTGGACACAAAAGTGCCAGTGAGGAGCGCTGCCCTGTTCTTTTTAAAGGTTATTCCTAAGGGGCAGAATGGGAATAGTCTTGCAGTATAACAGATGCACATTTACGGATAAATGTCACGGGCTAGCACTGATTCTCTTGAGAAGTCTGTAGCAGTTTTGCCACATTACTGCTTACAGTCCGCAGTGCTATATTTTTTAGCTCTAAAAAGTTAATGGAAAAAAGTGTGGTAGGAGGAAAAGAGTACAGGCAAAGTGTGAAACCTTTTCAGAAATTATTTCCTGCTAAGAAATCTAATGAACTTTATGTGAAGAACTATAACAGCTAAGCACACCCCACATAATAGGCAAGCTTTAATAGTTTTTAAAGCTCTTCAGGCACACTTGTTTATTGTGATATAGCTGTTTGTGTTCCCTAACCAACTAAAAATTATGTCCAGATTTCTCCTTGCTACCCTGCTCTTCCTCTTTCCCTATCGAGTACGTTTTGGGGATTTGGAAATCCACGTCTATTAAGAAACACAGATTAACGCATGTTTTTTAAGTCTCTTTGGAGTTAAGAACGAAACCAATAATTTTATTTTAATGTTTTTAGAGGTTTTTTTTTCTTAAAAATCAAGTACTATTTACTTGAAATTTATAGGCCTTTTCCCTTGGTTTTAGTAGTGTTTTAGGGCTTTTGTTCCAGGCTTCCTGAAGTGTATATAAATAGATATTTTTTCATTCTTATGTGTTGGAAGATTAGCTTCATTAATAATGTGACTTATAGAAAAACTTACAGGAAAATATTCTGAATGTATTTTTAGAGTGCATGTTGGTGTAGAGTGCACTGTATAATTAGGCATGTGTTAAAATATTGGGAAAATAACCTGAATCTGAGATGATCTTAATGATGAAAGGGAGATTAAATCAAAGATTTATAATGCTGGCCTGGAGATGTTTATTAACTCTACAGAAAATATATACAGAGTGTTTCAGTATTAGAATGTTTTTCGTATTATAGCTAGCTGAGAAGCATTAAGATGTGTGTAGTCCTAAATCCTTCTCCTTGGATTATAAAGTAATTCAGTACGGAAAATTTATTCACAATTATATGCTGATAGCAGAGCTGCAGATTGCATGAACATCTCTTGAGTAATGAGAACTGCATCGCTTGTGAATGTGGAATACTGATAACAAAATTGAGGATTTGACATGCTGCAGGCAGGCAACATGCAGGCCTTGGCACACCAAATGCATTGCATGCCTGACCTACTAATTGAAGTACAGTTCAAAAAACGCAGAAGTTAGATTTGATTTAACTTAAAAAAAGAAAAAAAGTAGAGAGACGCCATTTTTATAAGCAACTCTTCTCACTGCGACTGAACCAGATCCCTGTCCACAAGCAGGAGTGAGGGAAACAAACTCCCAATAATCTAAGAAGTTGATGAAATAAGAGAAAAGTATTTTTAGTGCCTTGAGCATATTTCATCCACAGCAGTGTGCATATACCGCAATATCAATAGTGTTGCATTGCTGTAATCAGCCCAAATACCTAATTATAAAAATACTTTGGGATGAGAGAGACTTAAAGGATCGAGTATTGCATTGAATTTATTCAAAAGAATGTCTCTGATAAATGTGTGGTTATACAGAAAGAGTGTAATAACTAATATATACTTCCAAAAAAGGGTTAGAATTGTGGGTTTGAATTGTACATGAAAAACAGTGACTTAAGTTGCAAGTGTTTGTGTGTGTGTACTGCCTATTTATCTTTCATGATACTCTCATGATAAGTAAAAGCAAGAAGTAGGAGTATTGAGTAGACCCTCACAATGTGTCTTTCAAATATTTCATTTTAGCAAATTAGTAAAATGAAAGAAATGGTCTTGTTTTGTGGATTTTATTTTTATATAAATCTCAGCAATGATCACTTTTCAACAGAAAATGGTGTACTAAAATACTTCAGAGCTAAATGTTATTCACTGTTTCTGTTTATTAATGGCGGTGGTTTTTAAAGTCATTTTTCAAAGCTCTGAAGTGTTTTTAGCCTCTAGCTCTCATTGACTTGGATAAATTCATATTGGAGTTCAGATGCTAATTTATGTGACTGCTTTTGAAAACAATTAAATTTAGGTCAAATCCTGTTCCTGTAGAAGCATCCATTAACTCTGCCAGTAACTCTGGGAAATCTTTGTGTTCGCAGCCTCTGTTCTTTAACTGACAATGAATTTTTTCTGACTGAGTCACCTGCCTTCAAGTATGGAGTTGCCAAATAAAGTGTTTTCTTTAAGAAGCAAGGATACTTCGCTCGTGCACTGCAACTAAATTCTGTAGAAATCCAGCATCTGGGGATGCATTTACTTTTTTTTATTTTTTCAGGGGAATTCCGGCCTGGGGTTCAGTATTGCTGGAGGAACAGATAACCCACACATTGGGGATGATCCTGGGATATTCATTACTAAGATTATACCAGGAGGAGCTGCAGCAGAGGATGGAAGACTCAGGTAAAAACTAACTAATTACGTATGTTTGGAAACAAAATGTATCATTATTATAAATTATTCTCTAGGAGTCAAATGTGAACTGGGTCTTTCATGGGATCAGGGGAAGTAAATGACATGACCAGAGTCTCCTTTCTGCTAAGGTCGGAGAACTGATATAAGTAGCTTAAAGCAACTGAATAAAGTTAGCTAAGTCTGGTATGAAGGGGCATTTGCTGGTGCCACCTCTGTCTTTGTACGAGTCATTTCATTTAATACAAAAGGCAAGATGGGAACAGGAGGAGGAAACAGGCATATCAACATGAAAGTCTTCTCTGCTTGGTCTTTGTATGTTCATGGCTGAAAAACTATGCATTGGTGTTATACATTACAGCTATCAAAACTTCCCAAACTACAGAGACATTGCTAAATAGTCGCAGCTATTTGTAGATGCTCTCTGTTAGTTGACTGCAGTAGTGAAGTACCTCTGTTTCTGAACATTTTTTTTCTCTGTGAGGATGTGATGGCTGTGCTCTATATTCTGAGTCACCTCCAGAGTAGTCTATTGCTGTGGCTCCCTGATATGGCCACACAGGTCATTTGGAAGTTGTGGTTCTCAAATAGCGCATCTCTTAAACAAGAGGAACCACAGATGTGCTTGAGCTTCTCTTTCCTTACGGACTGAATACAGAAAGGTTTCCGTCTATCACAAAGACTGCCACCCATCTGTCAGTCATGAAGCCTGCTGATGCTCCAAAAAGGCAATTTATCTGGGAAGACTTGGGATAAAATTCTGAAGCTTTCATGATCTCAGCACTGCAATCTAAGATCTGGGAGCCTTTGCGAAAAACAGATGGTCTAAAATTCATGAAATGTGACCAGATGGTAAAAATAACTTTTTTGCCAAAGCCTTTTCCTTTAATTCAAAGTTAAAAGTAGGGGGAGTTGGCCAGTTTTTAGAGCAAGTTTGGGATATTTCTTATACTAGGTTAGTAATTTGATTTTGGAAACGATTCTTATTTTTACTGTGATGACGATGAGGAATCATGGTGGTTGGCAATGCCTGAAGAATTTATGGTCTAAATAAGATCGTAGGCAAAAGGAGTAGGAATAATCTCACATATCTTTATGACTAAAATGCAGCTATCTACCCCTAAGCTAGTCATCTTAGAGTCTCCTAATAGTCAGTGAAGAAAAACCTAAGCATTTCTAGGTTGTGATTCATCTCATCCTAAAGTCAACGTCTAAAATAGAACAGAAGGATCCCATCCTAAAAGGGCCTATATTTTCCCTGGTGACTCAAATGAAAAGGAGTTTCATCACATAGTTCAGCTGTAGTGATCTATATTGCAGATGTCAGTACTGGGCCAGATGAGCTTCGTGCAACACAGAGTATGAGGAAATAGCAGTATTTGGAAATCATGCTATCAAATTTGACATGATGAGCAGCAGTAAGGGGCTTAAACCTACATCTGCCTTTCTGCAAATAAGAAAGAATCCCCTGCAAAAAATAATAATATCTTTTTAGTAGAGTTTTTAATTACTTTTGAAAGCTTTTCCAGTTTAAGCCTTAAGAAGGCAGAAGCCATTGCAGCATTTTGTCATGCAATCTTTGTAAGAAATCAAGTCTTTCATAACTCATTGCTATACTAATTAACTACTGTAAATTTAACTCATGATTATTTAGTAATTACTGTATTTTAAAATAGACCTTTAGAAAGACCTTCTAAACCCACAAAGGATAATAAAATAATGCAATTCATTGATCCATATTAAGATTAGACCTGGCAAACTTTGTGTTTTGTACTAAAAGTTTACCGGTACAAGTAAAGTTATCTTATTGCTAAGACTTAGATAATATTCTTAGAGTATAGTATTCGCCAGCACATTTTGAAGTAAAATGTTATAATTGTTAGGCATGTTTTTGACATGGTTGTTTTTCCTATTCTCATTTCTAAACATCATTTACACCAAACTCCTCTCTTGTTAATACTGAGTATGTGAATGCAATTAGTTCAAATTGGATCTGCAGAACTTTTTTACTTCCAAGAAAACTGCAAGCACCTACAGTATGTCTCTGAAAGTGCCATTTGGGAAATGGGTTGACTTAATCTTATGGGGTTTACACGTAATAGGAAAATCTCAATATTTTTTAGCTGAGTATCACATCGTATGAATTACTATACAGAATATCTGGAGTTCTGTACGCTCATCAACTCTCAAAGGGTTTTTTTTCTGCCTTGGTTTCCCATATGCTCTTCTAAAACTTTGTGGTACATGAGAACTTGCAGTGACCCATCTTTCCCACTCTTACATCAAACACAAGCTGCATGCTTACATGACACTTTAATGTTATAGAACATTGCTCTTCCAGTATTTTATAGCGAAATGGCAGACATGATTCAAAAGATCTCACCACGATTTCCAAGAAAACATTCTGTCTGGAATTCCATATAAACAGGTTTGGGGGTTTTGGTGGTGAGACTTTATTTTATTTCACAATGTTTTTCCTAGGGGAAGATTACTCTTTTCCTTGTTTTATCTGGTAAGTGGCTTTCACTTTGCTACAATGCTAGCAAAGACAATCCTGTCATGTTTTAGGAACACCTGAAAATTTATGTATGGGTGATCGTTACTGATACGCCACTGTATAGAAGAGCTATCGGGGGCAGTCTCCGCTGACTTACATGATAATTAATTTTACATAACAGAGAATTTATCAGCTAAGGCCACTCTGTGAGAACAAAAGCTCAACAACATGCAGGAGCGTCTGCCCAGAACAGTGATAACCTGAGAATGGGAGATTGGTGTTTATGGACAGAAAAACTATACAGTCTCTGGTGTCCATTTTTGCTTCAGACTCTGCCTGCACATTTTCTATATTATATAGCGGTGTGGACTGTTTGAACTACCTTCTAAATCTACTGTCTGTTTTTAAATCATAAAAGCCTGTAAAATCACTTTTACTGCATTTTACATGAAGTCCCTTTGATCCAACTTAGCTGAGTGAAGTTCTTCAAATAGCAAGATTGTGAAAGCAACCCACAGGAAACGGACTGGATGCTACAGACTCTTGCAAACCTTTTACGTGTATATATGGATTGATGAGTGGAGGAGTAGGTCATCTGGACCTTCTCGTCAGTCCAACAAAAGCAAATGAAACCTCCTGCACCTGGGGAGGAGTAACTCTATATTGTTGCAGAGGGTGGCGCTTGGCAGGCTAGAAAACAGCTGTGTAGGGAAGGACCTGGGCATTCTGGTGGGCAATTTATGGTCAGAAGTACGTAAATATCAGGTGTAAGTACCTGATGGGAGGGAATGAAGACAAAGGAGCCAGACTCTTATCAGTAGTGCCCAGTGACAGGGCAAGAAGTATTGCACACAAATTAAAACACACGAAATGCCACCTGAACGTCAGGAAACACTTTTTTCTGTGAGAGTGACTGACTGTGGGCACAGGTTGGCCAGAGAGGTTCTGGAGTCTCCATCCTTGGAGATATTCAAAGCCTGACCAGACGTGTTCCTGGACAACCTGCTTTAGCTATCCTTGCTTCAGCAGGGAGGGTTTGATGAGGTAATCTCAAGAGGTGCTTTCCAACCTAAATGATACTGCGATTCTGTAATTTGCACTTGAGTCAGCAGTGTGCGCTGGCAGCGATGAAGGTCAGCATGGAGGGCATCAGAGATGCACAGAGGAAGGACTGGAGGCAACAGTCACATGTTGCAATAAGGGAAATTCCAATTGGGTCTGAGGGAAAAAAAATATCCCTTTAAAGAGGGTAGTAAGGCTCTGTAACTGGTGGTTCAGTGAGGTTATGGGATCTCTGTCTTCAGAGGGATTCAGAGTTCATCTGGACAAAGTCCTGAGTCATGTGATTGAGCTTTCAAGTTGGCCCTGTTTTCAGCCTGTTGAACCAGATGACCTCCCTTCCAAACGGAGTTGTTCTTTGATTCTGTAGATTATTCTTTTACATAGAACTTGTCTGTGAGACTGGAACAAAGGTGATGAAGATCCTGGGTTTCCTTCCTTTAGTGGAGAACAGTACTTTTATTGACCGTAGATACAATGCACAGTGTGGGTTTGTATCACTTCATGGCCCTTATCTTTACAGCAATACTTAAAAAATAGTAAAAATTACCAGCCACTTTAGACTACATTCTGTCCTGGTTTGAGGTAAAACAGAACCAATTTTCTGTTCAGTGGCTTTACTTTTTAGCTGGGCCTCTTCTAACTACTGAAATTAACAGCATATTGTGCAGAAACTGTTTGCTCTCAGAGTGATAAGAGCTATGTTTATAGCTGATGCCCAGGCATGGTATGCAGAGGGGCTCTGCTTATACTTATTGCTATAGCACCTAAGGACAGCGAACTTGGTTATTTGCCCTGTTGGAGGGCCGGAAGAAGAAAAGCATAGAGGGGTCCCACCTGTGGGGATGAGCGGACAGGACAGGTGACCCAAAAGTGACCAACAGGGTATTCCATCCCATCTGCATCATGCTCAGTATAAAAGCTGAGGGATCAAAGGGTCAGCCTCTTCCTTCAATGGCCAACATCTGAGGAGGACTCTGTTCATCTGCCTTTGATCCTGATCCATTGGCACAAACTCCGAATCTTGCAAAATACAGAAAGCTGTGGAATCCTTTATGACGTCCATATAATATATAGAAAATAATTTCATCTATAGTAAGTAATATATAGTAAATAATTTCATGGAATAAAAAAAAAATCACTTTGGATGTGATTAGCTAAATATGAAGATAATAAACTTGGGATTTTTTTTTTCTGAATGCTGCATATCATGTTTCTTTGAAGCTTTGAGTTTCAAATCAGTGACAGAGAATATAAAACCTCCAGAAGTAGCAAACATTCCCACTGAGTTGAAGGAGAACACCTCTCAACAGTTTGATGCATAAAAACTTCTGCTTCTATCTCGCAATTGTCAGTTGTCCATGGGCAAAAATCTACTTTTTAATAAAAAAGCTCTGAATTTAGACTTCTTTTACTCTCTGGAAGAAAGACAATTGCAGTAATTCATGGCTCAGTGCCTTTTTTTGTTTTCGTTGAGTTTATGTCAGAGAAAAAAATACAGTGGTTGGCTCAATTGCCTAGATAAAGCAAAGAACTTCAATATACTATCTCAGCTATTCCTTCCATTGACACTTATTAATCATAAGTGAAATTCTGGCTTCTAAAGGGCAACACACATCTAAAAAATTCATCATATTCTATGAAACCAAAAGTGATCATCTTATGGAACTAGAAGCACAGTGTAGTGGTATTACTTGATTGAAAAAAAAATTAGTAAAAGAATAATGAAAAGCTTTCAATTATGACCAAGTTTAAAAGAGCAGAGACTCCCAGAATATGAATTTATTTTCAGCAACCATAAACCAAAGCTGCTTTGAGTAAAATATAATTCTTTCTGTTTAATTTCTCACAGTCCAATTCTGATCTTATGGTGGAGGTATTTTTCTCAAAACTCTCTGTACAGGAATGAGTGGGTCGTCTGAGTTCCTTATCTATGGCTTTCAGAAAATACATTTTTCCTCTTTGTGAAGGCAAGTTTGAAAATGTGATCTTTAAAAGGCCTTTGGATCTAAAAAACAAATAAAAAAGTCTTCGATAGAACAATGATTAAAATCTTATGGTTTATACCAATCTCATTGTCACAGGAATCTGTACCTGTGATTCAAAACTCAGTTACTGCATGCGTGACTGAATGCGAATGAGTTTATTCTTTCCAACCTAAACCATTCTGTGATTCTATGATTCTATGATTCGCAGGACTGTGAGATAGATTTGGACGGCCTTGAGCTTGAATTTTAAGGGTTAATGTTGTACCAAAGGTTATTTTGGTATTTGAGCCTGAGCTGTGCTCAAGAGGAAAGACGGCTGATGTGAGGGGTGAGTCAAAGGGAAGAAAGTGGTTGTGCCTGGAGGCACGCCGTCCTGGTAAGCTGCCCAGACCTGTAGCTGTTTCATTCATTCTTGCTTCTAGGAAACTGGTTTCCAGTCTCTTTCCATTTGTGAACCTTTTTTTTTTTTTCCTTAGGAGTGTGGATATTTGTAAGAACTTAAACACGTTGAGAAAAATAGATCGATTACGAGTTACTTTTGGTAGACTAATCAGAAACAGCACACATACCCCCAGCTATCTGAACACCTTAGGTTAAAAACTACTAAGGCTGTGCAGTGTTTATTTTTCCTTTGTAAATGTGTCTTTCCTGATATTACTCTAATTACTGATTGTCAGGAGGTTTAGGATTGTGAAATTGCAGCATTTTTAAGGCATGCTGTGTTGTTCTACCATCACCATAATAGTTAGCCCCATTGGATCTTTTTCCTCCAGCTCTGAAAGTGATTTGGTGTGGGGAAAGGAACATAATGCACATGCTAATGGCAGGAGACAAGAACCAAAATAACTTGCCCTCAGTCATCTAGTAAATCAGGGAGAAAGCTTGGAATAGAATAGTGATTCCTTCTCTCGTATTTCTGTGCCTTACAGGCTCCAGTTAAATGCCTACCAGCAACGGTTTTAAACAAATTAGATTTGTGTTCCCTTCAGTTATCAACTAACCCACTGTGATGTGTCAAAGGATTATAAATTTAGCTAAGCATATGTAGCAAGAGAGGAACTGTAAAGATAAGACTCTTTCTCATGCATATTTTGTTAATAAAAAATAAAACTAAGAAAAATGAATTGAAAGATAAAGATTATATTCTATATTTTTAAAAATATTTCTGTGTTTCACTAAAGATGAACCAGAGAGGAAATATTACAATTTCATGCTGTTTTTTTCAAAGCTTGAGAACTGGAATTAAGAAGCACACTGGTATTTCTGTTGTGTGCAGTTTACCTGAGAAACTCAAAGGAAAGAAGAAATGGAGGAGAGGAAACAAAAGCGAGTCCCCACCTGCGAGCTGGCTAGATAAAGGACCCCCTTCAGTCCTCACCCCATGGGCTGTGCTGACAGTGCTTTGACTTTGACGAAAAGTCTGAAACCTAAATCCCTGCAGCTGCAGGCACACAGTTGTTGCCTGTTGGTATCCATTTGTAGCTCCAGATTGCTTGCTAAGAAGTGAACTGAGAGTGACAATAGGAAAAAGAAAAAAAGGGGGCTTTTTCAGATTAATGTGAAGAGCTATTCCCAGGAGAGATCACGTTCTTTACAAGTGTGTCATGTGTCTCTAATCCAGTTTGGGCAACTGGCTCTATTTCACCATCATTATACACCAAAACAGAAGTGTGTCTGCTTTGTGATTCACTGCCTAAGTCCCTGTTTGTTAACTTTTGATCTTGTGTTAAGCCTATCGGTACCAGGTCTATGTGCGTTGCAATGGCATACAGCCTGTTCAGAATGTTATTATAATTACAGCGCTGCCACAAAACACTGATTCATATCTGCACTGTTTACAGGCCTCTGACAATGCTATTAGTTCAGTACATAATTTAGTAGTAAGTTAATAAAGAGACATTCACCCCATTAGGCAAAACATGCTTGCTTTGCAGACAGTCATAAATTAGATCATGAATTATTGACTGCTCACTCTATCCTGGTTTGTGTTAGGAAGTTTGATCTTATTAACTCTGTTTGTCTGTGTATCTGTGCGTATCTTTTTTTGAGCTACTGAAAAAAAGAT
This sequence comes from Anarhynchus alexandrinus, assembly GCA_008711295.1. Lineage (NCBI taxonomy): Eukaryota > Metazoa > Chordata > Aves > Charadriiformes > Charadriidae > Anarhynchus > Anarhynchus alexandrinus. The sequence goes on from VUYV01000129.1 coordinate 1,694,858, forward strand.
AGAATTACCACAGAGCATCTACATGAAAAAAGGCAGGTCACAAAATCAAAATCCAATTTTCATACATTGCTGTTAAAGTTGAACATGTCTTACCATGGCTCAAGTTTTAAATTACCAACTTATATGTCTTTTCATCAATGGAATATGTTACCATGTAATTCTCTTCTCTATTGCCTACACCACTTCACTTTTCTTTGGCTGAATCTTTCTTTTTCTGTTTTTCCTATGTGAAGTTTAAATTCCTTATTGGGTATCGCAGAGCCCCAGCGTGTCTCTGAATTTGGTTGTATTTCTGCTTTTCCTACTTTGAAAATAACTTGGTCAGCTGTAAAAATTCTCTTATGCAGTGCAAGAAAGGAAAGGGAAATCATTTTTTAACTGCTGAATTCTCAGGTAAATGGAATAGAATTTAATGGGAATAAAAAGATACTTCTCTGGCTTGTGGTATTTGAAACTGGAGAATTTTAGGGGCCTCTTTATAGACAGCAGTGATGGAGATTTTTGTAGAAGTTTTCTTTTGTAACACAAAGGATCGGTTTCTTCCCCCTATAGGTTTCCAGGCTGTTTTCCACTAGTTGAAACCACTGCTTGGGAATGACACTTAAGCAAAGCAGCATGTTATTAGGACTTTAGAAACACTGTAGTTATACAGTGCCCATTGCACTAGGGATTTCATGCGATGGTACTGAAGTGGTTAACAGGGCTCTCTCCCACGAGTTCCTTTAGTACCCATCCTGCCTGAGATTACAACTGCCCCAGAGTGCTGCAGCAGCAGAACAGCACCATGCAGCCAAATCCAAGTGATTATTTCATCAACATGTTTGTACTGCTGCTGCAGTTATGAATTTAAATAGCTCAGTGATAATTTGTCTGGAGTAGGAAGCCTTCCGTGGTTACATACCTTAGAAATCATCAGCTCTCTGTGGACTCTAGCGTTAGTCAAGGAAAAAGTATTTCACATCTGTTCTGTACTCGACAGGTGTAACCCTCTGGGGTACGGCTGATTTCTTCATTTCTTTCAATTCTCGCCGAACCTGAAAATAAGATTTTGGATGAAAAAGAAACTGACTTAAGCTATCATAAAAAAAATAATTGAGTTCTTTAACTAGCAAATATCTGATTCTAAAACTTTTTTAAAAAAAACCTTGATCATCTTTTTGCTTCTCACAGCCCAAACCACTAATACGCGGTGAGACAGTCTGTTCATATGCTGTCAAAACTCTCAGCTGTGGTTTGAATAAACACTTTGGCCTTTCAGACTTTAGCCAAACCGTATTTCCTGACAGTACCTCATCGCTGTTGTCACATTCCTTGCTCCGCTTTTACTGCAGGTGTCAGAGCAGGGGTTTTAAATTTGTTTCCCCATGGCATGTGAGTTTTAATATCGAACTTGCAGGATGTGTGAGTACTTTGTTTGGCCGTGTTGCTTACATCATGCCATCCTGTATGTTAGGCTGAATCATATCATTACAAACAGTAAGCCTGATTTTTTTTCTGCTTACCTATCTGCATTCTACTCACAGTTGCAGCTAACTCTGCGTTAGTTGTGTAGCCGCACGGTACCAATGCTCTGCAGCCACTGAAGTTTCTTACTGAACTTGAACTACATGTTTTCTCCTCCTTCATTTTTTTTTTTTTTTTTTTGACGCTACACCTTTGTTTGGAATAGGTATTCTCAATCAAAGCAGAGCGGAAGGGAGGGTTTGCTACTTGTTAGTGCAAGCGCCTGGGAGGCCGGACCGCTTCGTTTTGTTCCCAACTTGCTACGCCTGATCTGTGGCAACACTTTTCTCCTTTTGTGCTGAAGTTTCCCCATTTGTGAAATGGGTATAGCGATCATTATCTTTGCCTCACGGGGGTTGTTGTGAAGCTTAAACGAGTTCATATTTGCAAAACACTTTGAGAGCCCCAGATGAAAAGTGCTTGTAAAAATACAGAATCTGGAATTGCCTTCTGGGTTATCTGTTGTAACTGGTTTTCCTGCACAAACCTGAATACACTTCAGACAGCACTAGTGTCAGCTGGGAGGATTTTAACCACGGGTGAGGAACAACTGCGTAGTTGGGTGTACTTAGCAGGGAAAGCCTATCTCGGTCCCAAGGAAGCTCCTCGTCCTTCCCCGGGCTGGACCGGCAGCCGCTCCTCCTCCGGGCTCTGGGCCTGGAAGCCCCCGCATGGCGCTGGAGCCAGCTCAACCAGAGGGCGCGGAGGGTAAGTCAGGGCTGCGAAGCCGTCCCTGCCCTCCACCACACCTACACAGCCTGGCCTGGGGCATCCTCCACTACCTGCCGAGCAGCCCTGCAGCTGGGAGGAGCTTTGCAGCTTCCTGGTGCCTTCATTCATCTCAGACTTTACAGGGTTTTGTTTTTCTTTCCCCTTTCTTCATCCCAACGCCTTCCTCTCACAACACCCCACAGCTACCTACACCTCCTTTTTCTCATTCTTCGCCTCTCCGCTGTCCCTCTGGCTTTGAAGGGCGGACACCAACACTCATTCCACCAGGAGAAGTTTCCCTTCTGGCCACCATTAGAGGCTGCTGCCTCTGCCGGCTGCCAGAGCCGCCCCGACCACACCGAGCTGCCGACGGCAGCTGGATGCGCTGGGAGCTCCAGCGCTCGGTGGCTGGTGGGAGTAGTTTCGGAAGGAAAGCATCGTACATGGCAGTGGCGGGAGACGAGACGCAGAGAGACTGAGGATAACTGGGGAGTTAGAGAACAGACGAAGGAATGGAAAAATGTGGTAAGAGCAAAGGATACCAAAGCTGAGGACTGAGCCGGATGAGAGATGCGGAGGGAGAAGAAATGGAGGGTGGGAAAAGCAATTTAATTTTGGGAGGGGGGTATAGAAAAAGGAAATGTTTCCTATAGATCTCACCAAAGAGGTTAATAAAGAAAATTTGACGCAAGTTTGAAAGCCCATTTCAGGGAAGGCTTCTGGCGTGCCTGCCAGCCCCGGCGTCCTGCCCACCCTCTGCCTCCCCCTGCCCTGAATCTCTGAATCTCTGCTTCCTCTGCCGTCCCCTCGCTGGCACCACATCGCAATCAAACACAAACTTTTAAACAAAAACCCAGGCTCACTGGGCCTACCTGCTGATTGATTGCTAGCCAGGCTTTTGGCCAGTGGCTGCTGACTTTATCTGTCCCGAATCTGGCTGCTGGCCCACATCGCCTCACGCTTGTGTCTCTGCTGCGCTGTTTCAAATCCATTATTCTTAGTAAAGTCATACTTGATTTCCAGTAAGTTAAGGTAGGAGTCTCAGGTCTGATAGGTACAAAATAGTCTTTTATGGGTGGAGAAGTGTTTTGTTTTGTGTTTTATACTGGTGTATCTGGCAAAGGGAAGGGCTCATTCCTGACCCAGCAGCTTTACCTTGACATAGGTTTGTGTATCACGGTCCCTAACTCTGCTTGAAGATGATGTGACTTATGCTGGGGGGAGAGGAGTCTATCTTATGCAGAGGGCGTTTTAAAAGGAATAGTGTGTGAAGCAAAAGATCATAAAGTCTGTACAAAATTACTATAGGTGTGGCTTACCTTGCAAAAGAGAGTTAATTTGCCTTGAGTTATCCTAGCCAAGCAATAACTAAAGGCTTGATGTCGCAGAAAGTCATTTCATTAGAAATGATTTAGAACAGCTCTACCTCCAAAAGCATTATGCAGCGACAGGATATCATTCTGCTTTCAGGATGTTTGTGATGAAGGGGAAAAAAAAAAAGGAGAGGTCCTCCTGTTATAGATGTACTTCGACTTGACTTTTCTAAGTTTATGCTTGAGTCTGTCTGTGTGCAAATTGAATGGGTGTTAGCTACTCCTCCCTCAACCCCGTACGGCTACACCCCGTGAGATGAGCTACCGCCAGCTAATAACTACTTCCCATTCTCAAAGCGCGTGTAAGGAGGTGAGGCTCTTCTGGGAGGCATTAAATCAAGTGGGGTTTTGCTTCTCTCCTCACTCTGCATTGGGTTTGTCTCTGAAGCATCCTTAACCTCTCTGAATTTCATCAGACACAAAAAGAATGGAACTTATTTGTAGTGTTGTTGTTGGCTCAACCTTTGAGTAGATACCTGAGAAATTTTAACTGTGTGGGGCTTTTTTTCCTAAGGTGAGGATGTAGAGAATGGTATTTGGAGTTGATGTGGAATTTACCACCTTTTTTAGCTCCTGGATATTATTGACCATGTTGCATGAGGTCATCACGGGTAAATTTTAAGTAATAACAAGTCGATACCATGCAGTGAGCATTCATATAGTTCATGAAACTTCAGCTTTTATATAGTTTCAAATAACAATAATAATAAGGTCAAGTTATTGATTTTGAAATTAGCATTAGTTGTGAAACTTTCGTAACAAATTATCTCCTACAGCTAAGAATTGCCTCAGATAAACTTATTACCAAGTTTTTATTGGAAATCGATAATTTAAAATGTAAAAGCTTAGTGCATTTAGCAGTAGTAAATTTTTGAAAGTTTTCAATATATGGAGCAATTTATTTAAATTATACAGTTTCTTTATTTGACTTGTAACTGTTTAAATAAGCTATTTTTTAAGTCTCCCTTGCCCTGCGAGCATTTCTCAATGGAGTGCTGGCTGCATCACTGCATAAAAATTTGCTATCTACAAATTCCAGGTCTAAAAAGACTTCAGAATACTATGCTAAAGCTGAGCAAACAATTTTTGATACAAAAGGAGGCCCAAATTGCTTTTCAGTGGCAAAGGAAAAAGAGTAAATTGGAGCTTCCTTCATTCCCAAAAGTGTTGGAAAAATCCCCCTTCAGCTCACCTCTGAAGGGAAACCTGCAGTTACCCTCCTTCTCTCTCCGGGGAACATGAGCCCACATCTTCCAGAGGAGTAATCAAGTAAATCAATTCATTAAACTGGAGGGGCTGTGAAATAATTGTATTTTATTCTTTCCTTCCAAAATTGTTTGACTTCCTCAAAGACAAGTAAATGTTAATTGGGTCAGAGCAACCTTGCAGGGAGCGTGCTGGTTTGAGAGTCAGGTAGAGGGTGTTGACCAGGGTCTCCTCTCTACGGATGTCCTCAACACTGCTCAGCGGCATCTTACATGCACCTGCCTTGGTTGCTATTGTTGTTGCAATTTCTGTAACATATTTAAAGATTTCATCAAGTCAAAGCAAGAGGCAGAATTTCTTTCTAGTCTTGTGATTGAGGATGCTTTCCTGAATAATGGGAGGTTTTGACTGCAATTTAAGAAGAGCATTACATTATACAAAGTGCAACAGCTTCAGTGATGCAAGCAGACATATTTAAAGTGTTTTTCTAGGAGATGATATTGGATAATAAGACAGGAGATTGTTGTTTTGATTTTTGTTTTCCTGACTGTCTAACCTTTTACTTTGTTTTATTCAATTTTATTTTAATTCAAAGAGTATTAGAATGAAATTTATTTTGGGCTTGACTGGAAAATTTATTCCGTGTAAAACAATGTCATTTGTGTCAAGAAAAAACATAATAAAAACAACTTCAAGCTGAACTGCATTTTTTTTCCAGAGTTCAGTTATAAATCTGTAGGTGTCACAGCCAAAAGGCATTCAGATAAACAAAAAGATGTGTGGTGGTGTTTCCATCTCTGAAATTAAATTACTGTTACCAGTAATTCAGCTGTATGCCTTTGGCCTGAAGAATTTGTCTAGCAGGGCCTTTCTTCTTACGATGAAAAATCAGTTACAAGAGGTAAGAGATTATGTCCTGATTCCTAACTACAGGAGAGAAACGGAATGACCAGAGAGCAATGTTTGCTACCTCTTCTAATGAAAGGATTTGGGGACATCAAATGAAACTAATAAGCAGCAGGTTGAAATATCCACAAAGAGATATTTATTTAACTGGCAGCAAAGCTGTGGCATTCATGTGCAGAGAACACTGCTGATGTTAAAAGTTTATGTGGGTTTTGACAGCAGTTAAACAAATTTGTGGAAGGGTTATGAAATGAAAAAAAAAAAAAAGTATCTCTGACTCAGGAAAGTCCAGAGTGGTCAGCAGCTGAAAATGTATGCTGGGTCAGAATGGTGTTAATGCTTTTCATAGAATCATAGAATGGTTTGGGTTGGAAGGGACCTTGAAGATCATCTAGTCCAACCCCCCTGCCATGGGCAGGAACACCTCCCACCAGACCAGGTTGCTCAAAGCCCCATCCAGCCTGGCCTTGAACACTTCCAGGGATGGGGCAGCCACAACTTCCCTGGGCAACCTGTGCCAGTGCCTCACCACCCTCACAGTAAAGAATTTCTTCCTAATATCTAATCTAAGTCTACCCTCTTCCAGTTTAAAGCCATTCCCCCTAGTCCTCAGCTTTCTTGTACGCACCCTTCAGATACCCATCTGGTAAAGGTCGCTGTTGGAAAGGAGCAGCAGGCTGGATGGACCCCTGCTCTGGATCGTGGCTTCATACAGCTTTTATCTTTTCTGCGAGTGAACACCTTACTCCACACATTGTAGCTCTGATCTTCCGTACAGTGTGATCATCCAGGCAATAGGGACAGCAGGGTTTCCTTTAGGCAAAGAAAGGGCTTGATTTCTGCGGGACTCCCCTGGCCCACTGTAGGGATGCGGTCCGTAAGGTTCAGCGGGGTGGCTCCGCTGCAAGCCTGGCTGATGGCCGTCTTGCCTTGCCGCCTGGTTGTGTGGCTCCACAGCAATCCTGCTGCCGGGGGCCAAGGTCTCTGATTTTTATCTATGGGAGGGGTTTTTGCACTGCAGGGTTGTGACTGTTCTGTTCTCTTTTCTATTTCTGTTCCTTTTGGTAGTCATTAATGGGCCCTCTCTTGAAATCAATCACTGCGTGGCAGGTTGCGCAGGAACTCAAGTTCCTGCTAAATGAGCTCAACATTGCAGAACTGCATTAATATGGCCTTTTACCTGTGGTAATTGGCTGTAGACATATGGAAAATACCGATCCAGGTGGATTTCCATGCTAGATGTACTCTGTCAGTGTCTGAGCTGGCTTGGCTATCTCTGCATGGGATTTCACTGTCCCAATTTGATGTAATATGGGCTATCTTTGGGGTCAGACTCTCTTGGATTCTGGATATTATCTTGTTGGGTATTTTCAACCAAGAGGTGTATATAAACACTCCCAAACAAACAGACACCCTGTGATAAAGGCGCACTGCCTAAAAGGATAAAAGGATCTGCTCAGCGTGGCAGAAAGGGTTAGCTGAAGGGGAGCCCCAGCCTTGTCCCAGGAAGTTCTCAGAACTAGACTAGAATGCAGAAATGATCCAAAACATTTTAAACAACAGATAAACTGCTTTTTAGCCAAGTTTGTGCCTGGAGTGAAGTCTTGCAGCTGATTTTAAGACCTCTGAAAAAAAAAATAAAGGAAATAAAAAAAAAAAAAAAGCAAATGCTGATGTGTCCTCTATTGAAACTGTGTGAATAGGAACACATTCAGGCTTCTAAATATATTTTCTTCTAACAGTCTAAAGGCTGCAGGGACTTTTCCATTCCTAATTACATAGTGCAGTATACTGTCTGTTTCTGACTTGCAACTTCAAAAATAGAAATTAGTCACAAATGAAACAGGGAGAGGGGTAAAGAGATGCTGTGTGTGGTAAGGAGCTGCTCCCCTAATATTTTTGCTGATATTGTTACCAATCACTTGTGTTTTAAATTCAAGTACTATTATGCAGACCCTTTAATATATTGGCATTTCATTAAGATGGTGGTTGTTTTAAAAAAAAATCTGTGAGTAACTAAAGCAGTAGTGAAGGACAATGAATGTAAATGTCTTATGACAGTCCGGTAGCTGTGCTGGTTGTGTCTCAGGTCTCAGCAAGGTCACGTCATTAACAGGATATGGAAACACACAGTCATTTCAGGCAATAACACATTCTGAAATGCAGAAGCACTTTCTGAAATCTGAGTTATTCCCTGACAAGTTGGGCTCCAGTCCCCATTCTTGAAGTGAAATAAAGCTCAAAGTCCTCTGGTAGCTCACTGGCCAGTCACGGTGGTGCGCCCTTGAGCCCTCCTGGGTGTGATCTGAAATTTTTGACTGCACTACAGTAGGCATTTTTACCTCCTAAACTATCACTGCTCTCCTAGTATACACAGGAGGAAGAAAAGTAAGGGTTTTTGCTTTCTCATGCAACCTTCTGCAGGACAAAGATCAGGACTTTGTGCTAGTGGATCCTGGACGCGGGAATCAGAAAAGTGACTGAGACCCTGCACCGATCCGGAGGGAGTGAGCTGGATTGGCGTGTGCAGGCTTTTTCTGCTGCTCCGGTTCTTCTTTTGCATTCTGCCATTTAGACAGGAACACAGTAGAGATTGACTTTCCCTTGGAAAGATAGGTGGCTCTTTCCTATGCCAAAAACACTGCAAAAATTCAAAGGAGTGAACAGTGAACTGTGGGAGTAACGAACACAATTTCAGGTCACCCTCCAAAACCTCACACCGGCAGCTGTGGGCTGGAGGCTGGTGGTGTGCTGAAGGACAGACTGGATTTCCATTACGTTGTGGTAAAATCTACACATATACTTAAATCAAAAACATTTGTAAGGTTATTTTTTTTAGTTTCAGTCTCTGGGCTGAAAATCATTCCGGTTGCTGGTATGAACCGGGAGGCTGCAGAAGCACGGCACTAGGCTTAAACGGGCACATCCCGCTTTTCGGCAAGACTTGCGAGCTCAGCCCTGCTCCAGCCTTCAGGCTCCCAACGGCCAGCGCACCGAAACTGGTTTCCCAGCGCAGGTGGAGAAAGCATCCACCTGGGTGTATTTATGGACAGGAATGCTGTGCAAAACTTTAGTTCCCATCTTCACGCACACACAAACACACACACAGTGCAACCTTTGTGCATGGTGGAAGTGTCGGCCCTTCATCTCTCACCTCTGAAGACCGGTTACAAGGGTGACTGCAGCTGCTTTTGGTGGTTACCCATTATTTGTGCTGAGTATACCCAGAGGCTGCACTGAGGGTTAGTCCCTGTTTGAGATGAGCCAAGAAGGTGTAGACTCTCCTCTGGAAAGTTTGTTTAGACTGTAAACATGAGACAAAGGAAGTGGGACGCACGTGGGGTTTTAATCCTCTATTTGAAGATTATGAAAAAAATAAGTGACCTGCTCAAGGTTGCACAGGAAGGGTTGGGGTGGCACCAGGCCAGCATTTTGGGGGAAAAGATTATCTTTTTTTCAATTTATTTCATTGTAAGAGATTAATGCCACTTGCTAAAGAATTCACAGGATTGAAGAATTGTTTTTTTTCCTCTCAGAAATGTGACACTGGGTTTGTAGCCCTTATTTACTTTCCTCAGAACCGAAGACAATTTTGCTCTTGCTAGAAGCATAGGTTAGATTTGATACTTCACATGTTAATTACAGTACATTTTATTGCACCAATATTTGCACATATCTTTAAATCAAAATCACTCCTAGGATTTCACTTTTTTTTAAAGTTCAGCTCAAATTCTGCTGTATTATTCATAAATTATCCCCCCCAAAAAACCCCATAACTTTTATTGAGTATTATTTCCAGCCAGTAACCATTCTATGAGATATTTGGAATTTCATTATAAAGCACGTAAGTGTTGAATTTTGAGTTAGGATTGGCTGGTACCTTCATCAGACATTTTCATAAGTACTAGATCCTCTCTAGCTTCCAGAAATAGCCAGAAATTTTCTTCTACTGCTAAGTTTCATCCCTTTATTTTTAAATTGGACATAGCAGTGGTTTTATACTACTTTACAATGTCAGAAAGGGACCTGAGGGCATACGAGAATTTGCTACAGAAATTGGATCATGTGTCTAAGGATCATTATACCTAAGGAAACAGTGTGCCCTGTGGTACATACATATCATCGGTGTTTAGTTTTAGCTCTATATTCTGTAATTGGAAAGACAGATCTGAAGACTGCTGGAGTAAATTTGAGATCCTTTATTCTGAATTCTTAGTTGAAAATTTAAAAAAATAATAGTTTATTCCTCTTGGAAAGAAATTATATGGGCCAGTACCAATAATTACATTTTTTATACCTATACGCTGTAAATTTTACTCACTATGGGATAGGAAGGGTGCGTATAGAATTTAAAAGAAAGAAAAGTAAGGGAGAGAGAGTCAGGCTTCTCTAACTAATGGACTAGACTGATTCTCCTAGGGTCAGATAATGTATTTATACTACTATTCGCTGATCTCCTGAAGAAAGGATAATAATCGGTCCTTTCAGCTTGTCACCTATAATCTTGTGTTCCTGCTTAAAGTGCTGTGTTCTTGTAACTTCTGGAAGAAAGAAAGTGTCAATCCTTTTACAGGGAAACTTTGGCTAAAAAGGTTAGACAAAGCAGGAGCAAAGAAAGAAAGTGAAAGTTTAATGCTTCTCTCTCCTACTTTTGTTGTCTACTTGATACCTCCATACTGATATATGGAGGTATATATCTACCTGATATATTCCATAGCTTTGCACTGATTCTCCATTAATAACAGTATTTTTACCCTGATTTCTAAGCTTTGACTAAGAATAATAAAAAGAAAATCCATATCAATTTAAGCTTTTCTGAGAAGGCAGCTAAAAAAAAGTTAGATTTTCTTCAAAATAATCTATTAATGTTGGCCATTCTGCAACAGAAAGCATAGTAACTGTGTTTGTGAAAAGCAGGGCTGTCCTGTTAATATACTGCTGATTAGTCTAGAGATGTCTGGATGATAACTAAGACCTGTGGGTTACTGCAGCTTTTAGTGTCATGATGTTGTCCCATGAAGCACTGATCGTTCCTTTGTTCTTGAGTCCATAGTGGGTTCCAACACCTCCTTTATTGAGCTGCAAGTGGGCTAATGTGTCTTGGCAGGACCATTTGGTCTTCTGGGGCTCTTTGCTGCCATACTAGTCCCCTTTGGGTTTCTCTTTAGGGCACCATATTGCACAGAACAAGTGAACAGAATGATCATTACCAGTTGTCGCCTACTATATTTCTCATAAGTGCCTAAGGATTGTACTCATCTTGTTTACTTATGACTTGACTGATGCAATTATCAGCTTTTCAAGGATGTCTGCACAGTTTCTTGAAAACAATAAACATGAAACCTACCTTCAGATGAAGGTAGTCAGGTTTAGAACAAACTTGGAATACGCCCTTAAGGAATAGTATTTTTCCTTAATCCAACCCCTTGTTTGCTTTGAAAATAGCAACAACTATTGGAAAACCTCTGTGTCCCTGACCTTCCCCTACGATAGCAAAATTTCTCTCACATTTCTTGTATCAGTTGTAACTGTCTTGGCATGATTATAGCACGTGTTCTATATTTTACAATCCAGGGACCTTTCTATCTGAATTATACTACAAAAGTCTTGTAAAACATACCCATTTTGTTAAAGTATTTAGATGAGCCACAGTGCCACGGGAAGAGATGCCTAACTCATTTTAACTCAGCTGTTAACTTGCATGGGTGATTCTACAGACTTAAATAAATTTAAGTATATACATAATGCTCAGTACCCATTTGAGTATTTCAGCTAAAATAGAAATAGGATTACTTATACCTCAAAAATTAATCAGAGACTTACGTGCTGTGCTGAACTGAGATATGAAGCCCCTCTTTTTCCAAGGAAACACTTGTGTGAACATTGTTTGTAGGCTTGTGTTCTTTTAAAATAGGGTTAGAATATATTTTCATTCTTTTTTTTTTTTCAGCATGGCACATGCATTTCCAATCATATGATGCTTTTCATTGAAATATGAGACAATTTAGTCAAGAAGTCTGTGAACCTGTATCATCAGCAGATGCTGAGTTTATATTATTAAATCTCAGCAATTAAAGTTCTACATCTTAAGAAAAATTTTTAAGAGTTCTTTTTGTATAGAATTAGAGAAAATAGAATTTCCTCTAGTTTCTTAATTGTTGCAAAAGTCATTAGCCATAGCTTAGAGTACAACTTCCTTTTCTGCTTTCTCTCTCATTAGAACTCATTACAATTCATTAGAAATTTTTACAATTTTTTGCAATCTTAAAAATTAATTGTATGAATAGACCTTACTCAAAGAAGCATACAGTGTTAAGGTCTACAGGCAGAATGGTAATAATTTAAAAGTGCGGAGACTTCAAAAAATGGTTTGATACTAAAAAAATATATTGGTAACTTGTTGTGGAAACAAGGAAAGTCTTCTTGGAACAATTTTCCTCCTGCCTGGATTTTTTTGTTGAATTACTGTAGGTATTGGTGAAACTATAAGGATGTCTTCTGTTGTATTTCTGTATTACAGTCTTGGATTATAAGGCAGGTCTTCTCCTTGGCACAGGTCTGAAACTGTGCCTGAAACTAACTTCTACATATAGTGCATACCCACCTACAGGCCTTAGGAAGATTTTGAGATAAATGGGGGAAGGAATCCATGTATCAACTGGAATAAACTTTTGCAATATAGTAGTCACATGAATATCCCAATGAAGCTGGGAAAAAGTTGTTTGCAAGGGCAAAATAATTTTGCCCCTGAGTGGTAAGACCATACACTTGATCATCTGAAAGAATTTTCTTAAACTGGATTTACTGGCTTTTTTTTTGCTATTATTATTTTAGGTTTGTATTGTTGCAGCATTTAAAGGTCACTAAGTAGCAGACTTCTTACAGAGTAGGAACTGTAGTGTAAAAGTCTAAATAAAAGGAAAAAGTATCCCAAGCCCATTGCCACAGACTTCTGCCTTTAGATAACAGCTATGCCAAGGACTGGCCCTGAAACCTTCTGCATAGATTTGAGAAAAATATGACATCACAGTTTGTGTGTTGAGATGTCGCTTCAGCTTTCTGGTTTTATTCTCTTCTCTGAAATGGTCTTACTTTTTAATGGATAATGATTTGTTTTTATATTCCAAGGGCTCTATGTTTCTAAATTTAAAAAATATTCTGGAGGTTCTAGGTTATTAATAATAAAATAATCATTTAGTCACTATGGTTAAAGTTGGAGTCATCCCACTGGCTTCTGTCATTTACTTCATTGCACCATGGACCTGCTGTAGTAGAGGTCTGACTATTCTCAAAGAATATTTGTAGACCTCTGCGATCATTGTGTTCTGATGATGTAGTACTGGGTCAGCATGCCCTCCAAAAAAATTGTGCTAAAGCCCACAGAATTCTATAGGCACACATACATGTGCACAGTTTTGTGCATTCACATATATGTTCTTCAATAGTGTATTTCTTTTATTTATGAAAAATATAAACCTCATCTCTTTGTGAGGGAGAAAAAAGGCCTACAGTTTTGGAAGGGTACAGCTGGATATCTAGCACTGGATGTGTTCATCATAGCAGATTGGATAGATTAATTGTTGTCCTGCTACTTCTGCACTGTATTGTATTTGTATTTACATGCAAATACAAATACAACTTTTATTTGTGTACAAACAAAATACTTTGCATGAACATATTTCTGTCACTGGATCAGCTTTGTATTCTCTCACTCTTATGTTCGTCCTACACTAGTGTTGTTAATCTGTGTATGTTTTATTAAAGATAGTCTTACTGTTTTAAAGTAGGTAACTCTAAAAGGCCAGATTTTAGACACTAAGATGAGATCTCTGTTGGAGTGTAAGTGTCCTTTTCCACAGGTTCTTGCTTTTTCAGTAAATGGTGGTGTGTGGCTTACTGATTTTGGCAAGTTAATTCCATGTTGCTTACTGACTTTTTCCAAAAGATGTGCCTTTTCCCTCAACAGGAGGCATCACTAGAACTGTTATGAGAGGTTTTAGGTAGTTAGGTTTGCCTAGTAATATCAATATTTATCAATGCAGGGCACAGAGTATATGAAAACAAAATAAATGTAATCTTTCTTTTTAGTGTTTTTATAATCTTTTCCTACCTTTTCATCTTCATAACCATCCAATGGTTAGGATCCTATTGTTTGTTCATTAAGTATGGTATAGCCAATTGTATTTCAGATATGACAACAATAAGAGTCATAAATTTGACAAGAATCAGATATATAGTTATATTAATAGAAAGAATAGCAGCTTTGACATAATTACTATCTTTCTGAGTGGGAAGCACTAGCAGGATGTATTCATGATTTATTTAAAAGAATAAAGCAATTTATATTAGAGCACTTATTAATTTGACAGCCAAACCACACAATTAAGCCTTTGGAAAATACTTCTGGCATTGAAGGAAAACAGCAAACCCAACCACCGAATGAAAACTGGAAAATTTGCAATACAGTCGTTTTTATCAGTAGGGAAATATCAATTTTGTGTCCTTTCCATGTTCAACCAGTTGTTAGATAAAGGCTGCTATCGACATTTTTCCCCTGTAAATGTTCTTCCAAAAGGCTGGTAACACAGAAAGTCTTTGGTTTCAAACAGTTGTGGTCTTTTTGTCATTTTGTTTTTAAACAAAAACAGCAGCACAAGAACGTAACAAAAATCCATCCTAAATTCTCAGAGTTCAGATAAACTTTTGGTAAAGCTTCATTCTGCCTTCATATGCTAAGAGTCCTGAGCAATACCCATCTCAAGAATTCTTTTGCTATAAAAAGTAATACTCGATAGTTGATCTTTATGTATAGAAACATAGCGGAAATGGAAATATTTTTAGCAACCCATATTTTCTTGGCTGATTGTCCATTCAGACATGCAGAACACATTAATTTACTCATGCCTTTTTCTTCTGTACCCAAAATACTTAGAGGCATCTCATAATAAATGTACTTCACAAGAACAATAGAGTCTCAATTCATCTAATTCTTTGGAATTTGCTCTTTTCACTTACCCTCATTTGCAAAGAATGGATTGGCCAGGAGTTAAGTCACTAGCCTGCTGCTTTGGAGATGGATTTAGTGCTCTCAAGGTGTAGATTTCCTTTCCAACTTGGACAAATCTGTCAGATAAGGAGACTACTACTCCATCTAACCAGGATATTTTGTGGGTGAATATATTAGTTCATCCTCAGGTAACGTAGTAAATGCCCAAAGTAAGAATACGAGGAAATTTTATTAGTATTCTATGAAAAATAGATGCTATTACCACACAGAAGGTCTTGGAGCCTACAGTCAGTGGTGAAAACATAAAGAATGAAATTTACTCAAATTATTTAGCATGAAACATTCTCTTTTAAATTGTCTGATTTTTGTTGGACAGCATTTTTACTTTGAAAAGTTAGAATGGCTCTGATGAGGGGTAATGGCTTCAAACTCAAAGAGGGGAGATTTAGATTAGGTATTAGGAAGAAATTTTTCACTCTGAGGGTGATGAGGCACTGGCCCAGGTTGCCCAGGGAAGCGGTGGCTGCCCCATCCCTGGAGGTGTCCAAGGCCAGGCTGGATGGGGCTTTGAGCAACCTGGTCTGGTGGGAGGTGTCCCTGCCTATGGCAGGGGGGTTGGAACTAGATGATCTTTAAGGTCCCTTCCAACTTAAACCATTCTATGTTTCTATGAAGAAATATGAGTGATTTAAAGAGATATTTGAACAGTTACTGGTCTCTCTGTATCAAATTAAATCAGCTGATTTCCTTAAGAGCAACTGAAGTAGTAATAGCATGCAGCATGCATGTTGTAACTTGATTATATTGTTTAGTAAAAAGTGTTTTAATGAAGTTTGTAAAGACAAGTTTTTTATTACACTTTTCTATCACTCCAGTGGATCCAACCCCAATTTATGTAGGAGGATGGTAGGTGTGGGAGATTAGGTAGACTTTAGTTTGAATCAGGTATGTCTTCTGGAGGGACTAAGTGTTCTGTTTCTTTCTCATTGCTGATGAAGCATATCGCATTAAGTCTGTCATCTGGCGGACTTCCCAATGAAGTGTTCTTCATTTTACAGCACTACTGACAAAACTCTGTTCGGTCCAAAATAACAGCTGAAGTGTTTAGTACCTATGGTTCTTTGTTTTTCTTGTAGGGTCAATGATTGCATCTTGCGAGTGAATGAGGTCGACGTGTCAGAAGTCTCACACAGCAAAGCAGTGGAGGCCCTAAAAGAGGCTGGCTCCATAGTACGATTGTATGTTCGTCGCAGGAGACCTATTCTGGAGACCGTGGTAGAGATCAAGTTGTTCAAAGGACCTAAAGGTAATATGAAAATGAAAAGACATCCATTTTAAACTTGATGCTTAACCTCTCAGGTAGCTCAAATGGTATCTGACTTTGTTGATTTGTTAACTGGTTGACTTGTCAAATACTGAAATGTGGTTAATTAAGGCTGGTAGAACTTGAATTCATGGTTGCAAGTCTCTTCCTGAAATATAAAGGAATTCAAGGAGCTGTGGTTTGTTTCATTTGATGTTTACTGCAGAGATGGCTCATTACCTCCTGAAGAAATGCAAGATGCAGAGATATTATGCTTTACGTTGGCAGCACATATGCTTCCTCTAAAGTTCCTGTACTGAGACCTTTGACTTTCATTTAAGATGCTGTTGAATACAGAGTTTCTGAATTCTCCCTTTGTTCAGAAGGTTTTATCGTTATCCAACTTATCCTTTCTACTTTGATCTTGATGGTTTCTTCTAAAGTTATCTTTGGAACAAGAAGACAAGAATATTAACTTGCCCAGATACGTAGGAGAATTTTATTTTGTCCTTCAACAACATAACATGGAAGTCTAGCATGAAACCTTCACTAGTCTAAATCAGCTTTATCACTTCCAGCAGAACCTTCTGATTACAGGAACAAAACCTAAATTCCTTTCTAGAAGCCTTAGTACAAATTGTGAATATTATATTTTCACCATTCCTTTTGCAAAAATTTTTTATTTGCAGAAGTGTTATTTAAAAAAAAAATATTGTTTTTCTTGCCTGAAATTTCCCTTTGACGACTGTATTTTTCTTCATAGCTAATTTCTGGGCAAGGAAAATGGATATTTTCACAGTACATGCAAATAGAATGAACAGCCGCAGATTTTTGGATCCATAATAATTATTTCATAAGCAAGTCTTTAATTAATGGTATATACTTGAAATGAAGACATTTGCATGTCTCAATATATGCCATGCACATGAGGTTATTCTGCCTGTTTTATCTACAGTGAATAACCTGTAGCTTTTTCAAGTGGTTTCCCTTACATTTAATCTCATGTGACTATAACAGTATGCTTCTACATAGTTTTTTATACCAGTAATTGAGTATATTTGTTTCTAATTCACGTGAAATTGTTGAGATTATCCGTTCATAGTAAGCAAAGATAGTGCACTGTTTTCAATATTGCACTATACCTCTTTTGTGTATATTGTGGTTATTTGTCACAGCAGTGTAGTCATCATCCTCTACTCTTGGCGAACAGTAAGATATATTTAAACATGGATCTAAGGGTAAAACCCCAAAAGTCTGGATTCTTGTGGTCAATTACAATGCTAAAATGCCTTTCTAATAGAAAAACATCTCTAATGAGATTTTGTACGTGTATGAACTCAGAATAGTAGCGCAGGCAGCAGTGTTTTTAAAGCTTTGGAATTAAACTAAGTGTGTGGTATGATAGTCATTTTGAGTAACCTAAGGCTAAAGAAACTAAAATTAACATATCCTTTCAGGTTGTGATGAAACAGTAAAAATTATTTGCCATGACCAAATTTTTGCTACATTGTGGAAATGGACAAGAGAGGCAATCATTATCTAATAACATTTTTGCATCGTGTTTGTGTTGATTGTATGCCTGAAACTATTTATTTTTACATTTATTTTCATAAAAGAGAGTGGATACCAAAAAGGTGCCTTTTATGACAAGCTAAAGAAGCTTCGCTGCTTAGTGCTACAAACATCAATTCTGTAGCTACATTCTTATATGAAGTTTACTACAGATATGTGCTATAAATAGTGACATTTATTGTTAAGCTGAATATCTTTTTTAAATTTTCACTTCAGTATTAGTGCTTTGCAAAATCACAGGTTTTTATCTTTACAGTTTAGGCAGTAAGGAAGCATACACTTGTATGCCTTCTGTATTCCACAGATGAAAAAAGCAGAATGAAGAAAATAGGTTATAGATTGGTTGGAAATCTCGTCAATACTAATTATAATATCTGTAGCAGTTTTCCTTTGAAATTTTTCAAATCTTCCGTGAAAAATGAGCTATCTGTTGAGATGTGCCAAACTCATGGCAGAAGCTGAGAATAAAACCTGTGAATCTGGGCTGTAGGTTTCAGCTCTAGTCACTCGTGTGACGCTTATCTACTCACATTTCAGGTGATTTATCTGTGAACTGCTCTTTCACGCCATTACTATACAGTGCAAGAACAACTTAGCATTTATGTACACCGTGTTTCTTACTTCTCAGCATGAAATTGGGAAGTTTTGCTGTCCAGAGCAGGACCTGAAAATCAGCGTGGTAGTTCCCACACCATTCCTTCCTTCCTAGTTGCAAAGTGAATAAAGAAAGGGAATCTGTTTTTTCGATGTCCAGAGGAGAGCCACGAGGATGATCCGAGGGCTGGAGCACCCCTCCTATGAGGAGAGGCTGAGAGAGTTGGGGCTGTTCAGCCTGGAGAAGAGAAGGCTCCGGGGAGATCTTATTGCGGCCTTCCAGTACCTAAAGGGGGCCTACAGGAGAGCTGGGGAAGGACTTTTTACTAGGGCATGTAGTGACAGGACAAGGGGGAATGGCTTCAAACTGGAAGAGGGCAGGTTTAGATTGAACATTAGGAAGAAGTTTTTCACTTTGAGGGTGGTGAGGCACTGGAACAGGTTGCCCAGAGAGGTTGTTGAGTCCCCATCCCTGGAGGTGTTCAAGGCCAGGCTGGACGTGGCCTTGGGCAACCTGGTCTAGTGGGAGGTGTCCCTGCCTCTGGCAGAGGGGTGGGAACTCGATGATCTTCAAGGTCCTTTCCAACCTAAACCATTCTATGATTCTATGATGAGAAGTCTGATGCTAAACTTGGAGTAGCAAATATCTTTTCAGTTGCTGCTTTTCCTGTCTGTCTCTGTCAGTATATAACTCACTATACACTCAGTTCATTCCTCACTCTGATGAGAATTTACCACATGAAAGTAAGTCTTGGCTTCCACAATACTACGTAAACTCAGAGATCACTGGCTCGCCTGGGTATGTGTAGTAGATCATATCTTTCAGCACTTGAAGGTGATAAGGAATGAAATTTGCAAGGCTTTTTATATAATAATCTTTTAATTTCATCTGAGGTATTCAGGACGAGGGCTTTTATAAGCTGTGAGTCCATAAAGGTTAGATTTTTTTGCAAGTGGATGTTAATTTTTCTAGCTAGCGACCACCATATAAAAGACATAGGTTAATTTAGCAAATCTATTTTGACTATAAGAAGTTAAATATGCATTGTGAAGCAACGGCTTTGGGCATATGGCAGAGGAAGGGGCATGGTAGTTGCTGCAATGGTCCCTTTTGAATGCAGATCCCATTTACAAAAAATCTGTCCTAGCATCATATATGCTAAAGGCCATGTAACCCTTGAACTTGACTTTTGGGGAGAAAAGGTAAACAAAGACACAAAGGAGTTGCGTGGTAGAAAATCAAGGTTTCAAACAGAGCTGCAGCTGTGTAGATATTTAAAGCCGTGCATTCCTCAGTTCCCCACACCTGATTGATAATAATGGCCGATGTCTATAGTCTGTGTCTTGAAGGTAATTGCTAACCGTGATCATTGAGGGATCTTCCTCTTTCACATGCTCGGGAGATTGTCTTTTGTACACCTCTTGTATGTCTCTCCAGTCAGACGTACAATTTCAGTGATTCACTGTTTGGCTCTGCGCAGCATTTAGGAGTGAACAGTGGGTGTTTTATTTCAGTGACTCTCAGGACACTGCAGGTTTTAGCAGCCAGCGTCTTTGCGGTAGCTGAGGGCTGTACCAGAGGAAGGATATACAATGGAGCTTTCATATTGAAAATCAATAGGATTTAGACACTACTGAAAATCCTGTCCTTAAGTAATATGCTTTTCTTGCTCTGTTTTGAAACATAACAAGAGGAACAGTAATGAGAATGGATTGCATACACTGCAGTGTTTGTTCCCGGGGAAAAAACATGTGGACATTCAAAACAAAGCAATTTAATGGTGGTGTTTGGCTTTGTAATATAACTTGTGTATTAGCTTCCTATAAGACCCTGCAAAGAGTTGTGTATGAGCAGTGAATTACAAACTTCAGGCACTACTCAGAGATTACAGTGCTCAAACCCATTCGATTGCATTTGACCAGGGGTTTTTAAACCAAAGGAATTCCACTGGCCTCTGGGATTTTCATGCTGTTCTATCACCCTGCAAATCTACTTTTCACTAAAACCAGAAGTATTGAGCAGTATGCTTGATGTAAGATTAGTTATACAAATTAAAATTGATTTTTTAAATTTAATTTTCTAAAGATTCAGCCAGAAAAATGGATTTCTACCGTTGTAGAAAATTTCTGTCAGTTAGAAACTTAGTTAAACACAGAGGTTGTGTAATGTTTTACCTACCAATACCTAATTGATAATTTAGTCTCTGATATTGTATACCAGAAGAAAAAAAAAATGCAGAAAACAATGATTCCAATGACTACAGCAGTGTTGGATCATGTAACAAACTTCTGACATCAATTCTATAGGAAATATGACATCTTAAAAGACAACACAGCCGCAGGAATGAGGTTTAGTGTATGTGAAGCAGAATAGCTGAGTACCAGCAAACCTGAGAGGAGAAATGGCAGACTTAAAAACGCCCAAAAAAAGGAACAATATAAAGGATAGCTGATTCTGCCATCTGGATATTCTGGTGGCTTGAGTATAAAACCACAGAGAAACGGGATTTATTTCCCACACCCTCCATGACAATTCAGTAGTAACTATCCTTACAGTGTTTGAACTGCATCGGAATCTTGCAGTGATGGCGAGAGCTGCCCTTTTGTTTGCTGTATTTTAGACAGAAAGGCTCTGGACAGATCAGCAGCTGTGTCTCTTTTCTGTTCTCTGTAAGCACGCTTTTTTCTCATTCCTGGTGATTTCAGCCAATGATAAGTTTTGATCAGGTTCACCTCACCCAGCTTTGGGCACTTAACAAAAGATATTTAAGGGCAATTATTCCTCTGCTCTTTCCTGCTCTCAGAACTGGGGTCATACCAGGACTTCTCATTTAATCCATTTGGAGTGCTACTGTGTTTTGGGGCTCTAAATTAGAAATTAATGCATCTGTTAAGCACTGTTCAGCCCAATTCTATGTCTCTCTCTGGATGGCTATCCTCCTTATCTTAATTTTCTTCTACATCAGCAAAGAGTGAGCTCCTAAACTGGGCATCTCAACAAAATACTCAAAAATAAGATGGGATGAATACAAAGAGTGTAATACGCATTTATTCTTTGAATTATGTATATCCATCTAAATGTTAGATGAAGTCATTGGGCATAACCAGTTCCAGAGTTTCCATTTCATTGTCTTCTGTGCTGGCCTGAAGCGACTATGCAGCACGTGGTAGATTTCCTTTTCACATAACTATTTGTTTTATTCTTGATGACATTGAATAAAGTCACTGTGTAGTAATGAATCTTTCTTACTATACTAAGAAAAGAATCAGTATGTTTTAAGTAGCATATTTTTTAACTCCTTGATTAGTTATGGAGGTTTCTTGAGAAGATGCAGAGATTTTTACCGTCAATATAAGGTATGATTTCACTGTAGATTTACCTTGAATTGTTACTGAAATGTTCTCTACTCCATTACTGTGTATAGTTTCATATAAGTTCATACTTCTGTTTTATAGAAGTTGACTTATTTTGGTTTGGTTTGATGGCTGTATTGGAAAAATCTTGTGTTTTGTTGCATAGATAGCATCCCAGCCTGAAGTGACAACTGAAATAGTCAGAAAAGTGCAGTAGAATGATGTGTATTTTAAAATGTCTGCTAACAAATTCAGAACAGCACAATAGAGGTTTGGAGTTATTTTTATATTTTTACAATTGCTGCTCCTAGTAAGGAAAGAAGGAATCTTATCGTTTTTATCTACTAAAGCAAAGCCAAACGTTACCTTTTTATCTCAGGTAACACCTACAGCACTTAAAATGAAAGAAGAAGCTTTTGCAAAAAAAGAACCCCAATTATTTCTTTCCCAATTTCAGAGAACACTGAGGGCTTTCAGATCTGGCTGTCTGAGAACTGATCACAAACGCTTGCTTCAGGCTGATGACAATACCTATTTTTGTATTAATATAGCTATCACTTCTACTACTATGGTAGCCGATTTTCTCTAATTTAAGGGGCACTAAATACTGCATAGCAAACTTCAGCATTTGGGGAGAGGGGCTTTTATGGAAAGTTAGGCAGATGTTTTGTTAATTTATGATCACTTGAAACCTTCAAAACATTTATTTCATGCTAAGTAATGTTGTTATAGTTCCAAAGTGTTTTCAACAAAATTGTTTTTTCCCAGTTTGAACAGAACCTTAAACCTTTTCTTATGGTCTTTTAAGAATTTCAGTCTTATGATCTCATCAGCTGTGAATTTATTTCTGTTTTTCAGTGTTCTCCTTCTGTACTGTGAGCTTTTCTGTGAATCCTGATCTAAAACAGAGCAAAATGGGGCAACTTAAAAAAGAGAGCTGTAGGAAAATGAGGAAGCAGGCAAACTTTCCCAAACTTAAATTTAATGAACTGTTTAGGTTCTTAACTCTAATTTCATTGCTTCACTTCATGTTACTGTAACACACTATCACATACTACAGGTATAAATAGAAAACCACCACAACTGAAACTAATATACTGGTTTTTGTGAAATGTCTTTGCTTGAAGGGACTCACATTTCATCCAATTAGCAGAAAGTGCTGTGTCAAGCACTAATACATAATTTTCCAATTTTAAGATAGTGATTCAAAACCATCATTTACAAGTTAACATCACTAAAAAGCATGACTTCCCCGCAGGCTAGGATTGTCTAATGTAAGAATATGTGAGTATCTGCACAGTTTATCGCATGAAAATTTTATTCTCTTGGAACACATAAAATTAGAAAGCTCTGTGCTAGTGCTATAAAAGCCTTTGCTGTTTTTCAAAACTATTTTGACATATTAGCGTTGGCAATGCCTGATGGAGAAAAAGTGGTAGGTTATATCTGCACCTTCATATTTCGCAGACTGAGGATCTCGTTCTTTAAGTGATGATATCTGTGTACAGCTGCTATTATGATCTTCTGCTTTATGACACAAAATATTAAATGTATAATCTGCCTTTGGTCACTACAGACTTGCCATCTCATTTGTATAAATTTACCACATGTAAAATATTATTTAAAAAACATTCATTCTGTAGAGTGGTTCCTTCCATTCCTGAAGAAAAGTAGTGCTTATTTATTATCATCACACATAATAATCATAGAATCATAGAATCATAGAATGGTTTAGGTTGGAAGGGACCTTGAAGATCATCGAGTTCCAACCCCCCTGCCATAGGCAGGGACACCTCCCACTAGACCAAGTTGCCCAAGGACACATTCAGAGTGGCACTTCAGTTCTTTTATTTCAGGCTTTAGCTACCATCTTTTTGTCTTCTGTGGAGAAAGTCCATCAATCTTCCATGTTTTTTGTTACAATTGTAGTTCAATGGCAGGAGGTGGTGGTATCAAATTGTTGTCACTTTAGACCAAATTCAACCATCTCTGGATCTAAGTAGCCAATTGATAAAGTAATGATTTTCCAGATCAACAAGGATAATTTCAAATGGAATTCAAAAGCCATCCATCCGGTTGGTTGTCTCACCTAAAACTAGAGCTATCCTGTGAGCTGCAGGATATCACTTGTTTGAAGTCTTATATTTTCATGATCATTCTGACTCCCCTCTTTTGTATTTCACTGTCATTTTCCATGTCATTTTCCATTTTCCATTTCCAGCAGTAAAGAAATAAACAAAATTACTTGGAAGACTGTGAAACAATTTTATATACGTATATTTTGTTTTGTTTGGTTTGGTTTTCCCTCGAAACCATTCAGTTCTTAAGAACTCTCCAAGCAGTTCTAAGAATCCTGGGTTAATATGCAAAACGAACGTCTAATCTCATAGTAGACTTAAAGTATCGGTTTCCAGAAATCATTCACAAAGAGTGAGGTTTCTACTGAAATGAACAGTACTTTCTGCAACTCCATCATGTTAACTATTTCTGAAGTGGTGCAGTCGCAATTTCAAAGCGCAGTGCTGTATTTTAATAGCCAATTGAGATGGCTATAAAAATCCAGCACTGCGCATTAAGATCATTACTAAATTGCTTCAGCAATACCTACTGATGAGGCAGCTTCAGCAGAACACGATTCCTCTTAATGAACTGTGGCTGCAATAGAGCAAAAGCAGCAGCACAGGGAAAGAAAGATGTGCAGGTAGGCTTGGATGCCAAAAAGCTTAAGATTTTGTTGCTCAAAAAATAAGCTTTGGCTACCTTCTTTTTGTCTTCGGTGGAGAAAGAAAGTAAATCTGTCATCCTGTTTGTTACAATTGCAGTTAAATGGCAGAAAAGGGTGGTATGAAATTGTTGGCACGTCAGACCAAATTCAGCCATCTTTGGAGCTAAGTAGACAATTGACATTTGAATGGATGAAATCTTCTGTGCTTGTCCTTTCTAAATTAGGTAGGCATTTTGTGTTATTATCCAGTTGCCTGGACAGGTTCGTCAGCTCTGACTGGAGACGGCATGTGGGATGTTGCACCAGTGTGACCTTGTTTTTTATCATTCGCTGTCATAAGATGTCAACCCTTTTGCTGTGGTCAAAGTTACTTCTGTGGCTTTTGCTGAGAATCAAGAGCAGTTAGCGTGACTTACTGGATTCCCCTTGACGCTGTTCTTGTCACCTTGGCAGGTTTAATTCTGTAACCTCACACTGGTAATTTGAGGGGAGGAGGATGTTGCATTTTCTTTTCTTTGTCCACCTCCTTTACCCATACAGAGTGACAGGGCTTTTAATTTCTATGCTCAGCTGTTGGGTAAGAGATTCTTCTCCAGGTTTGGCTCATATGGCTTCCTTCTGGGTGAGAATAAAGCAGACCATTTTAAAAATTCTATGTTTGCTTTATTCTGTCCTTGTGGAAAAGCTTCAAAGGAAGTGGCTTACTAAATGGATTTCCCAGCTACATACTGATCTCTGGGGCACTGCTGAAAAGTTTCTTGCAACATCTCAGGCAACCTTGTCTCAGGCTTGTATGGAAAACTGTGTCTGTGCTTTGGGATGCTATTTGACACTGCTGCCTTTTTCTCTGTGTCATTTTTAAAAATCCCAAGGACTTGTCTCTACCACTAAGTGCTTTTTTTTTTTTTTTTCCTTTGGTCTATGACAAGTGTTGCACAAATTCCCCATGAATCTTGGCCAACTTCTTTTCCAATTCTAAATTTTTCTCCTGATCAAATGGAATGTAATTACAGCAGGTCCCATAATTTTGTAATTATAGCATGCCTTTGTACTCCTTTTTTCCTTTAGATTCTAAATTTCTGGGTCAGGGAATAGTTTCATCATTTCCCTCCCCATCCTAGAGAGCTGTGTAAGAGTTAAAAGGGGAATTACAGAAGTTCCCTTTCATTACGTTTGCCATTGCTGTTTTCACCAGGCCAGCATAAGAAAGGGAGGAGATGCAGCAGACAGTGTAGCAGAGTGTTAATTGGCTCATTAGTATTTCCAGATACACAATAAATCAAAAGATGAGGAAGGAGAATGGCGTCATTTGCTAAACTACTGGGCTGGGTGTGGAAAGAAGTGCTTCTGTAGGCAGGAGGCCAATATCTTTTTTCTGTTTTCTTAGTGGAGGAGTGAGAATCGTCTAGGGAGTGGCAGTTTTCTTTGCCTTTTTTCACTCCCTAGATGTTCTTTGGTTTAAATTCCTCAGGTTAGTTTTAGACAATGATTATGCTTGATCCTTCACCACTTCAATAAATAAACAATTGTATGACAGCAATTGCTGTGAGCCTCATGTGACACCCTGATGCAACAGAAGATATATTAAGGCTTTAGTGTCCTGTGTGGAATACATTCACTGACACGACATCCGTCACTTGCAACTGAGCAGTCTAAAAATCCTTATATTGGCTTCTTTGCAAAGCTTCAAAAAGCCAAATATGCAAATTAACCAGGTGAAATTACAGAGCAATGATTTCATCCTTTATTGTTCAGTTAATTATCTACGTAGCAAGTTCTGTCTTCTTGATAGTTTTTTAGATGTCCGGATCTTTCTTAAGAAATCTGCTGCCTGGAAGACAACA
Organism: Anarhynchus alexandrinus; assembly: GCA_008711295.1. Classification (NCBI taxonomy): domain Eukaryota; kingdom Metazoa; phylum Chordata; class Aves; order Charadriiformes; family Charadriidae; genus Anarhynchus; species Anarhynchus alexandrinus. Next base: position 1,720,956 of record VUYV01000129.1, read on the forward strand.
TGCATCAGCAAAATATTGTAGTGCCATGAAAAACACCTTTAAAAGAATAAATTGTATTTAATTAAATTTTTATAGCTTGGGCATCTGTAGCTATTTATTTTTCTTGTGTTCTTGTCTCATTTTTTTCTGTAATCCTACGCACAGACAGACAGTATTTTAAGGCTTCTGAGAAATGCATTAGAGATTCTGATCATGGTGGAGTGACAAAGCTGGGAGAAGCTTTAAAGATTCAAGCGATATGGTAAATAAAATATCAGTTTGCAGCCTATTTGAAAAAAAAATATTCTAGATTGTCAATATTATTCTTTTGTTTCCACTAGTTGAAAAAAAAGAAGAAGTTGCATTAAAGCATCTCTGAACATCTGAAGGGAATAACTGGTTTAGTCAGAAGCCAGACACCAAAGTGATTAATTGCAAATAGTCATTCATCTGACTATTTCCAATACTATATCCTAGTACTTTCTGCAGGTCTGTCAACCTCATTTTGTTTGCAGTATTTTGAAGTTTAGCTAAAATTGTGGTTAACCTTAATGAAAACAAAAGAATGCAACTTGGCTTCTTTTTAGGTGACTTAGGTAAAACGTGGTAACCAGATCTGATCACTCAGCAAAAAGAAATTTCCCTATAGTGTTGTAGCCTTAACTTACCATTTGTTATTTTAGACAATTTGTCCAACACGTTTGGAAAACTGCTTTGTCTTCATCAGTTAGGTTGTTTTGAGGGTTTTTTTGAGTTTTTTCTTTAAATATTATATTTGCATTCCTGTAAATGGCAGCCTTTCTTTTGGAGTTTAGATGGAAGAAGTTCCTTTGCCATTTGCCATGAAGCAAATGGTGTGTGCAGATGACCACACTTTGCAATTGTGCCATCTCAAGATATGAGACCAAGAAGTCCAGGCACTGGTACTGCCTATGTCACAACGGTGACATGTACAATGGGCAGCTGATTTCGATGTGTAGCAGAGGTTCCTATATTGTGGCTGCAGTGAGATCAAGCTTCTTGCGGAAGCAAAGTATACTCTTGCTGTGTCAGACTTGTGCTCCCTGACACACAGACAGCTGCTCTTCAACTCTTCTTTCGAGTGAGCAGTAAAGCCATGTGATTTGTGAGAATATCACTTCTTTTTCTTTGCTTGCAGAGACTCATTTCAGATTTTTTCATTCAGAAATTCTGCCACTTGGGACAATGGCAAGGGGATATGTTTTCTCAACATGAAGCGTTTGGTGTGCTTGGCAGATGAAAAAAATTCCTGTGACCTCTTCCAGGGTACATTTTGGCTGACTTTTTCTGAGAAAGGCAGAGACAGCTTAATGCTTATGTCTTTAGTGCCTCGTTTTTGAGACAAATGCAATTCTGAAAGCTTAAAAAAGGAAATTATAGCTGTGGAGGGAACATCCTGTGAAACCAGAAACACTAGCTAGTATATCCAAAGTATTCCAAGAGCACAAAGCCCTGAGCTCATTACCCGGGATGTTGGCTTCTGAATTTTGAGTAGTGATTTATACGAACAAATAAGAAGCCTTCTCTTGAATTCTTTAGAAAGAATTTTGTCCAATTGTTATCTCTGATAGGAAGAAAGAGTTGCAAAACAAGACCTTAGAGCTGAATGAAATGCAAAAACGAATACAATGACACAAAAAGTCTTTAGGATATTATAAAAGATATGTTGCATAAGCTGGAAGAACAATATCCTCAAGGCATGCTTGATGTTTTATTTTGGAAAGTGATATTTGCAAATAAGGACATAACAGACTTTTTTTCCCTAAACTGTGTTTTGGTTTTTTGTTTGTTTTGTTCCTCATGCAAAACAATGTGTAGGATGTCTTATGAAATTAATAGAAGGACATACTAGCCACTCCAACAAAGAGACCTGAAATGAGGAAACATAAAATTACAGCAAATAATTTAGTAAAGTTGTTTAGTGTAGGCACATTTACGTTTTATATACTGAAATTGAAAAATGAACTCATTGCAAATGGTAGGTCAGAGGTAGACCTTATCCATAGTCTGTAGGTCGTACATGTATCATTTCTAAATTCTAATGTTATCAAATGCCACAGCCAAAATTTCTGAAAGATATTTTTAAATTATACTTTTAAATTCTGTTATAGCAAACCACATCTCCTCTGTAATGCAGTGAAAATAATTGTAGTTTAGAGATGTACTTTGTAGTTATAGAGAGATGTTGAGATAAAAGGTGCTTTCAAGGCAAGGTATAAGAAGTGCCTACCTCTTTGCTGTCACCAGTTTTCACAGAAAGGTCACCTGTGACAAGGTTGCTATCGTGATTAAAACCAGCAACAGAGGGACAAGACCTCAACCTCAAAAGAGGAAGGAATGGGCCTGGCAGCACTTCAAGAAGTTAGCTATTTTCACACTTGCAGGTCCTGATGGTCTTGATTCCAGACCACCAAAACCTAGCTGGTGAAATCTGTGTGCTGACAATGGTTGGCTTTGAACACCTGTGTGGAGAAGGTAAAGCGAAAAAATGGAAAGAGTAAGCAGAAAACTCATCTTCACTGGAGTGAACAAGAGGAGTCAAGGGACTATAAAGCCATCGGTTTGCTTTCAAAACACCAGAAAAAATACTGGAACAAGTAGGAAATATCTTTATATGCACCTAGAAAAAGTTCGAAGAGTAATGATAACCAGAGGATGCCATACTCCTTTTTTGCAACTCTTTTTCACCTTTTTCTCAGATGACACCATGGGAAGGTTTAACACTGAAAGTGGTCTGAAAAAAACAAAGGTGTAATTCAGCAGGGATAACTGAAAGGTGCTTTCAGCAGAAATAATCAAATAATCTACTAGATAATGCTTAACAGAAAACCATAGGGAAAAGAATCCCGTAGAAGGGTATCTAGAACTTTGTTAGCTGTAGCATCTTGTCTTTTACACATCTTGCTGTGATGAAATGTTCAAATACTATATTGGGATTTATAAATTGAGGTACAGTTTATAAGACATATGAGCAATCCTTTCATCCTTCACAGGTAAAGCTTTGAGCTTTCCACTGCAAGAAGGGTATGGGCCAGTTGGAGGGACTCCAGGGGAAAGCAGTAAAAATTATCAGAGATTTAGAAAGCCTGTCCTACAAGGAAAGAATGAGTGATCTGAAGTCATTTATCTGAAATACCAAAGACTTAGAGGGGGGTTATTGGCACCTGATAACAATCTTCTTGCCTCGCAGCACGTCTTTGAAGAGTGAGTTTGCTCTGTGTGTCCCCTAGGGAGGATGTGGAACAAAATTTAATAGACAAATTATGGTAAACGAGATTTGGACTGGATTTAGGACAAGTGAGGATTGTGATGTGATAGATCACCAGGCAGGTCACCAGGTATTTAGCATGGGAAATACCCAGGTGTGCCAGACACCCATTTGTTAGCCATGATGCAACTATAGTCAGTTTTGCCTCAGGTTGTGAAGATAGAGTAAATGATCCATCGAGTTTCTTCCAGCCCCAAGATTCAGTGATCATAACAAAATTTTCTCATTTCACTGCAGAAGACAAACAGTAGGCATAGGGCTATTGAAATCATGCACCTTCAGAAATAAAGAAGGTGTCTTCCAGACAAAAAACACAGACATTTCCTTTGCTTGTCCTCAACAATAATTTAGTATTTTTGATTTCCATCTTTTTTTGGTTTAGTTGTGGCTAGGAGGGATCAAATATTTTTAGAAAAGAAACTTCTCCACATGCGAAAATATTAATGAATACTAGAAGAGATAAATTGCAATCCCACTCTTCATTTGTTTATTCACTTCCAGCTAGGATTTTGCTGGGTTTTCAACTTTTCTTTTGGTCGAGCCAGGTTTGTATTCCTCAGGAACAATTTGGTCAGATGGGTGACTGGTTCTTCACCAAGGGCTGTTGTCAGAGAGGGTTTCAGTATTTGGAGGATGTTGAAGACTCCTTTGCTTTGGACTGCACTATGGCTTTTAATGCTAAGTCTTGACTTCATATAAAACACTTTTGTCCAGCTCTAGATGGATCTGGGTATTGCTACACTTAAATCGGTCTTGTAGGCTTTGGGTTCTACATTTGTGGGTCTCACTGGGTTGAATCTTTTCATCCAAACTGCTGCCTGAAATTTCCAAGGAGTGACCTGGAAGTGGTCTGGGAATAAATCAGCAGTTAGTACATTTATTCTTTCCGCAAGGTTTCACTGGTCACTAGGAATGCTGTGTACATTGTTCCCAAAAACTGAGACCTACACCCTGCCTCTGGCGTTGCAGGGAATTTCAGAGATTGTTATTAATTGAAACAGCTGATGGAAAGGCCATGGTAATACCCCTCCCAGATAGAATCCCTCAAGGGACTGATAGCAGGGTCTTGTGTTCTACTACGTCTCATGAAGAGTCCTGATGAAAAATATTGAGGAAACCCTTACTCAGAGAAAATCTGTAGTGTAACCTGGCTTGAAACAGTCACATTTAAGTGTTATAGTCTGGGTCTCAACACTGTTAAGCACAAGCTCTTAGAAAATCTTTCATGCTTTGGGACCAGTCTGAAAAACTCTGTATTTGTGAATGCAGATTTCAATTACGGGTTCACATTATCTTTCCAGTTATGTATAGTGGAGTACAATTCCCTTACAAATATTTAGCATAATTTCTGAGAAGTCACAAGTGTCTGATTTTACTCATTTGACTCTGTGAGAGTATAGGGTGCTTCTCACTGGCATATAAAACATTTTTGTTTCACTTTGTTTCTTAGAATATTGCAAGAAAGCATCATCAGTAAACTGAACTAAGGGACCAAAGTACAATTTCAGGGAGATAAAAAAAAATCAAAGAAAGCGCAATAACTCATGAATCCATTTTCAGAGTGTTTTCACCTTATTACTACAGTTCAGTAAGCACCATCTCTTTTTTTTCTCTGTATCATTTATATACTTGCAAACTTTTAACATCACGGCTCTGTAAATCTCCTTACGTAAAAATACAAAATTACTCGTAAATTTCTGTCTTGATTTCTCCCTGTATTTTTTAAGAAGGAAGTAACTGAATGGATGACAGATTATTTATGGGTTGATTGCAAGTAGATAAGAGGCTACAAGATGAACTTTGATTTCATTTTGTATTTTCAAGCTTCAATGTAATTGGCAGAGAGCTTTTTGAGAAAGTATTTCTGTTCAGCTTTGCAACAGTGATAAGAAGATAAATGCTAAATTTCCCTCATCAGATGGAGGATGAACAAAAGAAACTGATGAGTCCCTCCCTGACATTTATGGTTGTTAAACAGATCCCAAACTGACAGACTGCTCCTTCTGTCTCCATTTTATTGGTGATAAATTATTAAATATTTGTCTAGAAGAGCTATCCAACTTAGAAAGCAGTGACCCAGTTGTACTCCGTTAAGGATATATCACTTAATGTTATACAAAACAAATAGCATGTGTTTGTGAATTAGAATAGTTATCTCCTGTGTCAAGCCTGTAGGTTTCAAGAATGAATCTTGAACCAAAAAATGGCAGGAAAAACACAGCTTTACATAGTACCAGGACTTAAAAAAATTAACAACTCATCAAAAAGTAATAACTACTTTAAAACAGATCTCAGTGTGCATATCTACAGGATCAAATGCTTTTCATTTACGTTATTATGGGGGGGAAATAACTTGTGCTGCTGTCAGTAATTATAGTAATTTGTGTAGAAAATTATGTAGGTACTATTTCTTAATGACAGGCAAACTATTATCGACTGTCAGCAGAAATTTGGTTCCTATGCCTGAAACAACTGGTCTGCTTTGTGCATGGAAGGTGAACCATATTTCAGCATTTCAACTAGAGTTGATATGTAATGTAAAAACAATGGCAGATTCTTTGGATCTTCTCAGTGCAGTCACTCCAGGTTTCTGTAACTGCCTGCTCGTCTCTCGGCACTGCAGAGGAGCCATGGCATGTCATTTTAGGTATTTTCATCCAAAAGGTAGGCATCTGAGTTTGATGTGAGATGCACCAGGAATTAAATAGGGTGAAGTGAAATTTAAGAGCGTGAGCAGTGGGTGAAAAAGAAAAAAAACCTTCATAATTTTTTTCTGAATCGTCTGGTGAAGAGAGGAGACAGTCAGGGAAAGGGGACTTCTCTTGGTTTCACACCAGTGAGATCAAGCTCTGCCAGGCTGATCCCATTTCCAGATACTTCTCAAAATGAAAACTGTAGGGACTTGATTATCAGTTACATATTAAGGGAAAATGGTATTTTTAACAGGGGATGCAGTTAAAATAAATACAGCTACAAGAGCATATTTACAGTAATGAGGCTAATTGCCTTAAAAACTTGTCTTCGGTTAAAAAAATGAGACAGTAGAGATAGTTTGGTTTCCCACTGCTTTCAACCCTTGTGCATAACTACTCTCTGAATAAAACATTCTCACAGGGCTGCCAAAGGTGGTTAAAGCCAACTTTCTCAAGCCCAGTGCTTCTCTTGAAAGGGTGAGTTAAAGGTTTGATATTTCATTCTCTAATCAGGAAAGGTTCATAGTACTGCCACAGCAAAAATTCAAAAAATATTGAATGGGCATCATTATTGCACTGTTTCCTTCTGCTATAGCAATATCAGATTTGTCTTAGCTCTCAGGAGCATGACAAACCTATGATTGGTAACTCCTCTTTCTCTCTCTTAAGTTTAGGAGAGCAGTTTTATTGTTCCCTTTCCTCCTAGAAGGACTCATGCTCTAAAGGCATATTTTTATTGATTTTTTTCAGGTGCATTGCTAGCCTAAATAGCTGTTTCTGTCCTACTCACTCCAGCTACTTACTCCTGTCTCTGCAGCTTTCCTTCTCGCCACATCCCCCAAGCTGAGTTTGCTGAGCAGCAGTGATAACATGGCACTGCTCTCCACAGGAGTCAAAACTCCTATGTACCAACAAAGTACCTTGACAACACTGTACTGCCAGCAAAGGGGACGCGTGGACCCCACACCATCCTCAGCCGCCGTCTCTTACTGCTGCCGTCTCTGTAGATGCTAGCCAATATGCACCTCGTCTGTGATTCAGACTAATTTGTTTTGGTTTTCATGCCATTTTCAGCTTGCCAATCCATTTGGCTAGAAGATCTTCATGGCTAAGAGAAGGCAGGCAGTGGGAAAGCATGGCCAAAAGCATGGAGGACAGCAGAGTTATCTCTTCTGGCTGTAATGAGACTTTAGATCAGCATACAACAGTCTTAAAAATGTACCCTGCAACCCCCCACCTGGCTTTTTGCTGCTAATTGGGACAACTGGGTGCTTAGAATGATGGAATTATGGAATGGTTTGTGTTGGAAGGGACCTTTAAAAATCATCTAGTGCAACCCCCCTGCAATGGGCAGAGACATCTTTCACTGAATTAAGTTGCTCAAAGCCCCATCCAGCCTGACCTTGAACGCTTCCAGGGATGTCTTCTTCATCTGTAGTCATGCACAGTCCAGTTGATTTTTGCCCAAGTGAGTGAAAGGGCAGGGGTGAGGATGGCATAAAAAAGACCCGAACCCCCAAAAATCTCTTGCTAAGAAAAATGTTGCTAATGCAGAAAAAACTATAATGAGAAAAAAGGGGTAGTTTTTAACAGTCCATTCATATCACATTCAGCCATACAGTCACTTATGCTGTGTTTAACATTACTCCCTGCAAGATGTAAATGATCCTATCGCACAGGCAGCCAGCCAGATGATGTCGACCCTCATCAGAAATTCTGATTTTTAGTGACTCTGGATCTGAGGACTATTTGTCCTTGTGGGCGCACCAAAAATATGCAAAAAACTTCCTGTGTGAACAGGAAGTCAACGCAGATACACAGCTTCAGCGTAGGCTTATGCAAACCTGGCATGGAAATGTGAGAAAAGGCATTTTAAAAAAATCAAATTATAAGCAGTTAGTACTTTTCCATAAGCAGTTAGTACTTTTCCCAAGTGGCAGATCTTGGATTTATCTATCTGCTTTATGTCACTAATTTTCACTTTTTTGAAATCACAATTTGACCGGTTTTAACATGAAATGTTTAGACTTGGTGTATCATGTGTCTTTTCCTAAAAGAGCTGAACTGCTTCCTATAATTCTTGGAGTGGCAGTATACATAAAAAATAAAATAATTTTCTGTTGCTTGCACTTATCCTAGCAAAATTGTGACAGTGTGATTTAACATGATTTTCAGTGAAGTTGAATCCTCATTAATGCTTAAAAATCAGCTTATTGTGAATAATTAGGAATACTGCCTTCTCTTTTCAAGACAAATTTTGAAGTATTCTTGAGAATTCCTGTAGTGCAATTAGGCCACTGCTCATTATCTGTGCTTTCTGGGAAATTTATTCCTAATTAATTTGAATAAATATAAAAATATAGAATAAACACAACTTCTAATGAGGCTCTAAGTGTATTTTCCTAGCTTGCTGTTTCCTTTCTTTTCAACTACATCTGAAGGGAATGTATCTTTAGGGATAAATATATGCAGGCAAAAAAATCATAATGGGAAAAACATTTAACTGCAAAACTGAATGGAAAAGAAGGGATTGTTTTCATTTGTGTGTTAGATTTTTTTACAAATTTCTACAAATAGCGATGTAATTTAACAAGATGTGTTTTCAAGGCTTTATTAAAGATTACAGAAAGATTAGCTTTGCTGTTATGATAATGTAAACCCGATGCTTTATCTACTGTACCTACAGCATGATTGGTTTGAAACATGCATTCCCTGCCTTGCTGGCATAGTAACATTTGCATCACAATCTCACTTTCCCATTGTCCTCTCTCTGGCTGTAAATGCAGACAATTATTTTAAGCCAAGGAATGTAACCCAATGTCCTGAGACAAATTCCTTTCTTTCATGTTGTAACACAACAGATTCGACTGCAATGTTTGATTTAGATGCCCAAAAGAATGAAAAGGCAGTTGGAAAAGAGTTGTAGTTGTGTAAATTTGCTTCTGAGGTCAGAGCAGAGTAACTCAGCAAAAAAACATCCCTGAAATATCCAGAAGACTTTTTTTCCATATTCTGGACTCTACTGTGTTTCTGACTTTTGTGGATCTCAGATGATTTGATGAACCCCTCGTGTCCAAAGAAAAGATGTAAGGCATTGCATTCCCCTATCTCCAGCAGAAAAGCAGGCTCAGAGAAAGCAGGTTAGGCAGGGAGCTTTCTGGGACAGCCCAGCACATAGCTGTTTTGGAACAAGTATAAGGAGCTGCAGGTGGCAGCGTGGTAGCCAAATTTTAAAATTTCATATGCTTCCTGATGGTATGGACAGCAGCTTGTAAAATTTGAAGTGGAGACTGCAAACCTGCTTAGGTATTCTCAATTGAAGGTACAGAAATCAGTCTGCCGTCACTGCCTCCTGGATCTCCAGCCAGCAGCTGCTGTCACAGTCTCTCTTCCCCTGAGTTGTAGCTGGATGCCGTTCTTGCAAGCCTTGAGTCCTTCAGAGCACTCTTTGGGGTAGTATGAACATACGTATGCACCAGTGCTTTGAAGACATTTTAATCTCTGTGAGATCATTATCCCTGCTCTCTCAGCAAGCAATCAGCAAGAACAGAACTCTGCAGATTCCTGCACTGGGCTGTGCAGCAGGGCTGTGTTACTATAGTACTGGGACTATAGTCGGTACTGGGACATGTACTGTTCAACATCTTTGTCGGAGACATGGACAGTGGGGTCGAGAGCACCCTCAGCAAGTTTGCCGATGATACCAAGCTGTTTGGCGAGGTAGACACGCTGGAGGGGAGGGATGCCATCCAGAGGGACCTGGACAGGCTGGAGAGGTGGGCCCAAGCCAACCTCATGCAGTTCAACAAGGCCAAGTGCAAGGTC
>VUYV01000129.1:1730991-1756207 GCA_008711295.1 Anarhynchus alexandrinus
GGCATGTAGTGATAGGACGAGGGGGAATGGCTTCAAACTGGAAGAGGGCAGGTTTAGATTAAACATTAGGAAGAAGTTTTTCACTTTGAGGGTGGTGAGGCACTGGCACAGGTTGCCCAGAGAGGTTGTTGAGGCCCCATCCCTGGAGGTGTTCAAGTCCAGGCTGGACGTGTCCTTGGGCAACCTGGTCTAGTGGGTGGTGCCCCTGCCTATGGCAGAGGGGTTGGAACTTGATGATCTTCAAGGTCCTTTCCAATGTAAACCATTTTATGATTCTATGATTCTATGATAGTGGTTTAAATTTCAACTAAATTTTTCCTTATATTAAATTAAGAATAGTTAAAATTAGAGGTAACTATTTTATTAAAATTTATTTTCAAAATTTGAATTATCAGTGTTTAAAATTTATGCAGATAAAAGGTATAAGATGACAAATTTTAATTTTTACTTTCCACTACAAAGCTCTGATCAACATCTGCCTCCGTATGGAAAAGTTTTAAGTCCTCTCTCTGCTGAGGTTACGGAAGGGTCTGGTCTCTCAGTCAGTGTTGCTGTGCAATCAGTGCTCATTTGCAAGGAAAGGATTTTCTTTGCCTGCTGTATAATCACAACTACCAGACTGTATCCAGTCATAGCATCTCTCATGAGCGTGCCGGCCATACTCTGCAGAAGTATTGTGTGTGCTCTCCAGTTTGATCCTCAGTAGAGGCTATCCTGAAACCTGGCAGTGATGCACTGGCAGCCAGAATGTAGGGATTAATGAAAATAATAACTATAAAAATGGCTGTGGGCAAGAACAACAGAACTGTATAACAACTGCTGGATAAATAGCTGAAGGCATGAGTATATAATGACACACAGTGTAAAGGGGACAATAATTTTCTCCTTGTGTGAGGTGGCTTCAGACAATATTCTTCTTACCTGGAATATAATTTTTATTCTATCTGATATCAACTGGGAAATAACTGAAAACACTAGATATTTCCGAAAAAAAAAGTCAAAACAATAAGGAAGATGCTTGAAGTTTTTAACCCAAGGCCATGAGAAAGAAACACTACATAACAATAGGCTCAATTAAATTTGTAGGGGCTTGGGCCTTTTTCCCAGTCAAGGCTATTATCATAGAATCATAGAATCACAGAATCAGAGAATCATAGAATTGTAGAACGGTTTGGGTTGGAAGGGACCTTTAAAGATCATCTAGTCCAACCCACCTGCAATGAGCAGTGAGATCTTCAACTAGATCAGGTTACTCAGAGCCCCATCCAAGCTGGCCTTGATTCTTTCCAGGGATGGGGCCTCCACAATTTCTCTGGGCAACCTGGGCCAGGGTTTCACCACTCTCACAGTAAAGAATTTCTTCCTTATATTTAGTCTAAATCTACTCTCTTTTAGTTTAAAGCCATTACCCTTTGTCCTATCACAACAGGCCCTGCTAAAATGTTTGTCCCCATCTTTCTTGTAAGCCCCCTTTAAGTACTGAAAGGCCACAATTAGGTGTCCCCAGAGCCTTCTCTTCTCCAGGCAGAACAACCCAAACTCTCAGCCTGTCCTCACAGCAGAGGACATCTGCTCTGATCATCTTCGTGGTCTCCTCTGTACCTGCTGCAACAGGTCCATGTATTTCCTGTGCTGAGGGACCCAGAGCTGGACACAGTGCTCCAGATGGGGTCTCATGAGAGTGGTATAGAGGGGCAGAATCACCTCCCTCAACCTGCTGGCCATACTGCTTTTGATGCAGCCCAGGATATGGTTGACCTTCTGGGCTGCAATCGCACATTGTCGGCTCATATCCGGCTTTTCATCCACCACTACACCCAAGTCCTTCTCAACAGGTCTGCTCTCAATCCCTTCATTCCCCAGCCTGTATTGATACCGGGGGTTGCCCCCACCCACCTGCACTTGGCCTCATTGACCTTCATGAGGTTCACATGGGCCCACTTCTCAAGCTTGTTCAGGTCCCCCTGGATGGCATCCTGTCCCTCAGGTGTGTCAACCACATCACTCAGCTTGGTGTCAGCAGCAAACTTGCTGAGGGGCACTCGAATCCACTGTCTATGCCATTGATGAAGATATTGAACAGTACTGGTCCCAATACAGGCCCCTAAGGGACACCACTGGTCACCGATCTCCATCTGAACTGTTGTCCACTACCCCCTGGATGCGACCATCCAATCAATTCATCATCCACCGAAAATTCCACCCATCAAATCCATACCTTTCCAATTAGAGAGAATGATGTTGTGGGTGACTGTTTCAAAGGTCTTACAGAATTCCAGATAGATGACATCCGTAGCTCTTCCCTTGTACACTGATGTAGTCACTCCATCATAGAAGGCCACTAGGTTGGTCAGGCAGGACTTGCCCGTGACGAAGCCATGCTGTCTGTCTCCAGTCACCTCCCTCCCCCCCATGTGCCTGTGCATAGCTTCTAGGAGGATCTGTTCCGTGATCTTCCCAGGCACAGAGGTGAGGCTGACAGGTCAGTAGTTCCCAGGGTCCTCCTTTCTACCGTTTTTAAACATGGGTGCAATGTTTCCCTTTTTCCAGTCACCGGGAATTTTACCTGACTGCCATGACTTTTCAAATATCATGGAGAGTGGCTTGGCAACTACATCAGCCAATTCCCTCAGGACTCTGAGATGCATCTCCTCAGGTCCTACAGACTTTATGTTCAGGTTCCTCAGGTGGTCACGAACCTGATCTTCTCTTAGCAGTGGGAGAGACTTTGCTCCCCCAGTGCCTGTCTCTTGGACCACCCACTTGAGAGCTGTGGGAAGAGAGATTGCCGGTGAAGACTGAGGCAAAAAAGTTGTTGAGTACCTCAGCCTTCTCCTTGTCTGTTGTTACCAGTTTGCCAGTGTTGCTTGTCAAGGGGGGGTATGCTTTCTTTGACCTTCCAAAATTATCAAATTGTTGGTTACAAAAAGAGCTCTCTGAAGTGATCTGGGAGCAGGGTCTGACATGGGAATTTATGATGGCAATGAAAGTAGGCAGCTTTTAAGTATGTTATGAATGTTAGTTAAATTTTTATGAATCATGCTGTACTTTAGATTGACTTTTTCATCCACAGAACAAAACGTAGTCAAATTTTATTCATGTGAGTCCTTCTGGTATAAGCTGTCACATGAGTCAGGAACAGGAATCATTATAAGAACTCAAATAAATTGATATTTGAATCTACCTCTACGACATGAAGGAGATAGATCAAGTGGCATGTCCTATGTTTGGGATTAATAGTTTCTCAGGATCTGATGCATGGGTGTCATGGTTTCTGCTGGGATGGAGTTGACTTTCTTGCTGGCAGCTGGTATAGTTCTGTGTTTTTGATGTGGGATGAGAATTGTGTTGATAGCGCACTGGTGTTTTTAGTTACTGCTAAACAGTCAAAGCCTTTTCTGTTCCTCACACCACCCTGCCAGTGAGTAGGCTGGGAGTGCACAAGAAGCTGGGAGGAGACACAACCAGGACAGCTGACCCCAAGTGACCAAAGGGATATTCCATACCATATGATGTCATGCTCAGTGTATAAAACTGGGAGAAGAAGAAGGAAGGGGGGGATGTTTGGAGTTACGGTGTTTGTCTTCCCAAGTAACCATTACACGATGGGGCCCTGCTTTCCTGGAGATGGCTGAACTCCTACCTGCCGGTGCCAAGTGGTGAATTAATTCCTTGTTTTGCTTTGCTTGCATGCATGACTTCTGCTTTACTTATTGAACTGTCTTTATCTCAACCCATGAGTTTTCCTCAGTTTTCCGGTTCTTCTCCCCATCCCACTGGGGAGGGGAGAAGCGAGCAAGCAGCTGCATGGTCCTATTTGCCAGCTGGGCTTAAACAACTACAATGGGATGAAAAATAAAGACAAAATGAGAAACCTCTGTAAAGGAAAGTCAGTTCCCCCTTGTGGTATTGTACAATTATTGTGAAACATATTTTAATTTTTGTTTTGTAATGTATTTCATTTTTCTATGTAAAAAATAATAAAGGACTCTGCTGTCAATAATGAACAGTAATCGTAAGTCACAGCAATTATAAGCATATTAAACTTCCACAGTTATGGGGTGCTACTTTTAAATATGTGCTATATCTCTCCTCCAGGAAAAATTAAAATTGGCAACGAGGGGCTTGAGCAAAGGGGCAGGGGGAGATATTCCCTGCTGCTCCTCTGTTTATAATTAACCTTGTTTCAGCTTGTTTATTCATATAGCACTAGATATAACTGTGGTACCTGTCAAAACAAGTCAATCAAATGATATCAGTCAATGCATTTTATATTACCCGTGTTCCTTTCATCCCTCCAAGTGGAATTTCATTAATTAGAAGCCTGGATTGGACTTCATTGCTGCAGGTTTGACAATTTCCTTGGTAGGTGTATCAGTATGATACTGTTCTCCCTTTCAGAGGAAAAAAAGTGACTACATAAATATTGACTTCATAAGCTTAAGTAATCTCAACAGTAAAATAACACTTTGTAATTGAGTGTTGTAGAAGTGGCTGGTTTGTGGAAACGCCGGCGCTACCTCAGTTTGGGTTCCTCGTTGCCTTGTCCGGTTGCTCCCAGGAGCATGGTCAAGGTGTCATGTCCCACAGCATAGCCAGGCTGGCAGTGCACAGGAAGGTCCTCAGTTGGTCAAGCTGTTGCATGGGTACTTTCTGGCTGTATTATCTTGTTTGTTGCCTGAAACAGTTTAATAAAATATGAGTTCATACACTGTTCTGGAGTAAATCAGTTTGTTTCCCACCTGTAGAAAATGATTGTGGCAAAATGCACTGAGAGATCATACAGGAAAGGAACAGGATATTTATTCATGAAATCTGTAAATGACTTATCCACTTACAGTCATTCTCTCATATATTTCATTCACTCTTTATTTCACTCACATCCTCACAAGCCCCAGGATGCATGTGCTGAGGTGGCCTGGCTCACTTGTGTGACAAAAAGGACATGGGACATTGAACCCTTACCGCATCTTTTAGCATTTTCCTCGTTGGCAACCATGGACTAACTTCTTGGGCAGATGTTTTATACCCTCTAGGAGTCCACTGTTGTTATGGGGCTGTTCTTTACTTTGAATATTTCTTTCTTCAGTCTCCAGGTCTTAGACAAGGCAGTTGCTCATTGCCTGGTTTTCTTCCTTTAGTAAACACACATCTTTTTCCTTATGATCTGCTTTCCTGTTGGGCTTACAGGCAAGAGGATGGCAAATGTCACACACTGTAACCTTGCCGTCAACATCCCACTGTTACGATACAGTCTTCTGCTCACGACACCCATACTGTGGTCTTAAGAGAGTCCAGACATTCTGTCCAGGCTTAACAGAAATGACTAATTTTGAGGTTTATTGCTAGAAACGTTCTGTATTGTCAATACACATGATTTTTCTAACCTTTGTTCTTCTAGCGCTTACATGCACATTTTGATTCCTTTCATTTGTTTCTAGCCTTCTATTTCTATTACTAGTCCTATGCATTTTGTGGCTTCACCAAGTTACTCTACATTCGACAGGTCGCTTTGTCAGTGGTAAGGCATACTGTGGCAAAGCCAGGAATCCAGCAATTAGAAGTTATGAGTTTTATGTCTCTAGAGCACGCTGTTTGGTTAACCAGGTTACCAGTTACCAGGTTAACTACCTGCAAATCGCACACTTCTTAATTACATTTTAAGGTTATGACTTAAATGCTACTTTCTTTGACGTCCCCATTATTTGGAGGTTCCCAGTTAGGAATGTGAAACTCATGTTGGAATTACCCTCTAAAATCCCCATTCTGCTTTCTGGCTTAAAATAAACCTCGTTCTCTGTGCAGGATAGTAGCAAAAAGCAACATCCCACTTGGGTTATGAGTGAGAGTTTCATTTAACTTCGCTTCTTCTTAGAAAGCTGACATTATCTAGCTGCAGCTGATCTTTTAGGTTCCCTCTTTGGTTTCCCTCACTGGAAAGTGATATGCCCACAGTTGGATTCACCCCCTGTGTCTTAAACAGTGATTTTATTATCACGTAGAGGCATCTGTTGCTTGAATAACCATAGGAAGCGCCTTCATGCCTACTTTTTACCAGAAAAGTAGTTAGATTCTATGCTTTTACTAATATAGTGAAATATTTAAAACACACATCTGGTGCAGCAAATAATGCAAAGTAGATGTAAATAGTTACTGGTTACCTTTTTTTCTGTGATTGAGCTATGATTGAGACTTGGGAGGCTTTTGGATTGTTTTGTCTGCAAACTTTTATTTTTATGGCTTCTTTACCCTTTCAAAGATTTTAATGGTTTGTTTACTGATAATCCAGGGAAAAGATATGAATAAATATCCTTGACTATTGTTGATATCAGCACTTTTTCTACAGTTTCCAGTTCCGGTGGAATAGTTCTTCCCCTGGCCCTTTCCTCTTTGTGATAACAGTAATGTCTCCTGTCTCATTCTGTTGTTACACGTGTTATTATCCACTGGGCTAGCTCCTGCATTGTGGATCCCAAAGGCAGATGAGTTTTACAAACTCCTGTCCAGTGGAAATGGGAGGAAATAGAGTTAGATTAATCTCCCCTAGTTTACCATTGACCCAATCTTATATGTGCCTATTCTCTTCAGTGGTTTTGACTAAGCTGAATGTGACTTGGATGTACACCAGTATTAAATCCAGTTCTCTTTCCTGTTTCCTCTTGGAGTAGTCTTCTCTTCTTCATACAACCATAGAATTATAGAATGGTTTGGGTTGGAAGGGACCTTTAAAGATCATCTAGTTCTAACCCCCCTGCCATGGGCAGGGACACCTTCCAGTAGACCAGGTTGCTCAAAGCCCCATCCAACCTGGCCTTGAACACTTCCAATAATGGGGCATCCACAACTTCTCTGGGCAACCTGTTCTAGTGTCTCACCATCCTCATCATAGAAAGATTTTTCCTTGTATCCATTCTAAATCTACCCTCCATCTAATTCCTGTTATGAGGAAATTGGGGTCTCTGTCCAAGCTGAGGTGTTGCTGTGAAGCAGATTGCACATGAGCAAAATAAGAAGTGAGGTGGAGGGCATTCCTCAAAGTGACTCCTGATGTTCTATGTTCTGAAGGCAAAGCCCTCCTAACCACAGGAGTCAGTGAGAAAAAGGTTCTTCAATTAATGCTATTTTATTTTGCTTTTTTTTTTAACTCAACAGAGCAACAAAAAGGATCAAGTTTAGAAAACATATCTTTCTCCCTGTGTTCCCAAATGTTTGAATGATTGTCTTTTTTTAAAATAGAGTAAGAATCTGATATAAGACTAACCTGATGTAGCTAGTGACAAAAGGGATCCACACCATGGATGAGGTCTTAAAGCAAAACAGAAACCTTCAGTCTAAATGGAGGTGAGACTCTAACTCAGGTTGTGAACTTTCATAGCACTGATCCTCCCACCCACCTCTTCCCACATCCAGCCCCCAGCCTTTCAGAAACCAAGAGTGTGATTCATCTCATCTCTTTCAGATGTCTCTTTGAGATGAAATGAATCATGCTTTAAAAGCCCTTAATGAATTTTCATTGATTATAAAGGTAGCATAAATGATTGGCATAGTTGTCTGATGTCATTTGGCCATATGAATACTACCGAAAAGTTTTATTGTAGTGTACTTTGCTAGTGCCCTAGCAATTAGAAAAAGTCATTTCAGTAAAATTAAATGGTCCATTGTTCCATTCCCCATTCTTCCCAAGAATAAGTCTTTTAAAGCAGGCAAGTATGGTTAGGCAAAGGAACAAAATAATTATCAATAGGAAAGCCAAGGAAACTTTCTCTTCTTCAGTTGTCTCTCCCACCCACTCCCTCTTTTCTCCCCACAGTATTGCCCCCTGTCTTGTTCTGCTCTTTTACACTTTTTTATACTCTGTACTCAGGTTGTTTGGATCCTAAAGGCAGACCCTGCTTACAAACACAACGTAGACCCATGAATTGTAATGCAGCTTCATTTTATGTAGACTAGAGAAGTAGAAGAAGGTACTCCTTTCATTATTGTAAACTTCACTTTCGTAGTGGGGATAGCCTGTTTTAGTCCTCTGATTTTGCGGTTTCATACGCCAATTGTGATATAACCACAGAAGCAAACAGCAAACCCCAGCAGCCCGGTCAGCACCGCAGAACATGGAGGGGATGATCTTCGCTACTATTTGCTATATTGCAGCAGGGCTGGGCTGCATTAGGAACCCCTTTGCACAAAATACATAACAGCTACCTTGCCCTTTACAAGCCTTAATAAAGGGGAGAGAAGAGGATCGAAGCATACCATAACCTAATCTTCCCAAGGTCGTGCCCTAGGTGAGCAATGGAGCTGAAGAAAGCTCTCAGGTTGCAGTCTAGCCCACTCATTTGCTCTCATCGTCATTCTGTAATACTCTCAGATCTTCACATTACTAGTAGAAGCATATGCAGATGTCTTGGGTCAAAAGGATGATAATTATATCACCAAGGAACATTATTTAATCATTGCTCCTGGTCCACAACTAATGTTTTAAGGAAATTTTCTATTCTTGATGTTTTCTTAGTGTATCTTTTTGCTTCTTTGTTAGTAGTCCCAGAGTAATGAATGAATTCTTCAATGCTGAAGAAATGATCATCTTTTTATCCTTGTGGTTGTCCTGGCAGTAATGCATAAACAGTAACAGTGATCACCAGCTTTAGCTGGAAATTAAATAAAGCTTTATTTTAATTACCCCATACTTCTAAATTAACTCCATGTGTATTGTTAATAGTCATCTTAATTAAGGAAGCAATATTTCAATTTGAGATATAAATTCACAGGTTTCTTTTTGTAATTTACTGTTTTGGCACTATCCATTAAGTAGTCCATTATGTTATCTGACCTCACATATTTGTTAAGCTAAATAATGATCAAATGACAATAACATGAGGAAAAAAAAATATTTAATTCTCTCAAAAAAGCTTCTCTCTGTACTGATACAGCTGCTAAAATGCATGTGTGTATTAAATATACCCTCCCTTAAGCAGTCAGGCTGGTGAGGTTGTGATAAAATACCAAATTCCACTCATTTTTTACTGTGCATTTTACTGCTCAGGCTGAAGCTATTACTAACATGTTTGTTTTAAAAACGACTGAACAGCATAGATTTCATAGATAAAAGTAGTGATTATTCTCTAAATAGATATAACTGGTTTTCCTGTACAGTTAAAAGAGAAATGCCTAGTTGAAGCAATTATTGAATTGAAGCAAGCACGTTACTGTCAGTAACAGCTTATTTGTTCAGCTGGAAGTTCCTATTAGCTATATCATCTATGAAAAATTAGCTGTGTGAAGTAGATTTTTATGGAAATAAAGCATAGTCTTTTCTGTCATTTCTCTGATTGAGAGATAAAAATGTTATTATAAGTGAAAGCAATGAATTGTCTGTTTATGCAATGTGTCAGAGGACAGGAAAAGTGGGAAAAGGGTGAAACTGTCTTTTTTATTTCTTCCCCCAACATCTATTTATTTTCCCTTCCTTTTCCTAAATCATATGAGCATGTATTATTGGCATTGTTCCACAGTTTGGCTTTTTGGGTGTTTAACTAGGAATTTCACAAATCACTGAGCAGAAATTATGTACGTACAAAGGACTATTGCTTTCTTATTTTATGCATCCATAGCCAAAGATATGTGCGTCCTAGAAAAATATGCGAAGCAGAATTAAATCCAAATATCTACACCGTTTATCTTTGACTTTGACAGACCCTTCACTGTGGTACTACAGAAACTTGCGAAATCTGCAGTACGCCTCTCCAAGTATTTTTCAAATTGTGTGGAAAATCCGAATACCTTTAATTTTGTTCTGATAGGCTGTGATGTATTTTATACCAATTTTTAACAAAAGAAACTCCAAGTTTCAGAGTTTTATTACTAGTCATGGCAAGATGTGCCATAACTTCTTGATGTAGGGCTGCACTGGCCCATGGCGAGGACAAGCCCTGGGTATAGAATCACCACTGGTTCAATTCTTTTTGCCTCTACCTTCCTATAATTGTACATGACAAAGAATTTCCTTAATTTATTTCTGTCTCTGACCTTCCAGAAAAAGTGAAAGAGTATTGACCCCACAAATATATCTTATGTTATTTGTATTTCTGTAAAAAAAATACAAAAATACTGTAATTTTACAGTAGATTATATACACGCTACTCTTGCACTCCTCATTAATGTTATATATTGTATTGCTAATATTTTATTTTCTGTATCTTCTCCAGGTCTGGGTTTCAGTATTGCAGGAGGGGTGGGAAACCAACACATCCCTGGGGACAACAGCATTTATGTCACCAAGATTATTGATGGAGGAGCTGCGCAAAAAGATGGGAGGTTGCAGGTTGGAGATAGACTTCTTATGGTAAGTATGACAAATTTAAATCACATTTTATTTGGCTGAAAATTGTTTTATACAGAAACTTTTACTCACCATACATTTTACTGGAGGTAACCATTACAACTTCTATAATAATTATGAGTTATATTACCGTCATCTTAATTTTCCCCATTGTTCCCATTGCCATACACTGGAAAACAAACATTTTATGAAAAGAAGACAATGGGTTATGTTACTTTGACAAATCCTTCAACTGAGTAGAGAATAAACATATTATGCATATTGGTGACAAGTCAAAATGCACCTCAAAGCTTTAAAGGAAGGTTCTAGACAAACTGTTCATTTCAGCAGTACTGATTCTACGGATCATTTTAAGAAAATGGAAAGCTGTGAAAACATGCCACTAAACTCTCATGTGTAGCCACTGTCAGTGGTCTATTACCTACATTTCAGTACATGTAGGAATGTTTTACGTATATGTTCCATATAGATGTTCCAAAAAATATGTTTTGCATCTTTGTCCTTGAGGAAGTGTGCTTATTCTTCTGATGCATCTCACTTCAGGAAATTCGTCCTGATATCTGCAGTGCTAGTGCCTTGCTCCCTCTAGATAATTCTTTCCCACTCACAGAGTTTGTTTAATTCTTTGTTAAGGGGGAAATCCTGACCCTAGTGAATCAGCAGAAGTTAATCTTTGTCAAGTTGTATTCATGTCAATGCATTTGCATAGATTTCAGCAGGTAGAGAAATATTTTTTGAATGAGTGCCATAAAAAAAAATGTACCACAGTATCTGTTTTGTGACGTGACATCTAAGCAGTAAAAAATTGCTGTGACCTTTTTTCACTGCCTGCAAAACTGTGTCTAATAGAAGTTTTCTTTATTTGGCTAGGGACGCTGTGTTCCAGTCACGTATGAAGATGACCATCTATTTTATACAGGGTATTAAATAGAATAGGAGAGTAGGAGAGCCACTTAGTTGCTGGGTTGGTGACTGTTTGACTTTTTTTAATTAACCCAACTTGATAGATAAAGCAGCTTAAGGATCAAATGGTCTTCTCAAAATCAAAGCAAAATGAAACAAGCTTACAATTTCTTTGGCATCTGTTCTTTTCAGGTTCTCAGCACAGGGAAATTCAAGTCACAAGTTTGGCTCATTTTTCTACAGAAATGTATATTTGTATTTGCCAAAGTTGCAGCTTGTTTTGTTATTTTGCATCTTGTAGCAAATCTGCTTATGTTCATCTGTTGGGTTTTTTTCATGATGAGAATTCCTCACAGTTTTTTGTGTCACCTTTAAATTTTTGTTACCTTACTCTTAGTTTCTTCCAAATCACTTGAGTTAATAAATAATATATATACTAAAAAAAAAAATAAAAACAGATGCAAACCCCCTGCATTCACCATCTCCAGTGTAATTTAATCAGGATGAATTCGAATAGAAAAATTATTTTATACACCACTATGTATAAATTCATTCTTTGCAGATTTTTATAGGATTTGTCTATTAAGCATCTCTTCTCAGTCTTGAACTTGTGATTCACTGCAGTCAGATATAGATGTTTCTTCATTGTGACAAGTTTATACTCCTGAATCTGACCTCTGAAAATGAGCAGAGGTAATTTTCAGTGTATTTGATGTCACATACTGCTTTCCTTTCAGTCTGGTCCAGTTCTGTACTTATCATCATCTCCTTTTATCCCTGCATGTAAAATGAGCAAAAAAAAAAATCAATCATAATATTGTTCTCCACTAGTCATGTACTTCCAGACCAGACTTTTCACTGTTGCATAAGAAAATCCTCATCAGCTTGCTCTTTGTCTACCTTAACCATTAAAGTGGAGATAAGTTTACAAGATCAAAATCTATTTCTAAGATTTGTGCAGATTACAGCCATGTTTTCTGGTTCTCTCCAACAAGACACCCTGATTTCTTTATAACTTCTGTGCCTTCAATATTTTTTCCCTTCTACTTTGTGAAGTATCTTTGAGTTCATGGCATTTACTTCATGTTCCTTTGAAACATGAAAGAGTGAGTGAAAGAATTCATTACTTACTCTTGGCAGTGTATCAACACAATATTACCCTTGTCATCTATACAGTCCTACCTCTGCTTCACTGATTCCTTATTGATTATATATTAGAACACTGGTTTTTGGTTTTTTTTTCTTGTCAGTAGTGCATCCTTTCTTGCTCTCTGTTTTTTCCATCATTTCTCTGTAAAATTTACCAGAATTTGTCATCCTTCTGGAATTCTCAGCAGCTGCTTGGGGGGCTTGTTTCATTTTTATATCCATGTTCTGATAAGTTTGTGTGAAATGCTTTCAGATCCCAAAGAACACACAAATCAAATGCATTAAAATTTAAGATGTAATAAAAGACGTGCTGCAAAATCAAAATTAATATTGAAATGTAATACACTTAGGTGCTATCTGAGTGTTTTGCAGTTTGATGACCCTGCCGTTATTAAATGCAGATTGCTAATAGTGTGTTAAGCATTCAGAAGATGTATTATGTAAATACTGAGCATTGTGATTATTGTGAAATCTATACAAGGGCATGTCTGTGCGGTTACGTTTCTGTGGCACTGAGCCTGCGCTTAAGACTTATTATCCTGAGCACTTCCACAGGAAAATGCTCCATTGTAGGATAATCCTGAGGTGCCCATTAGGAAAATTACTGGAGGAAGCATAAGAGTCCTCGAGCTGAAAACTGAACTCGGTGGTTTTTCTAGGTGTATGTGAAAGACCAGAGGTCTGCTCTGGAGGCTTACAGCTAGGAGGAAAATACTCCCTTACTGTGTTCTGGTGGCAATGCCTACGATAACGTCTGCTACTGCTGGTGGTAATGCCTGTGGTGAGAATACGACCAGGCTGGGTGTCTCAGCTGGGTTGCTTCTCTTTGCGCTGGAAGGCAGCAAAGGGAAATCACATACAGAGCATCATAGGCTAACACGATAATTCCAGGTCAGCTTTAGGGTCAGACCAG
Source organism: Anarhynchus alexandrinus (assembly GCA_008711295.1). Classification (NCBI taxonomy): domain Eukaryota; kingdom Metazoa; phylum Chordata; class Aves; order Charadriiformes; family Charadriidae; genus Anarhynchus; species Anarhynchus alexandrinus. The sequence goes on from VUYV01000129.1 coordinate 1,744,293, forward strand.
GTTGCTCAGGAATTTATCCAATTGAACCTTGAAAACCTCCAAGGATGGAGCTTACACAGCCTCTCTGGGAAACCTGTTCTACTGCTCAACAGTCCTCATGAGGAAAATACTTTTCCTTATAACCTGTTTGACCCTCTCTTGTTTCAACATATGCCTGTTGTCGCTCCTCCTGTTACCACTCTGAAAAGCTTGGCTCTGTCTTGATGACCTTCCTGTAAGCACCTGGGGAGTGGGCATTGTCCCCAGAGGCATCTCTTCTCCTGTCTGAACAAGGCAAGCTCCCCCAGCTTCTCCTTACTGGGCAAGTGCTCCAACTCCAACCATCCCGGTAGCACTCCTCTGAACTTCCTCCACTTTGTTATCTTTGCTGCAGTGGCTGACCAAAACTGAACTCAGTATGTAGCTGCAGTCTAATGAGTGACAACTCTTGTGGAATAATCCTTCCCTGGATCTCCTGTTTCTGCTCCTGCAGGCTGGGATGCTGTTGACCTCTTTGCTGCCAGGACACACAACTGGCTCATGCCCAGCTTGCTGTCTGGCAGGAGCCCCAAGAATTTTTCAAGAGCTGCTGCCAGGCTGTCAGTGCCCCAGCCTGTGCTGTTGAAGGGGGTTATTCTGTGCCAGCGGCAGGACTGATTGTGTCTCCCTGTTGAACATCATAACGTTCTTGTCAGGCCCTTCCTCCAGTGTATCCGTGATGGCAGCCGTGCCCTCGGGTTTATGTACTCACCCCCACAGTGAAGCGTCATCTACAAACTTGAGGAGAGCACGCTCCTCACCTCCTCCAGTTCATAGACTCATAGAATCATAGAATGGTTTAGGTTGGAAAGGACCTTGAAGATCATCGAGTTCCAACCCCCCTGCCATAGCCAGGGACACCTCCCACTAGACCAGGCTGCCCAAGGCCATGTCCAGCCTGGCCTTGAACGCCTCCAGGGATGGGGCCTCAACAACCTCTCTGGGCAACCTGTGCCAGTGCCTTACCACCCTCAAAGTGAAAAATTTCTTCCTAATGTTCAATCTAAACCTGCCCTCTTCCAGTTTCAAGACATTCCCCCTCGTCCTATCGCTACATGCCCTAGTAAAAAGTCCTTCCCCAGCTCCCCCGTAGGCCCCCTTTAGGTACTGGAAGGCCGCAATAAGATCTCCCCGGAGCCTTCTCTTCTCCAGGCTGAACAGCCCCAACTCTTTCAGCCTCTCCTCATAGGAGAGGTGCTCCAGCCCTCGGATCATCCTCGTGGCCCTCTTCTGGACCCGCTCCAGCAGGTCCATGTCCTTCTTCTGTTGGGGACTCCAGAGCTGGACGCAGTACTCCAGGTGGGGTCTCACAAGAGTGGAGTAGAGGGGCAGAATGACCTCCTTTGACCTGCTGGCCCATTCATTGATAATTATGATGAGGAAGAGATGAAAAATGGTTTAAGAAGTTATTACCTCTCAGATAATAATTACTTTCTTTTATCTGATACCTTCATCTCACTTTGTAAGACTTTATCAACAGAATGGATAAATGAGAAATCAGCGTAAAACCGTTTGGTTTTACTAGTACAAAACAATACTAATAGCTAGAAGCAAGGTATTCTTCAGGGAAAACTCTAAAAACATTAGGCTTTAAAAGAAAATTTAAGCTAGTATTTATCTCTTATAAGTATTAGCTTTTCAAAACTCTGTCTCCTATGCTAAAATACCCTAGCAAGTTTGGGCCACATCCATTAGCTCCTTCACCCACGTAGTCAGAGAGATCAGACATTTGTGCAATTATTTATGCTTATAGGAAAAGTGATGTTACTCACATACCCAGAGATTTAATTTGATTCTGTTTTCTTGCTAAAAACAGAAAGAAGAAACAGGAGTCATCTTTCTTTTCAGAAATTTAGGCTTGCTTTTTACCCAATTCCATGCTGGAAAAAGCACATTATTGTTTGATGGTTTCACAGGGCTGCAATAGGGTTGTGATTGCACAATTGTTGATATGTTCCTTACAGGATTCCCTACCAGCATCTGTTTCTTTCAGATTGTATATGGATGCAGGATCATGTTTGTGTTAAAGTAGTCAGAGCATATCATTTGAGATACATCTAGGTTAGCATTTGTTTCTGATCAGAATTGCTTTTTAAAGTGATTTTGGCTGTCTTGTGGGATGGTCTTTTAGAAAAGAAATTGGATTTTTTCCAATGAAACTGTAACAGGAAATGTGGTCCAGGAGCATTCCTCATTAGCATCACACTGCCGCTGCCAACAGCCACTCTGGTCAGCAGACTTGATGTGATGCAAACTAACCCCCTTAAAACATGTACAACATGGAAGTCATATCATCCAGACCCTCTGTTGCTGTGAATCGCTCCTGGTGCCCACATTCATCGCTCAGGTTGGTGCACCCACAGAGCCAGAGTTACGCTGCTGTGCCAGTTGGTGGAGTACAGGCGTTACCCAGTTAGATGTAAAGGAAGAAAACAGTGTGAACAGGCAGTACCTGATCTGAAGGTTGTACTGGCTGACTGGCACAGAGCAAACACACAAGAAAAAATACAGTACAGCTGGAGACCGAACTAGTACTGAACTAACTCAGAGGGTTCGGTGGCTGCGTCCCTTCTGATGCAGCTCTGGGCTCGGAGCCAGGTTCACACTGTCATTGTCTCTGGCCTCACAATGCTTTATCTAGCGCTCAACCATCGATTTGCTAGGAGCGGCCTTGGATGGTACCCTAGCAATAAGCTTCCCAATTTATTCCTTCTCATGATACTCTCATCTGGTTGTTCCTTCACAATTGTATCATCCTCATGCCAATTCATTAGCCTTAAAAACATTTATTTTTACCAAAACTGGCATAAACTGGGATTGAAAAATGATGGTCTAATATAGTATACCGTGCTGCTTGCATTGTGTACACACTGTACCGCTTGAAGCCCGAAGCCCACTGCTCAGTCTCATATTTATCTGTGAAGCACAAACTCCTGCATTTCTCTGCAAAGAGCAGATCTGGTTTAGAAGATTTAGCCCATAACTATTAATAATCTAAGCAGGCTAATTTCAGAGGGATTAGCAGACTGTGCCATCTGAAGACAGCCAGTTTCTTTCTATTCAGAGTCCACCACTTGTACAACTAACTCAGGAGTCCATGGGGTTATAAGTAGTTGGTTAATCCAAAAAGATTTACGTCCTTAGGACAAATGATTGGTCTTCAGACCTGAAAAACCTTTCACTTTTCACAGCCTTTTAAATCACGGTGAGTTTTTAAAAAGGCCATCAGCAGCCAGATTTACAGCTGGCATGTCACAGGTGTTTACTGGCAAATGTTCACTCAGGATTCACTCAGGAAAATCCACTTTCTGAATGAAAAGTAGAATATTACACAAAAGCAAACATTACCATTGGCAAGTTAAAGATCACTTCTTTGTCTCATTCACTGAGTGAATCAAATCTCTCTTACCCTAAATCAATAGAGGAAAGGAATGAATTCCCTTTAAACAAAGAAAATTAAATAAGACAGACTTATTCCTCCGGAGTTCTTATTCTGTTACGAGCTTATGCTGTTGTGAATGAAGTTATTCTTTAGAGCACTTGTACAGTCATTTTGTGGATTCTAAGCTTTTCACTCTAGCTACTTCTCAGTGCCTTTGCTTTCCAATATGAATCTAGGAAAAGTTCCAAATAAGATAATTCTTGCTTAAGTTTACACTTCATTGCTTTGATTATGCTATTTAGGAAAAAAACACCCCAGTCTTTTTATATCTCTTTGGCACCATTTCTTACTGATTTCCCCAATCACTCAAATAGCTTCTTTGATTGCACTTGTTTCATTAGTTTCCTTCTCTATTGCTATATTATTTCTTCCTCTTATTCTTTTCCTGTGATATCAGTATGTCTTTGTATCCCATACTTTCTATTTAAAGAAACAGCATTCCTTGTTTCTTTTTTTACTTCAGGTGCTGTTTGCATTTCTGACTTTTTGGTATATGGAACTTTACCCATTAAGAAGAGCCCCACTCCATGTCTGTTTTCCTTCTAACTCCTCAGCTTTGGCTCCTGTCACGGCATTTTGTGGCTCAAACATCTGACTCTTGTAACTAAACTGATCGCTCCAATAAACTTCAAACATCCAACTCTTGTAACTAAACTGATCACTCCAATAAATTTATTTTTTAGAATTTGCCTTAGGATGTCAGAAGCCCTGAGTGACCCAGTCAGAGGGGAGGACAATGCGATGAAGACTGGGAAGAACCTAATGAGGTTCAACAAAAGCAAGTGCAGGGCCCTGCAGGGGGCTTCAACAAAAGCAAGTGCAGGGCCCTGCCCTTCCCTGGAGGAAGAATGCTGGGCACCAGTATAGGTTAGGGGTGGACCTGCTGGGAAGTAGTTCTGAGGAGAAGGATCTGGGGGTCCTGGTAGATAGTAAATTATCCATGACCCAGTAATGTGCCCTTGTCGCCAAAAAGGCCAATGGCATCCTGGGCTGCATAGGGAAGAGTGTGGCCAGTAGGTCGAGGGAGGTCATTCTCCCCCTCTACTCTGCACTGGTGAGGCCACAACTGGAATACTGTGTCCAGTTTTGGGCTCGCCAGTTCAAGAGGGACAGGGAACTGCTGGAGAGAGTCCAGTGTAGGGCAGCTAAGATGACTGAAGGATTGGAGCATCTCCCTTCTGAGGAAAGGCTGAGAGAGCTGGGACTCTTTAGCTTAGAGAAGAGAAGGCTGAGGGGAGATATTATGCCATACAAGTGTCTAAAGGGTGGGTTGAAGGAGGATGGAGCCAGACTCTTTTCAGTGGTTCCCAGTGACAGGACGAGGGGCAATGGGCACAAGTTGGAACATAGGAAGTTCCATTCAAATACACAGAAAAACTTCTTTACGGTTCGGGTGACAGAGCAGTGGCACAGGCTGCCCAGGGAGGTGGTGGAGTCCCCTTCTCTGGAGATTTTCAAGACCCGCCTGGATGCAGTCCTGAGCAATGTGCTCTAGGCAGTCGTGCTTTGGCAGGGGAGTTGGACTAGATGATCTCTAGAGGTCCCTTCCAACTCTGAAAATTCCGTGATTCCATGTTTCCCCCCGCTTACTTCATTGCCACTTAAGTTGGCTTCTTAGAGGAAGAAAATTCACATGCAGTACCCGTCCCACCCACTCAGCTCTGATGTCAGCCCTTCTGTATGAAAGTTTCAGCATCTCAGAGGGTTCTGTGCCATATACACTTTGATTTTTTTATTTTCTGCGCATCTCCCACTCTTTATCTTCTTTACCTCTAACTCAACTTTTTTTTTGGCAAGCCACATGCTCTACTAAGGTCAACCCGACAGCAAGAAGCAAAGTTTTGGTATCATGCATTGACTGTGCCACAACCACTGAAAAAGCCAGATTTAGTACTTGAAATTCCATTAAAATTGGCATCTTTTATGGAAAGAAGAAAAAGCTCAAGAAATAGTCTCTCCTGGAGATTCTCAGCAATTCTCCTCTCTCTATAAATCTTACGATAAAAAACAACTACACCATCATATTTCCTAATTCTCACCATCTCTAGTATGATGTTTTGAAGAATGATATCCAGACATTTCTTTATGAAAAATTACATATTGCAGTCATCTTACAATAATTTCAAGGGACCTGAACAATATAACTCTTCAATGTATTCAGGTTTATTTGTAGTCATTGTTTTATGATCAAAAAGTAGAAAAAGATAGTCATACATGCACATATTAGTATTAACGGGAATTGGAGGTCCAAATAAAGGAATGCCTTCTGATAGAAACTGGGAAATGCATACGCTATTTTTGATACTATAATTCTAAATTGATTTGGCAATGACAAGGAAGGTGGTTTTATCTACTTCTCAGAGAGCTCCCATTTAAGAGAGACCTTATGGTACTACTGAGAATCTTGGTCTTAATGAATGAATCAATGTGTTTTGTTTATTTATTTATTTATTTGCTCTTGATGTACACTGATTCTGTCTATTTCTTTGTTTACTGAGAACTGAGCAGTCCAGGACAAAATTAATTGGTAGCAAACTTCCTTTCTAGGAGTGTTCTCTCTAGAGACAACAAACCTCTAATTTTGTGTATATTTGGGATGAGTTTGAATAGCAGTTTTGGTATGTGTTACTGGAATACTTTTTATAGCAGAACTCTGTTTACTTTGAATGTTTGTTCCTTCCTCAATTTTCCTTCAGTGTCTTTTCTCTGAAGTTCTCCTTTGTATCTTGATTTCACTCATGCGTTACCTTCTTTCAAGTTCGATCAAGTTCCAGCTCTACATATTTCATAGAATCATAGAATGGTTTAGGTTGGAAAGGACCTTGAAGATCATCAAGTTCCAATCCCCCACCATAGGCAGGAACACCTCCCACTAGACCACATGTCTAGTGGGAGTTTCCACAATATTCCACAAAATTTCAGTTTTCCACAATATTCTGCACATAATCTTTGTGATGATCTCTAGGATCTTAAAGTGTATAAAGATAAACATAACACATAACTGTTCAGGCATTAATTCTTAGTTTAGATTTGCTTGTTCTTTAATTCATATCTTAACTTCAAGATTTGTACAATTTGCACACAGCACTGGTAAAACACCTGTGCTGTAAAGTTATTGTCAGAGAGACAAGAAGTAGGACCTGTCATAGCAAATACAAGTTTTATATGTATCACACTATATTTTCTGTTTCTAAAATGGCTGTTTATCCTCCAACTGCACAACCGTGACATCCAAGTGTGTTGTGATGGAAGTACAACAGTCCTAACTGTGGGTTTTATTAGCTAGATTTCCAGGAAAAAAAAGCTTTGCAAAAAAAATTTCAACAAGTCAATTTGTGTCTTAATTGTTTTTATACATTCCTGAAAAGACCAAAAGTCAAAAGCCAGGCTGTCCTATTATATTTCTTTTGTGGGTTTTTTTTGACTAAGAATATTTATTTGCAGCAGAAGTGCAGTGGGAGGTTATTATGTGAGATTTTCTTTCCTTCAAAAAGTTTGCAGTTAGGATGAAACACAAGATAGATACAATGTACAGACAGTGTGGGAAGGAAAAAGGTAAAGGATAACTGTGCTGTCACATTTCCAAAAGTGTGAATCTTCAGTATTTGACAGTTTTGAAATATGTAAACAAGAAAGGCTTAATTTCAGTCACTTCTTCTTGCTATCAGCCTAGTAATTTAAAAGACATTTATTTATTAAAAGTGCATTTCTATGTTACTGCTGTTCATAACAAAGAAAAAAAGGGAAATTTATAGAAGATAGGGATCAAGTTTTTTATTTAAATAGAAGACCTGTCAAAATTCAGCATACAGTGTCAGCAACTCTCTTCTGAGTGTTAGGTTGTATCATTGCTCTTCATGTCAAATTGTCATAACATGCCTGTCATCGCGTCTTTCAATTAACCTTAAAACCAATCCTGAGAAATATACAAGGAATGAAGTTTAAAGAGAATCCGTACATTTAACAATACTGTCCAATAATAATCATTCTCTGTCTTGGTGTTGGTGAAATCATCTGCGCATGAAGAGTCCTCTAGTGATTCCCAATACCTGGATTTCTTTCCATTTACATCCATTTCCATCCCTTTGGCAGTAGCTTATTGCCCCAATCAAGTCTCTAATAATTTACTGATACTAAACTCCCTAGAAAGTATGTATTTTTTTCAGTGATTTACAGCTGTACTGTGTTATAGTATAGTTGAGGAGCATCTTTTTCTTCCATCTTGCATAAGTTTTACAGGGAGTCCTGGCAATAACTGTGGAAGTTGGAGGATGGCACTTTAAATGACAGTGAAATATTTCATATACAACATTCACTGTGACATGTAGGTCACTGGCACAGGCTCCCCAGGGAAGCAGTCATGGCACCAAGCCTGTCAGACTTCACGGAGCGTCTGGGCAATGCTTTTAGTCATATGGTTTAGTTTTAGGGAGTCCTGCAAGGAACAGGGAGTTGGGTTCAGTGGTCCTTATGGGTCCCTTCCAATTCAAGATATTCTATGATTCTGTGATTTCTGTTGGCTTACACCACGTCTGAAACCTGTATCTACATCTTTCTTTACTTCTTTCCTCTATCCTATAATTTCTCTGTTCAGTATGTATGCTTTTTGGGGAAGGGACCGTTCAGTATTGTGTTTACAGGAGGACAACCTATTATTGGCATTCTGTGGATATAGTGGATTTACATGTGAATAAACTTTCTACGCCTCTACAATAAACCATTTCTGACACTTTTCATTTTATTTTCTTTTTCTGGGAGTAAAGCATGAATAGCCAAGGTTTATTGTCACTGTTTCCTTCCCTATTTAATCTGTAGTCCTGTCCTCATATTCGTGCTCTGGTTGAGCATTTTTCTTTTCTGATAATGCACAGAACTAGTACTACATTCTCTTACTTTTTCAATGTCTCTTTCCAGTGCTTCCAGATAATTGAGAAACTTTCACACTGAAAATCCCTTTTCCCACATCCAGAACTGCCCTTTTTCATTTCCTGCACCTCATAGGCAGCCCCTTGTTCTGTATTCCACTCTGTACCTCTTTTTATTTTAATGGTCAATGTTGTAGCAGGGATGGAAAGATTTGAGGGTGTTAAGTATTTCTGAGGTCCCAGCCATACGTGCTGAGAGGTGAACTTGGACAGTTCATCTTGACAGGTCAAATAACATAGGCAGTTTCTGTAAGTGATGTGGTGTTAAGTTATTAAATTATTATTAAATATAGTTTTATGTTAATGATGACACTAGTAGCAGAATATCACGAAGAACTTTTCTACTGACAAGACCAAGTGCCACCATGACCCATTATGATCCTGTGATATTATCAATACTGCTACATCAGTCTTTGAATATGCATGTGCCAATAAAACCATATTTTCTACCTTGCTGCAATACTGCTTCTGTAATCTTTAGTGCTCCTTCTCTACAGCATTTTTCCCAATATTGTGATAACTGCAAGACTGTGTCATTTTTTGTGTCTACTTCTGCATCCCAATTCACCTGTCTGTTTTCTCCTTTAAGGTAAATAATTACAGTTTAGAAGAAGTTACCCATGAAGAGGCAGTAGCGATACTGAAGAACACATCAGATGTAGTCTATCTGAAAGTTGGAAAGCCCACCACCATTTACATGACCGATCCTTATGGCCCACCAGATATTACTCACTGTAAGTGATTTTTGCAACTCATTTTGTTGGAGATATCAGTTTGTCAGATGATTGTGTTTTCTTCATAGCTTGTCCAAAGTACCCCATTAAAGTTTATGAAACAGCTTGGAAGGCTACAAAAATGAAATGTTTATTGCCACTTAAGCATGCTACGCTCATGAAGTATTACAAATAATGTAACTCTGCTAAAGTATTTTTTCAGCCAAAGTAACAACGTAGCTGACATACTGTCGTGCTGATTCCAATTAGCCACTGTCCAGGTGATTAGACTGAACTGTAACTCTTGTGACAATTACAGTGATAACTATATGTAAATATATTTTGAAATATGATTAAATTTGTAGACTGGAGTCCTCTGAACAAGCAGCAAACCATCTTGTACAAACTTAGTGAAAAGCCTGAAAATAATATAAATGATATTTGAATAAACTATCTACTCGGAATGTAAAAATCACTGCTCTACTTACACAAATTTAACTATTTTCTGTATATGTCCATTTCCTAAATTATTGTTGCACTTTGCTTTATTCTCCATCTGTCCATTAATTTTACATAAGTTCATCTGCTATTTTCTTTTAGGACCAAGGCCTTATTTGTTCTTGTGTTCAATGTACACTCTGTTGTAGGAAAATTTGTTGAGACAATATAGGAAAGCTCAGTGCAGGATCTCATAGGAGGGGAAGATGATTTTATTTAAAAAAAAACTGATTTCAAACAGGCTGTCGCATCCACACACTCAGAACCATCTAGGCTCATGTCCAGCATTCACGTAGAAAGATGTGCATCCGGGTGCATCACCAGGACTCCCTGAGATGATCAAGTACAAGGGTGGGTGGCTGTGGGGTCTTTATCATACACATATACCTCCTTCTTAGGTTGAAAAAATCCTTGCTGATGTGCTTTTTGCACCCTTAAGGACATGACAGCAATTAGGATCTGCTGTCTCTCCCATCTGTCCCAACTATGCATGTCTTTAGGATTTACTCACTTCTCTTTTGTCTCCTTATATGATTGTCCTTGGCTCACATCTAGTCTTTATATCCTGCCATCATCTTTTAATGGCTTGAGTCTTTGTTTTACTTTGGGTGAAGGCTGTCCTGACAAGTTACATGTAGTTATGTTGAGTATTGATGACCTACTGATGAATCTAGGTGCTATCAATACATGCCATTTTCATACCCCCCTTGCCAGTCCTCCTGGTGTCCATACCCAGGCGTTCCCATTCCCTTTTCATTGACAGCAATCCTAACATTTCAGTTGCAGCTCTCTATGTCAGTGGTGCCTGTTGGTGTAAACAGTTCATTACCGAAACTCCCTTTCTTCATTTAGTTGTTCATTAAAGACTGTCTGCCTTGGGTTCAACTACCAACAAGGACCAGCTGCACCATCTAACAACTGGACGGCAGTTTAAGTTTTGACAAGAGCTTTATCAACTGATCCATACCCATCTTGATCTCCTGCCAATAATCCTAGGGGCACTTAAGGCAGATTTTCCCAGTAAACGCTTGAGATTTAAATTTTTCTGCACTTTTGCACAATGTTGCTGTGGTGGACTGACAAAGTTGAGGGAAAAGCTAAATATTTATAATCCTCCTTATTCAGACTGCTCCACAGAAACAGAAGGGAAGGGTTTGTAACATGCACATCAGGAGGTATAGTCGACTGTGCTGAGGATACCTATTTACTCAGCAAATGTTACAACAGATGGCAATCACGTTGTTCAGTAGCAGTCTGGTCTGGATCTTAGCAAAGCCCAAGAAGTACAAATGCTAAATGTCCCTATCCAATCTCCTGCTTTATAATACTTTCCAAAATAATAATTTGGGAGTTCTAAACCAGTGTGTTTTATTATGTCAGATTATAGATCAGCAGCTTATGAGAAGACAGAAGTAATTCCAGAGGGAGAGTAAAGGTTGAAAAGATTTGCAGTAGCCCATCCCAGGCTGTTGGTGCATACAGATTCATTTATCCTCAGGGAACCTCTCATTATGCCTACACGTTCAGAGTATTTCAGAACGGGTAATGGCCTTTCCCCGTAGAGATATTGTGCTTTGAAACATTCTGCACCCCAGCATCTGAAAGAAAGACTGAAACTAATACTAGAAAGTTTAGCTGTCCTCTTCTCATGAGAAAATTAATCATAACTCATTGCAGAAGTGTCATTGTTTTTCCTATTTATCATTGCCTTTTCTAATTACGTTAACTAGAGATTTGAATACAACTATTACTATGTCTCTCCAGTCATAAATATCCCCAGTAAGTTCAGAATAGCAAAACGCAAGCAAACAACAAAACCCACAGACCCAATACAGAATCAGACAGCATAATCCTGTAACTTTCATTATTAATCATTAATATGTAAGACATTTGTATCCACTTTATATTTTAAATATACAGATTTACTGTGATCTAAACACCATCTATGTTGGTACTGAAATTTCAATTATATTGGGAATTTTGGCACCTTTAGTAGATCACAGCTTTAAATCTTCACCATTCATAATTCTTGCCGCACATAAAATTCTCGCTCTTATCCTGCATTGAGCTTTCACTTTATTACTGCTATTGCTGTATATTGGAGCAAAAAAGAGTGTGTTTTTAATCTCATTCTCTCCCGTTTACATGTCCTTCTTCAAGTCAATTCTAATTGAAGAAAATGTTTCCTATCTCCCAAACCATCCTTTCTTATTCAGATCCCCTCTAAAGACTCCATCCCTGCAAATGAGCCAGAATTATTATTATTACTATTATTATTACTACTACTACTATTATTATTATTATTATTATTATTATCAT
>VUYV01000129.1:1756250-1779410 GCA_008711295.1 Anarhynchus alexandrinus
TTATTATTATTATCATTATTATCATTATTATTATTATTATTTCAGGGCAACTCCAGCTGTTCATTCTTTCTTGTTATGTTTTAAGCTCTTTTGAGCAAGGACTGTCTGTTTTGGTGTTATTTACAGCAATGAGCACGCTCTTGGTGCTTAACTAAAAAATGGTGCTCTTGTGACATCTAATCAAAGACAAAAGTGGCTAACTAGAAATGCTTATTCTTACCATCAGCTTATTCTCCACCAATGGAAAATCATATACTCTCTTCTGGAAACAATGGCACTTTAGAGTACAAGGCATCCCTGGCCCCTATCTCACCGGGAAGATACTCACCCATTCCAAAGCACATGCTTGTGGAGGATGACTACACCAGGTCAGATGCTTCTCTATATTTGTTACCTTTCATGACAATTACAGAGGATGTAGATAAAGCATTCAGTGCACCTCCAACAGAATACAGCATATAGTTCTTTTCCCCCACGTTCAAGGGAAGATGAATTGAAACTGGGGCCCCAACCCTGGAGGTGTTCAAGGCCAGGCTGGACGTGGCCTTGGGCAGCCTGGTCTAGTGGGAGGTGTCCCTGGCCATGGCAGGGGGGTTGGAACTCGATGATCTTCAAGGTCCTTTCCAACCTAAACCATTCTATGATTCTATGAAACTGTTACAGATATGAAGACAACCGCGAGAAAGATCCCATGAATGAATGCTGACCTGAGGTCTGTGTTGTCTGGGTGCAATCCTGCACTCGTTCCTAAACAACATGGCTGCACTAGAGCAGTGCTGGCACTGAGCACAATTTTTCTGCTTCTTAACAGTTGTATTAGCTGTGATAGTGCCTTGCGAGCACAAGCAGGAATCTCAGGATCAGTGATTCCTCTGGCTCACTGCATGTATGGGTGGAGTGACTGGATGTGCATTTGTACCCATCTGTGACCGTACGCTCTGAAAGGTCCAGCTTGTTTAGTTTAGGCTGAAATAGCCTGTAATTGCTCTGTGTACACATTGAAAGATAAATGCCACAGAGGGTAAACACTATGGGAAAAGAAAAAAAATGTATAAACTGGCTGCAAATAAATATAGGAGGGAAACTGGAAAAAAGTTTCTTAACCATTAGAGCAATCATACTATGAAACAGCTTTCTGTGCGGGCGTGGAGGTTAAAAGGAAACTCTTTATGCAGTGGCACTTGATACCTTTATAAAAAGAGTTCTTTGGTATGATTAGCAGCAAAATGACCCTGGAAATTGCTTCTAATCCTTTTTATTTTAATAATCCCAAAAGGATTGAGACCACTATATGGAAGTACTGTAGCAGAATTTTGTCTATATGTAGTTGATTTCCAGGTAAAAAAGACACATAGGAAAATGCTGGAAGGGTTCTTTTATGCCTTGTGTTAGGTCAACACTGAATGTCACCGATGAGACAGTGTGTGTTTATTTTTTGTTTGAAGAGCACTACCATCCACTTAGAAGACGACAGTTGTTAAGTTTGTTAAATGAGCCCTCATTATAATGTCTAGTGCCACAGAAAATGAGAAATTAATTTTTTTTCTGTGCTTCGGTATTTATAAATTCATTGTGTTTAAAGCTCTGAGGGGGCTGTTCCAATCATCAAACCTGACCTGCTGTGTATCTCAAGCCAAAGAATCTCATCCACTTATGTATTCATCAGCTTCATAACTTGCTAATTTGCATTTCGTGTTTCCTGTTGCTTATGATTACTATCTCAAGCTGCTTAACTTGTTGGATCAGACAGATTCAGAGTAACTAAATCATGATACAGTGGTTACTCAGGATATAAGTGTATGGAAACTACACCTTGCTTCTCTGTCTTGGCTAAGAGTTTCTCCTTTGTTTTGATTGAGGATGCAAAGCTGACATTGCTTTCCTTCAACTTATGAGACACTCTATTATGACGAATATTCTCCAAAGGCTTCCAAGAAATTACTTTTTTTAATTAATAGTTAAAACATTTATTTGATTAAGTTGTGCATCAAGGCTTTTCCTGGGCTTGTACTGACCTCAAAATTTCTAAAATACCTACGTATAGGAAGAATACCAATACAGTGTCTGGGTTACAATGATGAAGGCTTTGTCAGTAAGCTTGTAGTGCTGAATTCTCTCCTTCTGTATTATCAGCACCATTGTTACCGAGAACGAATTGGCAAAGTTTAAAAAGAGCAAAAAAATGCGACCTTAAAAGTAGATAACAGCGAAGGAGAGCAAGAAGTCACAGAAAGTGAAGTAATTAATTCTAAAAAAGGAGAAAAGCTGCCCTGAGAATTAAAAGACCGTTTAAACAGTTAGAAGACCTGTAAGGTCCTGGGTTGCATAGGGAAGAGTGTGTCCAGTAGGTCGAGGGAGGTCATTCTCCCCCTCTACTCTACACTGGTGAGGCCACAACTGGAATACTGTGTCCAGTTCTGGGCTCCCCAGTTCAAGAGGGACAGGGACCTGCTGGAGAGAGTCCAGCGTAGGGCAACTAAGATGATTGAGGGATTGGAGCATAGAATCATAGAATCATAGAATCATAGAATTAGTGAGGTTGGAAGGGACCTTTAAGATCATCAAGTCCAACCGTTAACCTACCCTGAAGGAAAAAAAAACAAAAAAAACCCACAAACAACACACCAAAAAAACTCCCAAACAAACCACCACCCACCCACTTCTAAACCATGTCCCTAAGCACCTCATCTACCCTTTTCTTAAACACCTCCAGGGATGCTGAATCCACCACCTCTCTGGGCAGCCTATTCCAATGTTTAATAACCCTTTCAGTGAAAAAATACTTCCTAATATCCAATCTAAACCTGCCCTGACATAACTTGAACCCATTTCCTCTTGTCCTATCACTTGTCACCAGGGAGAAGAGGTCAGCTCCCATCTCTCTAAAACCTCCTTTCAGGTAGTTGTAGAGGGTGATAAGGTCTCCCCTCAGCCTCCTCTTCTCCAGGCTAAACAGCCCCTTATAAGGAAAGGCTGAGAGAGCTGGGACTCTTTAGCCTGGAGAAGAGAAGGCTGAGGGGAGATCTTATTATGGCATACAAGTATCTAAAGGGTGGGTTGAAGGAGGATGGAACCAGACTCTTTTCAGTGGTTCCCAGTGACAGGACGAGGGGCAATGGGCACAAGTTGGAACATAGGAAGTTCCATTCAAATACACAGAAAAACTTCTTTACGGTTCGGGTGACAGAGCAGTGGCACAGGCTGCCCAGGGAGGTGGTGGAGTCCCCTTCTCTGGAGATTTTCAAGACCCGCCTGGATGCAGTCCTGAGTAATGTGCTCTAGGCAATCCTGCTTTGGCAGGGGAGTTGGACTAGATGATCTCTAGAGGTCCCTTCCAACTCTGAAAATTCCATGATTCCGTGATTCCGTGAAGGTAATGAAGTATACTTAGATATTCCTGTGTTTCTTTGCGTTCCATGCAGCTGATTTTAACTTTGCAATTACTTCTACAAAAAAAAAAAAAAGAAAAAAGAGAAACATGAAAAAATAGTCATAGAAGAGAAGGCAATGACAGTTCTAATCCATTAGTTCAGCAGGTATCCAGTAGAAAGCTTACCTGCTCAAAGAACCATGCAGGTTATATATTGTAATTAATTAGTATAGTCTTTTTGATCTTGTTAGGAAGAAAGATTTATCCCTATCCTGATATATTTAGTTTGTTTTTAAACAAGTTAATTTTGCTGGTTTAACTTCTGACAGCTTCTGGGTGGAAGTGTTGATCTGCCTGAGGGTAGGGAGGCCCTGCAGAGGGATTTGGACAGACGAGATCGATGGACCAAGGCAAACTGTATGAGTTTCAGTAAGTCCAAATGCTGGGTCTTACACTTTGGCCACAACAACCCCCGCCAACACTACAGGCTTGGGGAGGAGTGGTTGGAAAGCTGCTCAGCAGAGGGTGTTGGTGGACAGATGGGTGAACATGAGCCAGCAGTGTGCCCAGGTGGCCAAGAAGGCCAACGCCATCCTGGCCTGTATCAGGAATAGTGTATCCAGCAGGACCAGGGAGGTAAATTTACCCCTGTAATCGGCACTGGTGAGGCCACATCTCGCGTGCTGTGTTCAGTTTTGGGTCCCTCACCACAAGAAAGACATAGAGGTGCTGGAGCGTGTCCAGAGAAGGGCAACGAAGCTGGTGAGGGGTCTGGAGCACAAGTCTTCTGAGGAGCGGCTGAGGGAACTGGGGTTGTTTAGCCTGGAGAAAAGGAGGCTGAGGGAAGACCTTACTGCTCTCTACAGCTACCTGAAAGGAGGTTGCAGAGAGGTGGGAGTCGACCTGTTCTGTCAGGTAACAGGTGATAGAACAAGAGGAAATGGCTTCAAGTTGTGCCAAGGGAAGTTTAGACTGGATATTAGAAAGAATTTCTTTACTGAAAGGGTCATCAGGCATTGGAATACGTTACCCAGGGAAGTGGTGGAGTCCCCATCCCTGGAGGTATTTAAGGGTCGTTTAGATATAGTGCTTAAGGACATGGTTTAGTGGTGGGCTTGTCAGTGTTAGGTTAATGATTGGACTAGATGATCTTACAGGTCTTTTCCAATCTAGCAGAGTCTGTGATTCTGTGATTCTGTGATTCTGTGACAGTAAAACCAAACACTGACACAGTCCGGCTGTTGACTGAGATATTCACACCAAAGTTCAGTTTGTCCTATTTGGGGAAAAAAATGAATGCGCAGAGAAGCCGTGTATATTCTGAGAAATTCTCCTCTCCTGTGTTCTTCTTCCTATCTGGATTCCCAAATTAGTGTGTTGTCTAATGAAGTCTGATATCTGAAATCTTCTGGGGCATTGGCACTATTGACAGGAGAGGCTGACTCCACAAGCGTGACCTTCTGTGGGCGGCGTGTGGCAGTGGCAGAAATGAAGGTGTCGAGTAACAGGAGCAGACTGAATGCAACAGAGCAAATTAGACTAAAATCTCATAGTTCTAAACAAGTATTTACTTTGGCCTGTTGAAAAGAAGGCTATTATGGACTTAATTATATTAGTAATAATAGCTTATATGCTACACTGATACCCAGGGTACAAAAGCACCAAGATAAAATGAATGTAGTCATAAGAAAAATGGTACTTCTTGCCATCGCGTTTCCTCACTGGACATACATCCTACAGCACTACCCGAGAGACACCCAAACAAGAGCCGGGAGATCAGGTTTCTCCTCTGACTACAACGACTAAGAACCTCTGGTCCTCAAAACCAAACCATTTAACCCTTGAAGGATGCTGAGCCTTTTTTTTTTAATAAGATGTCCATGTAGCTAATAACTGCCTATTGGTTCAAGTGGGACCATTGAAAATGCCGCAGTTAATTCTTGCAGGGATTTTCACAGCTATAAACTGAGTGAATAAGAGTGAACGCACTCTTTCTGTGCAATTCCATAGGGTTTGCTGATGAGTCTGCCATTAAAATAAGAACATATTTGGAAAGTCTTTGTTGCTGACCAGTTTAGAAAGACTTAAAATATTTTGGGAGGTTAATTATCATAGTGATAATTTCAGTGAAACCTATAGATCCCTTGATTGCAGCATTTATAATTAGGTTTCCTCACATAACTTTTTATAATTAAGATGATTGCCAACTGCTGCAGTGCAATCCATTAAAAATACCTGGTTCTTGCTATAATAGGTTTTCAGGGCTAATTTACATGGTGATCACATAAGGAAATTTATTACCCATGCAGTCATAATGTGGCAACACTTCTCGTAGGTTTTCATTTGTGCCAGCTAAAAATACTTGGACGAATAACTTCTCCTTTATAAGAGGCTTTTGCAACTTTGTAATTCTTTGTACACGTTCTCTGAGTGAGGCTGATGACGAGCTTTCTTTTAACTTAATTGCTATAATGAATCTATCAGTAAAGTTTAAATGCTTGAACAGTCAATTTGTCCATTTTCCCTTGCTTTTCTTTTTTGTTTTTCTTATTTTTGCTCCAGTTCTATTTTTTTTACCTAAATACTTGTATTTTACCCAATAAAAATAAGTATTTCTGTTGACAAAAAATTGTACTTTTTGGTCTGATGTGACCAAAATCTGAATCTGCATATGAAAAAAGTCAATACAACTTTTACTTAATAAAACTACAGAGAAAAAATAATTTAATCCGAGCACAAGAAAAAGATAGAAAAGTAATAAATCATCTTCAGCCATAAGTTTTAGTGAAGCTGGATGTTGTCTTTAAATTACTGAGTTTTGTACATTGAGTATATTATTAGTCCAAAATGCTGTCAGTGATGGGCATAATTTACTTTTTGTTTCGATGGATTCATTTTAAATTCACTTGGGATTGAAGCTTTGCCTTTTTTCTTATAAAGATTGTCACCTTTTAAAATTTAAATAAAATACAGTTTCAGGTTAGTAGAATGTGGGATCAAAAGTGGATAAAAGCTATATGCCAAGTAGCTATCAATAGAAACATAATCATTCTGCAAGCAAGTCCTTCTCTGTTTGAGTTTCTCGGGAGGTTAAAGTGTTGTGCAGGCAATACAGGAGATTCCTTGATTGTGTTGCTGACAATTTCCTAATGCTGCTGGAGGGGAGAAACAGGAATAATTCTCTGCTTGACCTGCTGCTTACGAAAAGGGAAGAACAAGTGGCAAACATGATGATAAATAACAGCTGGGATCAGAGTGACCACGAGTTGGTTCAGTTCATGATTCAAAGGAAGTCTGGAAAGACAGTCAGCAAGTTTTGACTGTAGACTTCAGAAGAGCAGACTTCAGCCTTTTCAGAGAATTGCTAAGCAAAATCTCTTGGGATGCTGCCACAGAGACATAGTGGCAATGAAAGATGGATGATTTCTAAATAAAACTTACTGAGAACACAGGAATGAACCATCCTGTTGAGCAGGAAGGAGGGGGATTCAGTCGAAGGCCTTCTTGGCTGAGCAAAGAGCTTTCTGATGACCTAAAGTGTAAGATGTAGATAAGCATTGTTTGACTGCTTAACGACAAAATCAGAAAGCTGATTGATTTGAGCTAAGACTTACAAGAGTCATAAAGGATAACAAAACGTGATTCTGTAGGCGTGCTAGTTTCAAAAATGAAGGTAGAATTTGATGAAGGGAAAAACTGATGAATGGGGGGGGAGACAATGTAATGACAGAGAATATAGAAAAACTTGAAGTACTCAACATCATCTTTGCCAGGGACCAGAAGATAAATGGAATAGTCAGCATAGATTTACCAAAAGCAAACTGTGTGCTTGTGCAGCCTGGTCACCTTTCCTGCTGAAATGACTGGCTGCGTGGATAAGGGGAGAGCAGTGGCTGCCCTTTACCAACCAGCACCACACTGCAGGTGCTGCCTTTAGCAGGAATGCCTCTTTGCTGGGTGAAAACATAGCTGACTCCAAAGGCATACCTGGCCCATGCCAGAACTCCCACGGATACGCGTCTGGGATCTGCTGTGGGGCACGTGGTGATTCCTCTTCTCCACTTGTTGCCCTGGGGAGTGGCTGCAAAGGTATTTCTCATACCTCTTCTGTGGGCAGGAGAAGCTGTAACACGGGAAGCACCCTTTAAAACTCCTCCAGCAGCCTCTCATCCAAACATGAAGTAGTGTTGGATAAACACGTACAAATAATCCATAGCTGGAAAGAAGATATGATTCGTAAAGGTTTGGGAACTTTCCAGATAGCCTTTTGGGTATCTCCTGGATTATATGCTGTCACCTTGCTCATTAGCCTCCTCCCAGCATGGCTGTGCTCATTTGCATGCAGCGGCAGACTTTGGTAAGGCTTTTGACAAAGTCTTCTACAGCACTTTTATTTGAAAGCTGAGGAAGAGTGGACTAAAAGAAGAGACAGGGTTGGGAACTGACCGAACCAGTAGGCTCAAAGGGTAGTGATCATCACTTGACATCTGTCAAGTGGTCAGTGATGAGCACAGTAGCTCAGGATACCTTGGGCGTCAGTATCTTCATCAATGACCTAGATCATGACACAGAGTGCACCCTCAGCAAATTTGCAGAGGCTAATAAATTAAGGGGGAGTGGTTAACATGACAAATGGCAGACCTATATTCCAGAGGGATCTTGATATACTCGAGGACTCAACCAGGAGAAACCTCATAAAGTTCAGTAAGAAGTCTGCAGCTCAGGTGGAAGATCTGCACGCACTTGTATGGGCCGTGAAACAAACATCTGAATTGCAGCTTCATAGGAAACGACCTGGAGGTTATAGCGGATGCCAGGATGAACATGGAACCAGGAGGGCACTCTCTTTGCCAGTCAGGTAATCAGCATACTAGACTATACTGGGAGAAGCACAGCCAGCAGAAAAAGACAAGTTATGTTCTAGAAGACTGTGACCGATTCCCATCTTTGACTTCAAGAGGGATGCAGAAAAACATGAGATGTTCCATCAGCTTCTCAGAATCCTAAATCACATGGAGGTTAGAGGGGTGTTGAGGGCAATGGGGCTTGTTTGATGTGAAGAAGAGACTAAGGGGTAATCTAAGAGCACCTTATAAGTATTCAGTAGCAAAGATGATGAAACAAAACTCTTCTCAAAAGAGAAGGACCGATGGCTGCAACTATTGGCTTTGGAGGTTCTGATTTCAATTTGAGAAGAAAAAAAGACGCCAGGTGGGTGGAGTAGTGCTGGAGCAGGTTGCTTAGAAGGGTTGTGAAATATCCACCCTTTGAGACTTTTAAGATTTAGCTAGATAAAATCATGGCTGATCTGATCTGTTGGCAATAATCCTGCTTCAAGCATGAGCTTGGATGAGATGACCTACAGAGATGCATTCCAACCAAATTTTCTATGATAATAGGAAGAAAATAGTGATTTTTTGTTTTAGTGGTTTTGTGGAACATTCATTACTAATACAGCTGAGAGAGAAGTTACAGTTTACTTTTAGCAGATGTCTACCTTCCTATTTCCAGAAATATTGAAATTATAGTCTAAAAATCCTGTAGCTTTTAGGTGTTCATTCCTACTGTCTTTAAGGATCAACACAGGCAAAAGAGCCATAAAAATAAAGAACTACCATCTTGAGGTTTTACTTCCTTTTTAACTTCAGAAAATTGTAACATCAAAATTCTGCGCTTCAGCTGATAAAAAATTCACTTTAACATTTAACTCTGGCTAGATATTAAAGATTCATGGATGGAAAAGCTGCCTGAGTTATCTCTTTTGCTGTGAAAAGCATGTTTGATTTCTTTTACATGCATCTTTGCAAAATAACATTTTCTGGACAAGGAGGAGGTGCTGGGGATTGGAAGGGAGAAAAAGGAGAACCATTAAGTTGAAGTCTCAGGGGATTTGTTCCCTGTATTGAAAGTAGCGTTCCTCAACTGTTTCTGGTTTACTTACATAAACTTGCTGGTTGAGTTGAGGATGTTTCATGGGAACACCTTTCAATTTGTATCGATACACAGATTTGACTTTTCAGTACTAAACCATTACAACTAATGTTATGGTTTGTGTGTTTTAAAACTATCAATAGCAGTTTTCTGACAATGGTTTTATGAAGCACAATAAGAAAAAAGAACGGCAGTTTTTAGTAATGAGTCCTGAAAACTCTTCCTTTGGGATCTTTAATGACTTGAATTAGATCATCCATTGACAAAATATTCTGCATGTTTTAAAAGTGTGTATTTGCTGAAAGGAGTTAGTTGCATTTCCTGTTAGTTTTTGCGAGGGAACAGAATTGAAACTCATGTTTCCCAGATGAAGAAGATCATCAGGTACTGTAAGGAGAACTTTCAAATACTGAATTTTACAATGTTTTTTACCTGATGTTACTAATGAGTAATAAGTAAAAGATATGTAGAAGTAAGCTGGTGCAATTATATGAATATGACAGGTAATTGTGAGCTCTCAACAATCACATCAACATGCCTAACCCAAAATCAGCATGTTGCCTATGCCCTGAAGAAAATTAACTATATATAGTAATATGGGGAGACTGAGAATGCCTTCTATTTGTTCTTCCTATTAAATCACTTATAACTTTGGCAGTAAGTTCAAGTAAATATTTTCATGCTCAGTTTTTGCCTTGGGCTGGATTTGTTTATCTACAGATAGCAAAGGTTGCATACTTGTTTTGTTTTAAAATCTAGTGTAAATTATATCTTTTGTTTTTAAAGAAATTTTAATTAACCACTATTACTATCAAATTAAATTGCATTTATTTTTAACCATAGCAGCTTGGTCATTTAAGGGATGGAGGGAGAATTACATGGCTTAGGTCATGTTCTGTTCTGTTCTATTCTATTCTATGTTAAAAATTGTGGTGATATTATATTTAAATACTGTAATATTCCATACGTAGCTTCAGGGTGTTGAAATATGGGAGCTGATGAAACTTAATCCACGTGATATTTCTACTGCATTTGTGAAAATCTATCTAAATGCCAACAAATATAAGTCTGGAAAAATTGAAATTCATTTATCCTCCAAAATGTATTTAATATTTTTTTGAAGTAGAATTCTTTAATATTCCGTCCTCACACTGCAGTGTATCAAAGCTTCTCACAATTCTGTAATACTGACTAGATTGTTTAAAAAAGCCAGCGTGATTGAACACAGCATTCTCTGGCCAAAGCTAGTTTTTCCCTCTACTTATTTTTCCAGTCCTTTCTGAAATAGAAACATAATCAGGAGTGATTCTGTTCTGTGCTCAGAATGCCCAGTCCTGTCAGATTTTATCATCAAAGAGACTGGAGGAATAGGGGGAACGTGTTTGGCAAGGAATTATGCTGAGATTGGGTGTGAAAATGAGGGAGAACTTGTCACTGGTTGTGTGAGAACGGAAATCACAAGAAGGGAAGACTGGTATGTATTGGGTATGAAAACTTGGATTTGGAAGAGGAATTTAGGATGAGGAAGAACATAAGTGAGAAATGGGTGAAGAGGCACGAAGAAGCAGTGGAGAAAAATAACCTGGAGAAGAGCAGCAATGAATTTATGGGCTGCTGAACCAGCAGCTCCCTCAGACAGTGAGACATGGGGTTTGGGATAATCAATAGTTGTGCAACAAGACTGGGGTAAGGAACAGAGATAGAGAGCAGGTAGGAAAATTCACTGATAAGATGCTGGCAGGATCAGGCTAGGGCCATCTCTCTCTAGAAAAATGGAAAGGATCCCAGATTGCTGGGGTTTGCATGATGTGTGCATGATCCCACCAGGTAGTCTGTCCTGATAGCTCATTTGCATTGCCTGTTCGTTTGGAGAATGGCAGCCCACTGCTGCTACTGGTTCCTGCCCGTCTCTCACGAGGTAGAGCTCTCATGCTCCAGCTCGTAAGTTGACCTTGCTGATGATTATGTTGAAATCGATATGGTGTCCTATAGTAGAATTTCTTTCTTGGTTTAGTCTTTGATTAATCTCAGGATTTATTTAAAAAAAAATAATTAAAAGAACGCTATTCAAGTTACACTTTAAATGTTCACTTAAGAAAAAAAAAATTAAGTTTATCTGTATAACCTTAAACTGGATCCTTGGTGAAATACAGTGGTACAGTATTTAGTTATGCTATCAACTAAAAACGTCTACTTATAGAACACCTGTCAACAGTTTTTAGAAAAAAAAAAAAAAGTCACAGTTGTATTTCTTAGCTCTATGTTATTATTCGTTCCCTTCAATGAAGCATGAGATTGCTAAATCTGGAGCAGGTCCAGAGGAGGGCCACAAAGATGATCAGAGGGATGGAGCACCTCTCCTGTGAGGACAGGCTGAGACAGTCGGTATTATTCAGTCTGGAGAAGAGAAGGGTCCAGGGGGACCTTATAGCAGCTTCCCAGTATCTGAAGATCTGAAGGGCACCTACAAGAAAGCTGGAGAGGGACTATTTACAAGGGCATGTAGTGATAGGAGAAGGGGTAATGGCTTCAAATTGGAAGAGGGGAGATTTAGGCTAGATATTAGGATGAAATTCTTTACTGTGAGGGTGGTGAGGCACTGGCACAGGTTGCCCAGAGAACCTGTGGCTGCCCCATCCCTGGACGTGTTCAAGGCCAGGTAGAATGGGGCTTTGAGCAACCTGGTCTAGTGGGAGGTGTCCCTGCCCATGGCAGGGGGGTTGGAACTCAATGATCTTCAAGGTCTCTTCCAACCTAAACCATTCTATGATTCTATGATTCTATGATAAATTACAAAGCAATTATTTTTTATTTCATGTATTTAATACGCAAATTTGCCAAACTAATGTTTGAACTTTAAAAATACATAGTATTACATAGTACATAGCCTATCATAAGATTTCATTTTGCTAACCCAAATTTATTTTAAATAGTAAGTCTTATCTTCGGAGAATGATACATGTTAAAGTAAATATTTAGTTATTGTCAAGTCACCAGACAGTCTGTTATGTCCTGAGTAATCCACACATATTTAATCAGGCCTGTCAGAGATCCCCAGGTAAGAGTATTTGATGATTTCTAATACAGTCAGTGGAAACTACTTATTACATAACACTTAAAAAGAAAAAAACAAATTTCAGAATATTCTTTAGTGCTTGTATGGAGATTTTTGAAATGATATGGTAGGATTGGCAGTGATAATACACACAGAAATGGTAAGTAACATTTAATAGTGCACAGAGGAAGAAGATAACCCTCAGTACACACTGCATGTATCGTGGACAAAGCAGCTATTACCGCTTAAGAAAGACACCTTGAGGTGGTTGTGGTTAGTTCTGTGACATTGTCAGCTCAGTACTCAAGAGCAGTCAAAAATGTGATTAAGAATGGAAATAAGATCTGATAGGAAAGGAAAAGAGGGCAAAATATAATGTTTTTCTGTATGAATCTATGATGCATCCAAGTCTACTACATGGAGGCAACTGGAAAAAGCCCCAGAAAAGTGTGACAGAGATGAGCAGGGGTGTAGCATGGTTTCCAAGTGGACCTAAATAACCAATAATTCTGGTATAGAAAAAAGATGTCAGAGAGAGAGAGAGAACAGAGATCCACAAAAGTACTTGTGACATAGAGAAGGCAACAGGCAACGACTATTAACACTTTCTGACAGCTCAGATAAAGGGAGTTTACAATACATTGCCAAGTGACTTTGAAATACAGAAAAATAGAAGTTTTTGAAATGTTACCATATTTTATCAAATTGCAACCAAGTAACAGTCTTACAATACAAAAAGGTAGAGGTTTTTGGGTATGTCACATGGTTAGTTTGTGGGACTCATTGCCACAGGGTGTTGTGAAGCCTAAGAATATAAAAATGTTCAAATACAGATGAGGATAAGGGCTCAAATTCATGGTTGATAGGCCCACTAACCACAATTTACTTGGATTTGGTTTCTGGTCTAGATGGTCCCTAACCTGCTGAGTTTTAGCAGCTGAGCAGGGAAGAGCCCCTCTTTACTGGCCGTGTTTCCTAAATAGTCACTGCAGGGGACGGGGCCTTTGGTCTGATGGTCTCACCATTCCTGTGTGAAACAGTCATCTTTTCCATTACTGCAACAGAAAATCATTACTGATTTTTTTTCAAATTAAGCAGTCATTTCATTTCCTAATTCCTAATGGCTAAGAATAATGAGTGTAGAACTGGGTGTAGAATATTAAAAGTTCTAAATTACGCTTGTGCCTTCTTGTAGGCCATTTCATTTGAAAACCCGATTAAAATATTTAAATAGTATTGTTAAGAGGAACAAGGCAAGCCTTACTCTTGATTACTGTGCTAAAAAAATTACCGTGATCTTAAGCACTCATGAAGTTACGGAAAACTTTAAGGCTCATAAAAGTAGCAGTTAATATTGGAAAATCTGAGAAATCATTAATTATAGAAGGATTTCCAGAAAGAACTAAGGTAATATACTTCTGGTATTTTCTTTCAGCTCTTCACACGCCTTCTCTGTCTTTCATTTAGTTGAAATAAACATGTCATATGAATGATTAGGTCTTGTTTGAATTGCCAGGATACAAACTATGAAATAAAATCAACTTTCAGTTCTAAATAAACCTATATAGGTTTACACTTACACTATAAGGTATGTGGTTCTCCTAGAAGTTTATATGAACAGGAAACTAAAAGAAGTCAAAAGACACATTTATAAAAATCACTGGCTATTAGAAATAGGAAAGGTCATTTGTATTAAATTGCAATTGATTTTTCTTTTAATAGTGATATACTTTTAAAGATGGCTCTTTGCACACTTCCCAGCAACATTATATTAACCATACTAATGTATTAGTTGTCTTTACTGAACTTGCATACAATTATAAATGGCTACTCTAGAAAAAATGTTGGAAACTTGTAGCATTGTGAGATTTATTTTCTCTCAGATTGAATTTAGTGTTTCCTGGCTATAGCCCTGCATACTCAATATTCTGTGAGAGCTTGGCTGGTTTCTTTCCATATCATAAAAGGTTTTAAAATCCAAAAAATGAAACTGTTAACATTTAATGTGCTATGTGTTGGCAACTGAACCCTACCAAACAGGATTCTGCAATAAAAAAGTTAAAATTAAATTGAGGACCCTGCATGATGCTGAGAGAACAGTTTTAATAATGCCATCTTCTTATAACTTCTGTTGTGCAATAAAGCCAGCCTGAAACAATAACACAACGATAAGCCAAACAAGGAATAATAAGGACTACAAACAACTAGCAAGATTTGCTTTCTTTACACAATCTGTTATGAAATAAATAAATAAAACCAGTGTCAGATCAATCTTTTACCCCCCACTGTCACTGTTAGCTTTTCCACCAATTAGTTACACCTTTCTGTGGAAATTGTGCCTCGTTGCAGTTTGACATTGCAGATTGACAATTCCAGCTTTCAATTTTTATTTTGGCTAGAAAAGTAGTTTATGACTATCTGCTGTTCAAACTACCATTTAAAAGCTCACCTTGTGGCACTGAGTGACTTGATTCTCTCTCTTGTGATTGAATTATCTACTGAGGCATGCTCAAGCCAAGCTGTGCTACCACTTACGTTTTCATAAATCATAGAATCATAGGATCATAAAGTCTTAGAATAGTTTGGGTTGGATCTCAGACCTGTTCATAGGCCTTACAAGAAGTGCGCTTATAACTGGAATTAGCTGATACCCTGAATCCTATTCTGAGAAAAGAGTCCCAGCTCTAAAAGAAGAAGTTTCAGTTCCTTTTCTTAACCTTAAGATCTCTCTCTTCAGCTCAGTTACAGAGGGTATGTTGTTAGCCAGGTCACCATATCACCTATATAATACCAATGAGTAGAGGACTTTACACATCTGCACAGTGACTTGTTCCAATTTTCTGTTATCTTACCATCCAGCAAGACTGAACAGAGTGAAAAGTACTAAATGTTTTAAAATTGGGCTTCACAAGACATTTGTTTAGGGCTCTGTGTTTATCTTTGAAGGACTAATTTGGTCTCAATATCTAGGTAGATGTTGAATGTTTACCTTCATTTTGCTTTCGGAAGCAGTTTGTAACTGTCAATTAACAGAGCAATCCCTCGTATCTGTCCATCTCTGTGGCATGATTCGTGTCTCAGCACAAGGTTGGATGGTCACTCACTGATGACTCAGTGTAGTTTGAGCATTCACAATGTATCCAAGGGGTAGCGACACTCACGCGTCATCTACCACTCAGAGAAGACAAGTAACTTGAATATAGGAAGCAAGCAAGTTGGTTATGGACTGGTCAGTGTTTTAAGCCATGGAGAAACCTACAGTTTTTATTCATCTTCCTGCACTGGGGCAATATTTCTTCAATTTTCATAGTAGGTATCATTTATATTTGATATTTGTACTTGTTCTTTAATATACTGCCTAAAAGGAAAAGTGATTTCTGAGGGAATAAAAGGCAGTATTTGTTTAAAGGAAAATAATACAAGTGTTTTTTCTCTTGAGTTTTTGTATTGAAAGCAGCAGTTGATTTAGTAAATCAATTATTAAATTCAACTATCTGAAACGTGTGAAATATGCTGATAAAAAAGAATTGCTGCCTTAAACATTTTTAAAGGGATTTTACTAAATGCTTGACAGAATGGTTTATAACCAAATGAGCGACAGCTTTGCTATTTTGATATTTAGTGATCTTAAATTGCCATTTTTTTAACTGTAAAGTTTTCCCTGGGAAAGTCAGGCACAGAGAGTTCTCAAATCGTATGTCGGATTGCTATGAAGAGTGTTATTAGCATTGAATGAGACCAATTTTTAAGTAAAGCAGCTACTCCTTTTCCCCCAAAGGACAAACCCAGAAGCTAACAACAAAGGAAAATATGTTCTCTGTATCTGCCAGTGCATCCACGACCGTAATAAATACTGGTACCTCTGAAAGTCACAGCAAAAACCACACCCGTGTGAGGCACAGCGCAGCCAGAAGAACAAAAAGAGTTCATTAACTGCTTGGCCTCTTGATATTTTCAGGCTTCTGTAATAAGATTTTCATCTAGCTAATACTGTACTGCTGTGATTAAAGACAGTGGCATACCCTGGATCTTCTGGCAGAAGCGAGGACGTGACAGCAATTGCGTCTTGGCACTCTTTAGAACAGAAACTTCAGGAAATTGTGAGTCAAGTTTCACTCTGCCAGCAGGCCCAGAGGTATCTGCTGGGGCCAACGCAGGAGCTGGAGGAGTTGCATGACGGGAAATGTACTATGTGGTACATTTTTTTGAAAACCGTTTGCTGGTTGTCTCCTGTGGATCCCTGGCTGGGTGGTACTAAAGGCTTCATCCCCTCCTCCCCTCTGCCCGGGGGGCTCCATGGGAGGTTCATGGTGAGTATTGCTTCTCCCAAGCAGTTGGCCTTCAGGCAGCAGGAGAGGAACGCTGGGTGACCTGTCACTGTCAGGTTTAGGATCTTATTCTCCATATCTAGCTTTGCAGACTGCCGTCTGGTATTTGGAGCAGCAGTGCAAGCGCAATTGCAGTAGCCTTGTCAACGAGGTTAACTGTTTGAGATGTGGGCTGCATAATCAGATTTTGAAGGTTGAATCTGAAAAAGAGCAAAGAACTCTTGAAACGAAACGAATTGCCTGCCAATGAGATGAATTGCGTACACAGTTTGTTACCATCAGTGTTATTATAGGATACGGCTCACTTTGACCACAGCTTTACTTGCAAAGCCCCAGCTTGTAGGGGCAGGAGTAAGTATGTTGTACTACCACGTAATATGTACTTCATCTTTATCTTAAATTAATGGGTAAGAAAAACCTCTTTTTGGGTAATAAACATCATATTTTCTTCTATGCAGTGCTCAAAATTAAGATCACAGAAAGCTGTGCAGAAGTAATGCTGTTAGATTTTTTTAAAAAGAAAGCAGAGTATGTGGGAAAATTCCTCACTGGACTTCAGATATTAGAGATTCCCTTCCAGTGACACACTTCCCATAAGCCAGTTTGATGGCCCACTGATATTGTGTACACCTTTATATGCAGTTGCTCATATGCTGTAATACTGTGTTAGGAAATGCTAACGTTTCCTTTAACAGCACACTTTACTGGTCAGAAAAGCCCTTCTGAAAAGGTGTTGACAGAGTTGCTCTGCATGCTTTTATAATGATTGCTGTGTTTTCTCTATATTCTCAGCCACTAATACGCACCTGATCTTTTACTCTTGTCTCTGTATCACCAGGCCTCCTGAACCTGTTTACAGCACTGTGAACAAACTGTGTGATAAACCACCTTCTCCTAGGCACTATTCCCCTGTCGAGTGTGACAAAAGCTTCCTTCTTACAGCTCCCTATCCCCACTACCACGTAGGCCTGCTCCCTGACTCTGAGATCACCAGGTACTGCATGCGCTTCTTCCTCACCTCCTTCGTTAGCGTGCATGAACATCACTGGATTTAGCTCTTAGTTTGCATCTTCACCATAGATCTTCTTTTTCTACAGCTTGGGCTTGTTTTTAACCATGCTTTCACATCTGCACCACTGGAAGATATATGCTAGCTCGGTATATAATTTTGGTCATCCAAAATCCAGTGATGAACAACAGGCAATGTTTTGATCCATTGGAATGGTGCTCTAAAATAGGTCACATAATATGTGCCACATTTTACAACTGAATTCGGTATTGTTTCTCTGTTAATATGAAAAGTGACTAAGACTTCACTGAAAGCTGTAGTAATTTGGTTTGATTCAGTCATTTTATTTCTGTGTTGTGCATATTTTGTTCACTGAGCATCTTTGGGTTTATAGGGCGGCTGCCTAAGCCATTCAGAAGAAATTGAGCAAAAAATAATCACCTCCCTCACCAAGTCGTGGTTGAGAATACATCTAAATTTTAGCATTGCCTAGGCTAGCTGTGCTCTGAGAGGACGGTTAGTGAAACCTAAAATGATGAACATTTCCATAATTGAAGTAATGGAAGACATTTCTATGAAATATTGTCAGTGATCGCCTCCTGAGAAATATTTAATAAAGAAAAATGTACTACCCAAAACTGTATGCTAGTATAAATCAGCTATTCTTCTATAGTCTACTAGGGTAGTAGTAAACTATTTGCAAACAAGATTCGGGAGATAGAGAAAGAGTTAGGCACAATTTTCAAGAAAATGGTCAGTGCTTCCTTTGTCAGGAAAAAACCTCATCTTTTATATTCTGGATTAGAAGAAAAATAATTGCATTTGGAGCTTTGATCATAGACATTTTCTACAGAAAACACTTTTCAAAGAAAAGGGTGATGTGGGAAGAGAAGAGCAGAAGTGTGCAAGTGGAAAGTAAAATGGTAAATTAATGTAAGATACAGTAACAGGAACGAAACCCCAGGGATTAGAGAAACAGCTGTGAAAGGCATTGCAGTGCCATGAAATAGAAAGCTAAATTAAAAAAGCAATAAGACAAATACTAGTGAAGAATGCAACAGATGTGGTAAGACCATGCAGAAGCTGTCAGTTTATTAGAATGAAAACTGTGTGGCTTCTAGAATTTCTAAAAAGTTCCTTAATCACCAGACACAGTCATTAGTCAAGCTGTTCAGGCCAGTGCAAGTTGAGGTGAAAAACACTGATAATGGCAATGTTTTATAAAGGTATAAATCACTTCAGAAGGGTGCCAGGCTGTAACAGATCTATCGACAATATTTTTATTTCTCTGCAAATATTATCTTAAAGGAAATAACTAGCCAAAAAGTAGTAAAATGACTTCAGGTTTTTAGGTACAGTGTACGTATGAGTAATTTATCTGTAAGCATCGCTGTGCTTCTATGTATTTAGAGCCAGGCAGCAGAAGAGATCATTATAAAAAGACTCTTACTTTTTAAATGGTCCTTTTAGAAAGGCTTGAACTAGAATGTTGAACAAGTGGGTTCTAGGGGATTTTGGGGCCACAGAGTTGCATATTGGGAACACTGAGGATTAGATTGTGGCTTGCTAACCATAGAGAGATACAATTCATTGCTAAATGGTCAATCTCTGTAGACACAACTGTCAGGACTATGGAGGCAGGCTGGGGGGAAAGGGTGAATCTGTTAAGGCTACTTGCCGCAGACCGGATAATTGGATGCCAATAATCAGCGGAGCCCTGGAGAGCTCATAGAACTAGGCTGTTTTGCCACCTGAAGGTGTAATTCTCTACAGCCTTTTTCTTTATTGTCTGATTGATTGAATACCCGGTCATCGGATATTTGATGACCTGACATCAGGACTTCAAAAGCTGGGTTTTGTTCTCTCAAGCGTCAGTTAATAATTCTCTTTAAGAACAAGATTTCATTTCTTTTCATTCTACTTTGATGTAAAATTAAGTTCTAATCCCCGTATATTTAATCAGATTGTTTATTTCAAGAGTCCAACAAAAACTGCAAAAAGAACACAAAAGATGAGAAAAGACACAACTCACGGTGAAATGCTCTGCACTGTGCTCTGCTACACGCTGTGGTAGAGGCAGCTGATTGCTACAATTTATACTTCCTTCCCACTGTGAAATAACATTCAGATGGAAAATATGAGAGTTTTTGATGTTCTCGAATACTGTCATCTTTTCCACAGGACTCTTTTGAATAGTTGACCGTGGAGGAAGACATTTGAAATAATATTTCACCAAATGCCTTTGGTGAGGAAAGTGACAGTTTTACAACATATACCATGATCCGATTTCCAAATGGACTCAGTAGTCACAGTTGGAGAACAGATTTTAGAAAAGTATTAATCCCATTTTAACTTTAATCCAAGTGGTTATTTTTGCAGAAGTGTTCATTTTATGCAGCCCTAAATTTCACAAAGGTGATGTGTCTCAGGCCTGTATTGTGTTGAATATTTGGAAGAACTAATCCATAAAAAGACCTTGTTTTAAATCTGTAGCCGTGATACCACCGTCTCTATTGGAAGCTGTACTACAAAAAAAATCTTCCAAATATTGACCAGGTGTTTTGAAAGGTCTCCCTTTACTCACCTGAATTCCTCAAAGCCCTATTCCTCCACATTATACACTTCCATGGTCTTCAGTCAAATATAAAAAGATAGCTCCCTCTCTACCTGCAGGCTTCCTAGAAATAGTTTTTCATCAGAATTTGTTAGCCTCGGGTTTGGGGAGGAAAGGACAGGGATTATTTACTTGTTTTGGTAACTGTAGTCATTGTAGTATCTCAGTCGTCCAATATTGAGAATCTGCTGCTGAACTGCAAGAAATTTGGTTTGACAAATAACTCTTCCAGAGTGAGAGGAACATGATACCATGTTCTCCCAATTGAAACGCTTGTAAAGCAGCCAACGCCTTTCAAATCGCTGCTCCAGATAATTTGTCAGCTACTCCTCAGATGATTGTTTTGTCAAGGCTCATTAACTTAATAGGCAAAGAGAATTCATAGGCCAAAGTCTTATTTGTCTATAATAAATTCAAGTTTATAACCCTTGCTTTTATGGTGGCCTGTCTTAGCTCCTGGGAGATTTGGAGGTCTAGAACAATATACTCCCAGTTTAGGGTAAAAGTAATTTGTTCTTTGATTGAATTATCAGTTCATGTGAATTGATATTAACAGGGTTATGTCAATGTGCAACAACTGGAAATCTGTCCCATTGAAGGCAGGAGCAGAGAGAGAATTTTGGAGTAGTAACTTTTCCTTTGAGAGCGCCACGTGGGAACGGATGCAGAGCATTCATGTTCTGCCCTCTCGTTATTGACAATTATGTGTACAATTAGAAGATTATTGGCAGCAAAAGGAAATCACAGCTCATAGACGTAACACTTTCTGCAAACACGAGACTTTGTTTCTGCATTCTGTAACACAAAATGTTGTGCTCTCAGTCTTTGCACTGAAAACTTCATTACATTCACCACGACGTAGACACACTTGAAAAATTCTTCAGTTTTGCCCAGAACTAACTTCCCTGTCTTCACTGAAATCTTTTTGGCACTCTAGTTGCCAGCATAGTCTTTGCCAAAGGGCAGCCCTGATATTGTTGCTTTGCGTGATTTTTTTTTTCCGTAGGTATTTGCTTCTCTCTTAAGCCTTTGATCATGTGATTGCATCAATATTTTTGAATACACGTAGAGGAAGGAACTAAGGGTAGGGTTTCAGACTTTGTAGTCGTGGGAGAAAAGCTTGGGAACATGACTCCTCCCAAGAAAATAAAACTAAGTGAAAATTTTCTTCATGTTTAGTCTAGCTTTTGTAAACTTGCAGATCCTCCTTATGGTCCTTATGCCTGGATTGAAAGCATTTGGCTTGCTTTTAAAATCAAGATTAGTTTCTTGAAGCCAACCCCAGTTCTGGCTGACACTGTGATCTGCAGTCTTAGGCAAGGTAGTTAGTGATTTTGTGCTTTTTTTCCTGGTCTCCAAAAGAGGTTTAACAATGATCTCATAGAGCTTCTTTGAAAACTAATTCTGTCAGAGACAACAGCAGCCTATTACTAATGGCAATTTGTGTTATTATTTAATAGCATAAAAATGATTTCAAGGTATTTGATGAATTAGATTAATGACATCAGTTCTTGGGACCACCACTACTTTCTCACCGATGGGGATTAGGGAGAGAAGATAATATTGGCACAGGGTTCGAGAGCAAAGTCTTTTGCAGAAAACAGCATGCCATTTGCATAGATATTGAAGGGGAACTGAACATTGTATGACTCTAAAGAGCTACACAAATAAAAGTGTGCTGAAATGTATGCAGAACATATGGCTAAGGAGACTATAACGTCCAGAATCTTAATGATTGATGCCACTTCCAAAGCGTGGCGGAATTCCCACAGCCTCTGTGTAAGCACACGAGGGTCACTACACCCCGGTGGTCTCTGCACTCACACCAGGGTATGTCTGCACCGCTGAGCACTGCTGCTGGTGGTCCCCTCACTAAGGTCCGGGATCCCTGGCATTTCTCCATGGGCCACGAGGGCACAGCTGAGAAGGTGCTGATGGCTTTTCACCCATCCTAGCAGGAAGTTAAGGTTACCGCACTTGAATAAGGTGTGAATGGTGGGTCTCTCTGGTACTCGTTCCTGTAGTGCCCTTTCTCATTTGTTAATATCTGTGCAGCCTTTTTCTTCGCAATAACCTGCTGGGAGCAAGCTTATTGTCAAAATGATGCATATAACTGTACTTGTGTGTGGCTGCCTTCCAGGGAGGCTCTTGTCATCTTTATTGAAATTCACATTGTACAGGAGTACTCATCATCCCCTTTCAATCCCATGTGTTTAATATAGGAATTATACCTCCCAAAACACATCTAGCCGTATTTTGAAATGCCTGGCAACCTGAAAATGGGACCTATCAAACAAGCAGTAAAAAGCAGTGATATGAAATTGAGTCTTCAACTTGCCCCGCATAAACACAACCACCTGTCTTGAATTTAAAATGAACTTCTAGTGTTTAGTTGTATTCATTTACTCTTTTTTTTGGTGAAAATTTCAAATAATACTTACAAAATTGGAAATTAGTCTGTTTTGGGCAAATACGTTTAAATACTTCTGGACTGATGTGCATTTCACATGATCCAACCACAACCAAGCTTATATAAGGTGAACTAGCACTGNGGGGCAAATGCATTTAAATACTTAAATATTTAAAATCAGAATTGGAAGAGATTTATACTTTTTCCTATTTTAACACCTTGGAAAATCAACTTCTGGACTGATGTGCATTTCACACGATCCAACCACGACCAAGCTTATATAAGGTGAACTAGCACTGCTAAATAGCACTGCTTAAGGGTGGTGGAAGGGAATAAGTACACAATTCTTTCTATAGATTTTTGAATAGCAAAATAGACAATACTGAGGTTCATCTTATTCAGTGTCAATGGAAAGAAATTAATCCTATAGTCACAAAGAAAAC
>VUYV01000129.1:1779811-1856619 GCA_008711295.1 Anarhynchus alexandrinus
CGCACAGGAACACTGCAGTGTGTGACTGACAAGATGCAGCCCAGGTGCATATAACTACATACCCATTATGCCCGACTGGGTCGTGCTGCTTCTGAAAGCAGCTCCAGAAACTGCAATATTTTATGGTTATATATTATAAGGCAAAACAAAATCAGCATAAGCTGTGCTGATTAACTGTCTACAACTCAAATGCAATGTCTCAGTGTAGATTGTCCCTGCTTGTGAATCACACTCGCGAGGCCTTTAAATTATTTAGGATCTTTTGGAAATGATACAAATTAATTGTGGATTTTCCTTATCACTTTCAATTAACAAATTAAAAAGTCTTAACTGGAACAGTTTCTTATAATTTCTTTTTAATCCTGACTCATGTGTTCTCTTCAAGTAAATGATGCAGTCATATAACTGTTATAGTTAATGGAAGAGAAATGATGCTGCCTTTCAGCCGCAGCTTTCATGTTATTTTGAGTGGATGAATCTCTGACCCTAATAAGCACAAACATTCTCAGACTCTCTCATCCTCTTCCCTTTCTTTAATGAGGAGTCTTCTATTTTGGACACTATTAATTAAAATTATTAGGAAGATGCACCTTTTAAAAACTCAGAGAGCTGATTGCAGGAGAATGTTAACCTGTAAAGGCATAAAATCTCTACAGTTCAAGTGTTTAATTATGTAAAGGTTAACATGGGATGCTTCAGGTTAGAGCTGCTGGGCTTTATTTCCAGTTGGGCTGCCGACTAATTCTCTTTAGTTGAGCAAATCACTTAATTCCATTTGCTTTGCTTTATCTATCTGTAAAATAATCTTCTTACTCAGTTATATTGAGAAGGATAACTAATCTCATTAAACAGAATAGAATAAAATTTTTAAAAGAGAAAAATTAAGGTGTTGGTTCTGTTCCATCATTTGGGGAACGCTTCATATTTTTGGAATATATGGTTTGATTTTCAGAGATATTATGCTTTCTTGTGCTACAGATCCTCTTTTGTTCATATTCAAATTAAACTGTATATTCTGAGCTCATAAAATGGACAGAAATATTAACTCAGTTTAGCTAAGTAGCAGTATTTTCTTTACTATGTCTTTAGAGAAGAAAATATATCAGTTCGCAGTAAGAAAACATCTGTAAATCACTAGTATTAAAATTTCCCTGCTGTTAAGATTACAAACAGAGCTACAGAGAGACATTTGGGAACAAAGGAAAGATGTCTTCTTCCTTTCCATGCCTATAAGCAAGCTCTGAAATTCAGTCTCTAAGTCACAGGAAATGCTCCCAAAGTATCGAATGTCAGTCCCTATGTCTTTTTTTGGATTAATGGTGAAGACCGGAACCAGGACAACTAGAAAAATAGTGCCTGAGGATTTTGGCCAGGACAATCAGTCATCCAGTATGGGGTGGCCAAGGTGGACCGTGACCCTCAAAAAGCCAAAGTTTTGCCTGGTGTCGGCTTCAGAGGATACCATTCACCACCTAACGTTGGCTACAGCAGTTCCTGGCTAGATCCAAGGCAGGAGTGATGCTTCAGATTGTCTCACGAAAATCCAGTCAGTTCTTAACTAAGTCCACACAATAAGTTTGTTGTTTGAAGTGGTCATTTCTGTGAGACGTGCTGTTGTTTATTTTCAGTATACATAAGCACCCTCTCAAACATCGTGTCCTGGTCTCTGAAAATCCCCATGAAACAGTTCTTCCAAAATGACAGAGCACTAAAACTCCAGACAGAATGTTCAAATGCTTCAGAGTGTTGGAAGAAATTTAAACCCACATTTTTAATATTGGTTCCATATCTGGTTCAAGTGTATTCAGAATAAATGACAAAAAAATTGACAGAAAGTGTCACTCTGCATAGGAGCGCTACAGTAACAAGCTGATAGAGCCATTCAATAATTCAAATCTTGTCCGCAGTGACTAAAGTTAATGACAATTATTACCTGACAACTGTCTAAAGGCCGATATGAGAAATGGGTTTGGAGATTTCAGTTTCATTCCTGTGGACAAGTTTCCACATCATAAAAATCATCACTCCATCTGTCACAGTAATTGCTAGACTCTCGGCTCATCAGAAAAACCAAGAATAGATTTAACCTGGAGAACAAATTACTCTTTTTACCCCAAGAGAGAATTCTTTGAGCTTCGAAATGAACTATCACTGTGGAGACCGGGTAAACAAAGCTACCCTGTGGCTACCTATGCTCTACCTGTTGGGGGAAGAATAATTTCCAGGGTTGTAGCTGCACACAAAAGAGCAAGAAAGCTTACTAGTTAGAGCAAAGAGCGGGGAACTGAGAAATTGGCCTGTACCACTGACAGCGTGTATGACCTTGGCAAATTAAGGTTTTCCTTCAATTTTGTCCAATTGTGAAATACGTGACATGCATCCAGAGACACTACGAGCAGCCCTTGGAGTTAAAAGATATTTCCAACGGGCGCAGATAGGCATGGTTTTCTGCACTGCATCAAAAAGAGTGTTCATTAGGACCAAGTGGAGTGATAGGACGTGTCACGGAAAGCAGGTGGGACCTCTAATTATAGCAGTGCGATTTGTCATGGAAATGCGAGAGAATTATAACAACAGTAATAATGAACCTTCCCTCAGCCCTGTGCTGGTCTTGTTTTACACTACAGTTATCCCACTGGAGTAATGGAGTGCTGACTCAGGCCCCCAGATTATTTTGTATTTCATTATCACTATTTATTATTGTTGACATAAGCCTTATATGTGGATGCTTGCAAATATGCCCATTTCTGTTAGTTTTGCCAAGTCAAGTAAGGTCTGGCTTTGAACAGACTGACTAAAAATATGCGTGTGATATGGAAATCAGGAGGCAGCAGTGCTGAGGCTGTGCCAGGCCGATGGTCCTGCAAGCCTGTGTGAGGACACCATTGTTGCGGAAGATGTTGCAAAATTGTATGAGCTGTTTAAACTAGGCCTTCATCAGTTGTAGTCGCCCATTTCACAGCACTTTACTACTTCTGTCCAAAAATATAAAATACTAATTAATGGAATAGTCAGAACCATAAAAATACTAAAATTAAAAAATGCCTCCAGACCTCATGGGATCCACCTCCAGGGTCTGCTCTAAAATTTCTACATATTTTTGTTTTCTTTTTCAGATTTTTTTCCCCACTGTCAGAATGTACCTGTGCCTTTATGGGTCTATGAGGATAAGAATTGTTTCCCACGGTAAAGGGAAAATTGATTTCAGTAGCCGAAGGCTAAAACAGTGGCATCAGATTCTTCTGCCATTTCTTTTTTTTTTTTAAAGGACATACAATCATCATTAGGAAAAATGTAACCACATGGTTATATATTTCTCATGTTACTGCAGAAATATTTATTGATCAGTACTCATTACATTTCCTATTTCAAAAAAGCATTTGTCGCTCTTTGAAAATATTGACTATATAATTGGAACCATCTGTGTGCAGAGACTTCAATGTGATACAAGTAATGATAACCCTCAAAACTTTAAGATGCTTATCAAAATTTGAGTCGGGCTGAAAGTCTCAACATAACTTCAGGGGCTTGTTGTACAATGTTCCCTGATTCAGTATGGCAACACAAATACTACAAAGTGTTTTATGAAAATGGGGAAAATAGCAGAGAAGAGAACAAAAAATTATGGGAAACTAAACTCCCCTTTACCTACATAGTACATTTATGTACATGTGTTACAGTGAGTGAGACGTTTTTAAATACCATTCGGGCTTTCAATAAATACCATCCTTATTTTAGGTTAAGCTTTCATTTTAGAATTATAGAATCGGTAAGGTTGGAAGGGACCACTTTTAAACCATGTCCTCAAGTACCACATCTACCTTTTTTTTAAACACCTCCAGGGATGGCGAGGTGTGGAGAGGACTGCTGAACTTTTTTTCTTATTGATTTAAATTCATTTTCATGTAAATATAGCCATAAATGTTTGCAATATTTAAGAAACACAGAAGTTACTGAAAAACATTTTAAAAAATTACTAAGTGATTCAGTAGCCTTGTGAGAAAATTGGCTGTTGTAAAATGCAAGATAAGCTTTCAGATAATCTCATGAGTTAAAGTCCAACTGATTTCCAATAAAATACAGTTCTGAAAGTACCTAAATTACATTTGAAAGTTAACTGTGAGCTATTAAAGAAATATAGGCCAGAGATATATAGGCAAGAATCTCTGCTTAAATTCCACAGTTTGGCATGTGGTTGCTTTGCAAACCATGACTCTTTTGCTCTGTATCCCAGTTTGGATATTAAATTTTCCATCTCTTCACCTTTCAAACAGAGAGTAGTCTGAGTGTACGCTTGCTAGAGCTCTTTACCAGCCCCCTTTTAATTCCTAAAAGGAATACTCACCTCTGTATTTTCTCACTTCCCTATTTGGTGTGAGAAATAGTAGCTCAGTCCTTCACGGAGAATATTTTCAAGCTATTATTGAATGTCTTGAGTGGTTGGAGGTGTTATGTGTTTGGCCACCAAAATTACCTGGTAATTACTTAAAAATGCTTTGTTTGGTGGCTTTTTTTTCCCTTTTAGACTTAGTTGTTACTGATGCAACCTGCAGTGAAATCTAGATATGACTTCACATCTTTAAAATTTCTCTTAAAGATTCCACTTCAGTTCAGAATACACATTAGGATTTGGAAAGATAATTGACGTTATCCCATTGGACTAGGGTTGTGCCTATTTGCAGTCAGTTTCACTTCCAACTCCACAATTGAATTTGCATAAGCACTGTAATCTTTTCATATGTTTGTTCAATGCTTTAAAAATATATGTTATGTGTAGGAAATAATAAAGCCTTACTATACAGAAAGAGAGAATTATTTACGGAATCACAGAATTTTCAGAGTTGGAAGGGACCTCTAAAGATCATCTAGTCCAACTCCCCTGCCAAATCAGGATTGCCCAGAGCACATTACTCAGGACTGCATCCAGGCGGGTCTTGAAAATCTCCAGAGAAGGGGACTCCACCACCTCCCTGGGCAGCCTGTGCCAGTGCTCTGTCACCCGAACCGTAAAGAAGTTTTTCGGTGTATTTGAATGGAACTTCCTATGATCCAACATTTAACAACATTGGTTCATTACTGGGAGCTGTTCACATATGTTCTGGTGTGCAGCTCTAAGGTTGTAGAGTTCACCTATCGCTATACTGTCTCAATATTTGCATCCAAATTTTTCCCAAAATATGATTTTTTTTTTAATAAAAAAAAGCCCAAACAGACACCAAAAATGACAGCTATTCTGGATGTACTGATTATCAATATCCCCACATGAGAGGGTGCCTTTCCTACTACCCCTACCTATGGAGGACTTTGGGAACTGAACCAAAATCCCTGGGAGTCTGAAAATACTGAAACTTTGTTTTGTAACTGAAAAAATGAAGGGGGAAGATTTAGAGTTAAAATGTTGACAATGTAAGTTATACAGTTACTGTGCTTCACCGTAGTTTCTTAAGCATCAGAGTATTTATACTGTATTAATTTGAGAAGTGGTACTTGGGTGGGGGGGAAGGCAAAAAGAGGGATGCTTATTTATTACTCACAAACACAGGGGAAATGCAAAATCCTGAACTTGAGGTTTTGGTAGCAAACTTTGAAAAGGACAAGGAAAAACTGCTATTGATAACACATATGTAGTTATGCAGAGATGTTCGGTGCCAATTTGCAATAGCAGAACAACTTGACATAGGAGTTCATCGTAAACCATAGTCATTATAAGCTGCTGTACTAATATGAAGTCACTGGGAAAATTTTTTTTTGGTTTTGCTAAAAAAGAAAGGAAAAAACCCACACATAAGGTGTGCATAAAGGGTTACAGGCTCTAAACT
Source organism: Anarhynchus alexandrinus (assembly GCA_008711295.1). NCBI lineage: Eukaryota > Metazoa > Chordata > Aves > Charadriiformes > Charadriidae > Anarhynchus > Anarhynchus alexandrinus. The sequence continues at coordinate 1,785,631 of VUYV01000129.1, forward strand.
TCCCTGAATTTTATGAAAGTCTAGTTATGCAACTGACCTTTTTGGGTTGAACCTAAATTTAGTTAAGTTGTCATTGTAAATTTGCATGTAGAATTTGTTAACGTTTTGGGATCTTAAACAATTTATTCTTTGAAAGGTTATTATTTCATTTTTAAAGAATAGCACTAGAAGCAGCTAGCTTATCTGATTTTTTTTAAAATAATGCTTATAGTGCATAAAACCACTACTGTTACTGCATGAAAAGCAAGGTCAATGGAAGTGACAAGATATTAAAATACATTTTTTTAGCTGACAAAGAGAAGGAGAGGAAGATTTAGTTTGACTTTCAAAATTAAAATTTCAATATTGTTAAGGAAATACCGGAACAGAAACATTACACTCCCCAGGGAGATGCATGGGCAATTTCTTTTTCCAAAGTACTTCCATACTCTATGCAGAAAATGAATCATTCCACAGATATTTGGAGTTCCTTTCTGTATCTTTTGAGGATCATTATAGTTCTTGCTTTTATGCTGTTGAAATCACTACACTGATGAAGTGGGGAGCAGGGGAAAGAATCTATAACTCTACAGTGTGAGAGTACACTTGTGTATTGCACATCACAAGTTGCTTTTGGTCTGATTACACTGATTTCTACATCTGAATTCTGAATAGCAATGTCTGTATCCTTAAGACATGCTTTCCTAAAAAGCAGCCTGACACCATCGTACTGTGTTACACTCTGTAAAGAGAAAACACATCAGCATGCACACCCGAAATGCACTGAAGCCCACATGGGGGGACTACACAGTACAGAAACCAAACGTCACTTGCTGCTACTCACTGGGAGTAGGGTGCATCGGCGCAGCCCAATGCAAGACCGTTCAGATACTCCTGAGCTGGTTCTAGATGGGTTAGGTTAGCTGATGAAGCAGTCTAACCTGCTTCCAATAAATGCTCGCATTGATTAATGGATGACTTGGATATAATCAGCAATATGCGTAGACAGTTCAGTTGCTGATCTGGTGAAGGTTGCATAAGCTGTAACCAGAACTCTCAGCCTATTCAGGATACAGTGACTAAGAGCTGCAGGTAGGAGGACTTATATAGTGCGTGTGGCAAGAGTGTGGCTATACAGGCTCGGCTGGCAGAAGAAGTCATACCGGTTTGGTTAGGATACAAACTCACATAATACTGTCATTGCACCACGCAGAAGAGAATTTGCTTTTGACATTTCAGATTGAGCAGTATGAGTGAAGGTTATTAATTTTTCATATCAAGCCTTTACAATGATTTTATATATTATACTGCTTCAGTGAAAGTGTATAAAAAGTCCTGTTTTACAGACATCTAAAGTAGGCAATGAATTCATGAGTGTCATTGAAATCACAGGTGCTGTCTAGAATCTTGAGGCTTAAATGACTGAAACTTCTCCTGGTTGGTATGTGCACAGCAATTAGAAAGGAAACTACGCAAAGAGGGAAATTTACTCCTGATGGAAATTTTAGTATATTTTTCCTAATGAATTTTGCCTGGTTTCCCAGTTACCTCTTGTAGTCATCACTTAACAATTAGCATTCGTGTTGGTGTGCCATGGATTACAGAACTGGGTCTTTCAGCTAGGGCACCGGAAGGTTGCACTTTGGAAACAAAAATTCAAGATCCAAACCATATTGGCAATGATCAGAACACTGGAATCACGTTCAGTCTATTTTTTCTCCTTGTCTTTCCTTTTTTTTTTTCTGATAAAATTTGTACAATACCATAGTGGGATTAGGCAGCAGGTGTCCACAAAGGAAGACCTGTAAAATACCAAAACCAAATCATGTCTCAGTGAAGTCAGAAGGAGAACTACATTGATTTTGTTGGAGCTTGGGTAATCCAAGAATAAATGTGGCAACATAATGCTATAAGCAGGTTCATACTTTCATATCAAGGCTAACTGCCAAATCACATGACATCATGTTTTGTAGCATCTCAAAGATTGTTTCTCAGAAACCCACAATCTATTTGAATATACTACTGGGTATCCTTCATAAAGAATAGCTTCACATGGAAAATAAATTCTGAAATGATTGGAGTGGAAAATCTATTTGCTGCTGACTTAAATACGTCAAGCAGCATGGGCCATTGCTGAGAAGTAAACCTTAAAAAACAATGCTGCCGTATAGAATTATAGTTCTTAGTAATAAACACTATAAGAGAGAGATTTTTTGTTAAAGTTAACATTAATTAGCTCTTCAGTAGGATAGAATATGATGTATTTTTTTCACATCAGATTTATATAATTTTGTCCGTGTCAACCTTTCATGTTTTCATTTTAAAATTTTCCAATTCTGCTATTCTTTCCTTACCACTTTACAATGAAAAAAAATCAGCTTAGTTAGTGTCAGCTAACAGAAATGCAACATTGATGGAACTCAGGAAATGACAGGTTTTCTTCAGCTTGCCCACAGAAATGGTGAATAACACAAATTAATTTTAGTCTTGTCTACCTAAATGTATTAATATTGCTCCCATCACTGTAAGAGTCTGGACATCTCATTTATCTTTGTTTTTTTAGAGACAGGGAGCTGATGAATGGGGAGAGTAAATGGCTTTACTAAGGTCCTGAAGGAAATCCAAAGTGAAGCTGGGAAGTTTCAGACTCACTTGCTTAAAGGAGCAACAAACAAAGCACACGAATCAAGAATATGTTGTGCAAATTCAAATTTTAGTAGCATACATATGAATTTAAATCCATGTAATTACCTTTTTGAAGATTTGAGATAGCTTCAATTGAATTGTAAAATACATTGTTGGAAAAAAGTGGAAGCCACCATTTGATTTGGAAACATTGATTCACAGGTTGGTTAAGCAATATGCAGGAATTTCGTAGTATAGTAAAGGGATTTTATATTTCCAACAAGAAAAAGCAAAGTGAATTGAAATAGGTCCTAATAAAAATTTTTAAAGGGAGTTAGCATTTCATCTCTCAAGGCTTAAACCAGTCTCTAAGTAGAGAACAGGATGAGCTGTGATGTGAGAAGAAATGATGTTATATTTTGTTCTGTAAAATCCTGGCTGTTTTCCCTCTGTTCTCACTCAGAGGTGTGCATAGTGAAACGTTTACTGTAATAACATTTAATGGGTCTGGATTGCCATCTGTGAAATACACAGATTGAAATCATTAATCTTTTCCAACACTAATTTATACATTTTGCATTCGCATTGAAAGGGAAGAGTCGGTGCCTGGGAGTGATGTGTAGCAGTCTCTGATTGCTATATAAAAGGATTCTGCAGCTACAGTAGCTATCATAGGTTTAATAATAAGATACAAATTTAAATGAATTTAAATGCCTCAAAGGTGTAGAATGTTTCCGGGCCTATCTTTGGGCCAGGAGAAAAAACAGGAACCAAACAGTTCTACTTGAGTACAAAAATGAGCACTTTATATCCAGAAGTAACTGATGAGTGAAAGAACCTTCTTTGAGTTTCTTGATGTATGTTTACCCAACTGCATTTGGAGAATTCCAGCTGTTAAATATATGATTATTTCAACAGATATTTTCTATAATAGCAGACATCCCTGATAAGGTGGAAGAGAGTCATAACTTGGAATAAAACAGTATATCAAAGGAATTCTAAGCACAAGAGCCTATTGCCATGGAATTTCCTGCCAATCTTGCAAATGCAAGTTTTGAAAATGTGGATGACCATCCAATGCATGGGCTTATCCTCCATCAGTTTTTTTGTATCATCTGACTAATCCATACTTCATATGTGAAGTGTTTCATTGATTGCAGGGTATTCGTAGGTTTTCAGCAGAACTGCTTTGTCCTCAAAAATAACGCATGGAGAACTGAAGCCAAAAGCTGCAACGCTAACTCAGTTCATGTGCACAGGATAAATATGGACACAAGATGCCCATTGCCAAAAATAGCTTCCTTGTGTGGCTATTTCTTTTTACAGTGCTAAATGACAGTGGAATTCTGGTTTTAGTCCTAGTCAAGATTGGATGAGTTGCTGGTATAAATCCAACTGTGACCATCGTGATTGATTCACGCTTCCTTCTGCTTCCCTGTCTGTCTGTTACTCATATGTTTTCTGTTAAACAGAAGTGTTTTTTCTCTCAGTGTACCCAGTGCAATCGGTTCTGGCCAAAACATTTGGGAACCAAAGTACAAAGGTACTTGCAGAGAGAAATGATTAGCTGGAAGCAGCAAAGAGAGATTTAGTTCTAGATAATAAATGAAAGCTGAAAGTAGAAGAAACATGGCAGCACCTTCACCCTTCACACTAAAGTAACCTTGAAATAAGCCAAGAAGCTTGGGCTTGCTGGCTGACTGAGGACTGTAATTATATTAAATGATCCCTAACCCACAAGAAATGTTTGAAAAGTTTAGTGAAGGAAACTCAGGCTGTTGTCCAGGACTTATACTATTAAGTGTCTTAATGACATTAAATCAGTTCCCAGAAGGATCACAAATTGACTGTTTATCAGCTCAGTCATGTGTGCGTGCTTGCTAATTTTGCAAATCTTTTAAAACCAGTTTCCAATGTTTTACTGAAATGATTTGTCTATTAAGTTTGTAACTAAACAATTCACGTTAATGACTGTCACAGGCTTAGAGTAAAATTCTTTATAAATTCCCTTCATAGTTCTTTCCTAAATAGCTAAATTTCTCTTCAAAAATTGAATTTAAAAAGCATCTTCAAATCAATGGTGTTTTATATGTCGATTTAGGGATATAAGGATTGACATAATGGAATATATAGATAATTTATCTACCCCATCATTCATCTAATCCAATCCGTGGCCTATAATCAAAGACAGGCAAAATTAATTACTAATGTGCTTGGATGATATTACAGTGATCTACTATGGGAGATGCTTATGCCTGACACTCCCACTGTGAGTAGCCCCAGAATGAGAAAAATTAATAGATTTTATTTTTTTTTAATCTAGTCCTAGTGTACTTCATTCTTAGACTTCATAGTGTAAAACACTGAATGTTTCCCATGAAATGCCGAGTAACTCCAACTTCTATCAAATTAAAAAGATCCAAGAATCATGGTTCGTATAGATTAGATTAGAAAGAGAAGAGCTTAAGCTGTTAAGTTCTTCGCTATTCATCTTTCATTTTGACAATACATTCTTTATACATCTGCATTTTCAAATTGCCATTCACTGCTGTTTGTACGTATTCTGTTGGGATGTCCTTCGTTTATGTGCATTACGTTATTTCTACTTTTGCTTTTCTCTGTGAGTATTTCTCCAGGATTTTTGGTTTTGCGTTCGGTATAGCTGCACATGCACACATGCATGCTGGGCTGATTTGTATGACAGAGAAAGTGAGACTAAATAGCAGCTTACGTAGGATTACATTCTCACCTCTGCTCTGTTAAAGACGACAGATATCCAACCCTTGTTCCCAGCTTGCACAGAGATAATGTATATCCAAACAGGAGGGATAACATTATCAGAAGGTATCACACAGGTGCAGTAAACACTGTATCAGGAGTAACTGCAATCTAAAGTGTGCTGTTCTGAAAGATTTTTGATTGTAATCATAAATTAATGCTCTTTCTGTTGTGATCATTCTTTTTGTTTTAATGAACCACTTCTATGGAAGCTGAATACACTCCTTTTCTGGCTGTTTCACCTTGGCGGTTACTGTAACTCATTGCAGTGCACACACGAGACTTAATAAGTACAGAGGAAATTAACTTGGTCTTATGCAGAAACAATATTAAAACTTAAATTTCTGTCGGAATGTTTTTATTTTGCAAATATAATAATACCAAATCTCATGGGATATAGACATGTTTGTTAATGGCGTGGTATGGCTTGGCATCAGACAGCTTTTCATTGCTGTTTTAAATCACTTTAATTAATTGTTATTATCCAGATGCTTTATCTTGAACGAGTAAAATTCTGTGCAATGACTCTAGCATGAAAAGAATTTCATGCGCTTGTTTTTCTTTGGATGGAGATGGATAGAAACTTTGCAAATTAGTTTAATGGGTCGCAGTTATTTGAGCTCTATGATTTCCCTACTATTTAAAAAAGAAGCAGATGCAGTATAAAAGTCCTACAAATTATTTTTGAAGTGTCATCTTCAGTGCAAAGAAAGTCAACCCTCCCTTGAGAAGAGAAAGCAAAGCTAAGCTGTTCTAGGCACTAAATGCAGTATTGCAAGATTAGCGTAACCATTAAGACATAATGTCTGCCCATTTTGTTAATGGCAAGATTGCTCTGACAGAGTTCTGCATTAAAAATCATGTTATACTTCATTTTGTTGGGTCCTGAATTGGAATTAGGTCTCTGATTCCTGAAGGGAACTCTGAACAGTCATATAAGTGGTATTCATAACTTTAAATGAACTTCTACGGACTGTGGTGGAAATGTACATGAAAATGTGAGGTCTTTCCAGATTCTTCTAGTGTCTGCTTAACCATTTATTTTCTTATCCTCCTATTGAGTACATACATCCTATGAGATTGAATTTCAACAAAAATAATCCGGTTCATCCAGTTCTATTGCCAGTAATAAACCAGTTCATCTAAAAATTTCTGGTCTTAACACTTTCTGAAATTGAAGGTCTTCCTGGCCGTTAGCATCGTTATGAACAGTTTACTAGTTTACAGTATTTCAGAATTTAGGCTGTAATCACAGACTATAAATTAGAGGACCTTTTTCTTTAGACAACAGGAGCAATTTCTTTGCTAGAAAACATCCATATTCATTTCTCCCCCCCCCAATAATGCAACTGGTGAATACATCTATGATGTGCAATTTGGTATTTTTGGGCTGCAAATCTTACATGATTCTTTCTATTGTGCCTATATGAGTTTTCCTAAAACTTCTGAGATATTCCTTGATTTCTAAGTTTTGCCATTCAAAGTTTCTTAAAAGCGGACCCATTTTTCAAGTCCTTGCTAATGTCTTTCGACATCTGCTTAAACTGGAAAGGGATTTTGGCGCAGATAATTTGTTGTTACTTGCACAGAAGCCCAATAAGCTTTGTGCGCAGTAAATATGTTTCATTATAGAAGCAATGCACAGCTCTAGAAATACATCAGAAGTGGTGTTATGGGACAGTGGTGAGTGCTGTGTATCGCAGCTGCCACAGAACAGTTACTGATGGAAACTGTGCCACGCACTCCCTGAGCACTCAACTCAACGAGTGCCCTGCAGCCGAGACTCGGCTGTGGTGGCCCCAGGCCACCGTGGGCATCTCTCGGTGCTGGGGGTAACTGCAGTAACACCAGCTGTGTGCAGTGGGAAGGAGAGCGGGCCAGCAGAGTGGCTGAAAATCAGGGCATCTAAGTTTCTACTTGAAAATAGATGTTTCCTACTATTATCAGTTGCATCAATACCCAAAGAAAGACCATACATATATATACGCATGTAATATTGCTTTCCATTTTTAATAGGAAAGATACTGACATTTGCAATCAAGGATGGCAAATAAAGACTGTGGTGGGTTGACCCTGGCTGGACACCAAGTGCCCACTAAAGCCGCTCTGTGACTCTCTTCCTCAGCTGGACCAGGGAGAGAAATATAACAGAGAGCTCATGAGTCAAGATAAGGACAGGGAGATCACTCAGCAATTACCATCATGGGCAAAACAGACTCGACTGGGGGAAATTAATTTATTACCAAATAAATCAGAGTAGGATAATAAGAAATAAGAACAAATCTTAAAACACCTTCCCCCCACCCCTTCCTTCTCATGGGCTCAACTTCACTCCCGATTTCTCTCCTTCCTACCCCCGAGCAGCGCAGGGGGATGGGGAATGGGGGTTGTGGTCAGTTCATCACACATTGTCTCTGCTGCTCCTTTCTCCTCANCACACTCTGCCCCTGCTCTAGCATGGGGTCCCTCCCATGGGAGACAGTCCTCCACAAACTTCTCCAACGTGGGTCCTTCCCACAGACTGCGGTTCTTCACAAACTACTCCAGTGTGGGTCCCTTCCATGGGGTGCAGTCCTTCAGGAATGGACTGCTCCAGCGTGTGTCCCCCACGGGGTCACAAGTCCTGCCACCAAACCTGCTCCAGTGTGCACTCCTTTTTTCACAGGGCCACAGGTCCTGCCAGGACCGTGCTCCAGCGCAGGCTCTCCATAGGGTCACAGCCTCCTTTGGGCATCCACCTGCTCCCATATGGGGTCCTCCATGGGCTGCAGGTGGATATCTGCTCCACGGTGGACCTCCATGGCCTGTGGGGCACAGCCTGCCTCACCATGGTCTTCACCACAGGCTGCAGGGGAATCTCTGCTCCAGCACCTGGAGCACCTCCTCCCCTCCTCCTTCACTGACCTTCGTGTCTGCAGAGCTGTTGCTCTCACATATTCTTGCTCCTCTCTCTGGCTGCTGTTCTGCAGAAGATTTTTCCCCTTCTTAACTGTGTTATCCCAGAGGTGCTACCACCGTCGCTGATGGGCTCAGCCTTGGCCAGCCACGGGTCTGTCTTGGAGCCAGTTGGCATTGGCTCTCTTGGACACGAGGGAAGCTTCTAACGGCTTCTCACAGTAGCCTCCCACTACCAAAACCTTGCCATGCAAACGCAATACATATACATAAAATGAGTGAGAACCCGAATGACTCCTTCCAGCCATGTAATGCCACAAGCTTTGGTACTCTACCTTTGAATTGTTTCAACATGTTCTAATCATTTAGTGTCTCCAGACAGCCTTAATAGAAGTTTTTTTTCTAAAGTACATCTTTTTTTCTATTACGTTACTGAAGACCTGACTGATTAAGACATTTTTCTGTACTATAGCATGTGTTTTCCTTTGATGAAGCTGATTTCTTTTCACCCAGCAAGAACACTTGGTGTTGTCACATAGAATTCAAACCATCTCCGATTCTCTTACACCCTGCGCAATCCATTGGAATGCTAATGCTTGGAAAGCGCTAATGCCAGAAGAGAATTAGGAGTGACAGCAAACAGTAAATGAGGTATGGCATTCGAGTGTAGCAGCATGCAAAAACCCCTTAGTGATGCTGAATTACACAAGCATCACGTCAAAGAGCAGGGAGGAGGGTGACAGCCGCTTCCTCCACGAGGAACTGAAAACTCAGCGTTGGGTTCGGCACTGGGACCAGGGTGGGAGGAGAGGCAGGTAACTGGGCGGCCATGCAGAGCGCGTCAGGAAGTTTTCTGTCATTCCTAAACAAACACTCCCTATTTAAATTCATGAAAGTAGCACTGCATCTTCTTCCACATCTGTAATTAGAGCCAAAGTCAGTTGTTATGTTCATGGACTGTTTCCATCTGACATTGCTTAAGCAACTAAGAAAGTGAGATTTTCTTTCCATTACTCCCTTTTCTTTTTCTACATACCTACATATGTTTTTCACTTGTTGCAAATATTTTGACATGTAAACTTCAATCCTCAGCTGGTATAATTTTCAAACTAACTTCATCAGGGAGTATTTCAATTCCCAAGTGGAGCTTTATCATTCCTCTTATTCATTACAGTAATAATAATAATAATAAAAACAACTGAGAGGCTTGTAGGAAGTCTTGAAATTTATTTTTTTAACAGTAACAGAATATCTTGGAATGCCATGGAGATTTAGGTGTCCCACTTCTAACAACCCAAGTCTGTCCAAAGTATGGGGAGAAGGTATGAACAAGGAACATAATGAATTAGAACAAGGATGGGTTGAAAGGGAGGAATTTAAGCAAAACAAAAAAATTTATGTTATATCAGAAATCAGTACCTAACAATGACACCTAGAAGAGAATAACCTCCCAAAAGAGCAAGGTATCGTGTCTGACTCATTAAAACAGGTCTCATGTTTCCCAAAATTTGTTCCACTTAATTTTGTATTGATTTTTCACAATATTTTTTCTTACGGTTTTCACTCAGTATGCCTAATTTGCTCAATGCTGTGTTCTTCACAGGACTGTGTAAGTCTGTATTTACCCTACATGGGAACGTTAGACTACACCTGGAACTTCATCAACACTATATCCTCTCCACTCTACTCCTTTAAGCAGCATTCCTAATTATTTTCTGTTCCCCCCACATCATTCCAAACTTCTTCAGTTGTTTTAAGTATTTTAGTTCAAACTAAAATAACAATTCCTTCTCAGATAAGCATACTTTTTGTATTTTAAAGCTTATCATTATCTCCTGCAATTACTGCAGCTGTAAGGAAGCAGATTTGAAGTCAGTGGATGTTTCACCACTTTGAAGATAGGCGCTGACTTAGGCACACTGCTAACAAAGGTGGATAATTAGCTTTATTCCGGGAGCTGAAGCATTCCTCTGAGTCACAGTTTCACCTTGCATTCTTCCTTATTGCTATATGATGCTAATTTAGGGTTGCCATAACTCTAATATTTTAGGTTGCGGAATGTGGCTAACCACTTCTTTGCAGGTACTCTTTAGGGAATGAAGGGAGGAAGGGAAGAAGGAAGGAAAAAAGGAAGGAAGGGAAGAAGGGAGGGAGGAGGGGAGAAAGGGAGAAAGGAAGGCAGGGAAGAAGGGTGGAAGGCAGGAAAGCAGGGAGGAAGGCAGGGAGGAAGAGGTCAGCAAGCTTTTTGACTTGTGCAAGTGAAATTACTCCAGAGAACCTGAAGAGAGATGTAGTGTGGTCCTTATTCTCCATATTTGTAGGCAAAGTGACAGCCTAATGCTTCACTTTGTTTCTTTTCTGTTCTCCACCGGGTAGGTATTTAGCCTAGCAAGTACTCTTTGTAGAATATATGTACAGATGCCATTTTAAAAAATGAGTTAAGGTTGCTAAGTCACTCCAAAAATCCTTGCTGCATGTGCCTGTGCATGAAAGCAGTGTTACATCTCATGTTTGGCTTTGTTACCTAAGGGTGATCTGAAAGTAGCAGGGTTGAATGTTTGTTGCTGAAGTTTCCCATTTACCTCTGATGGGAGACTCTCTGGTTAGTTTGACACTTCTAATATGGGTCAGTAACTGTCAGTACTGGATATTATCAAGCTGTTTGTAGCAGAGATAAAATTAATACCAAAAAAGCACTCTCTGGTCTTCTAATTAATCCCACAGGAGAGCAAAAACTCATTTAAGTTAGAAGTTTAGCTGTCGGCAGCATCAGGAAAAGCTGGTTTCACTTCACTGAGCTGAATTAAAACTCCACATTAATGGAATTAAAGCATGTTGCTTTCTCAAACTCTTACATCCATCAAAGCAAAGGCTTAGAAGCTTTATGAACAACTGCACTGCTACCTTCAATCCTTGACATAAGAAACAACATGCTGAGAATACATCATAAACCCAAACAGCGTTAGGATTCCCATCACTGTTCTCCGGTGGAACTTCTTCAATATTGTATTTATCAATCTTTTTTCTTTTAGTATTGTGAATAACAAGGAATAACTCGGAGCTGTGGTTTTGAGGGGTTTTGTTGGTTTGTTTGTTTGTTTCTGAACTGAATGTATAGATAGACAAATGGAGTTTGTGTGCTTTTCTTCTGTGTGGCAGTTTCAGAATTGGGACCTGAAGAATGCTGCTCTGAAGCCAGTGTTCAGGGAGGTGTGTGTCCAGCCTGTGCCACTGGCAGCATCATGCTTCTTTATGAGAAGATGACAGCCAATTGATTTAGGAAGCAAATAATGACTTTTGTGCTCTCAGTTTTGACTTGTGAAAACAAAGATTTATGAAAACAAAAGGTTTCCTAAATCAGGGCTATAGCAAATAGAGGACAACTGTTCTTTGTTGATAAGAAGTGGGTTCGGAGAGGAAAGCTGATGACTTTTCTAGTACTCCGTGTGTAAAGGCAATGTGTATTGTTTTTATACGAGCAAAAGAGACCAGGAAAAATTTTAGATTGTAACAACCTTCTTTCTTCCACCCTCAATGCAGTAGGCAGGCTTTGGGATGAACTCTGATTTGAGTGCCATGCAGTCTGATCCCTTAATGGTGGTTTGTCCAGATTTTTAGTTGCCAAATTGCATTATAGAAGTTTAAAACACAGTAAATATTTCCCTAACGTGACTGTGTCATCCCAGGTAGGGGATTCACTGGGATATCGTGTATTGGTGAAAGTGAAGGGGAGGTGGTAGTTCCTGTGGTCCCTCCACAGAAAGAAGGGTTTATGATGCTGCCTCCAATTTCAGCATCACCCACACAGCAGAAGTGCCTTCAGAAGTGCCTTGGGCTAGAACAGAATTAAAGCTAAGGAGACTGGGGCTCTTTACTATAATACTTGTTGATATTATTATTTTCATAACAAACATTTCAAAAAATATGTCAACACCAGGCTGCTCTATTTTTTGTCTTTAACAAGGTCATGAAATGGCAGGCCTTGCTGAAGATGTAGGTTTAAAACAAAAAACAACTTAAATGCATTAAAAAAGAGAGGTTGGATTCTTTGCTCCCTGTTTTGCCCCTTATTATTCATTTATAATCTCATTCTTTGTTCCTTCACTCACATGAATTGTCTTACAAGAATAGTATATTCCCCTTCTCTCAATGAACTAAAATTAAATGGAATTAAGTTAAAACTGGTATTTTACAGGGTGTGAGATTCATTTCTTCAGGGAAAATCCATCTTGTGTAGCTGTAGTACTGAGTAGTATATTGAAATATTATTACTTTATATTATTAAAACTATTGAGATGTTCATTCTGTATCATTTCAGAGAAAGGGTAACATTTTTCTAAGCCTGAATGTTGAGCTTTGAATACTTAGATCTGCAACTGTAAAAATATGCTACTTACCTACGTATCTCAATAGGGATGTAAGTGTCTATGTTTAGGCATTCATCATGGAAAATGTTAGTGGCAGTAACTCAGAATTTTTATTTTATTTTGTCTTACAAAAGACATGACACATACACCAGTGTATTAAGCACGTGATGGAAACAGCTACTTTCTGCTGGTTCCACCAATTTGACAGAAGTCACCAGGAGCTTTATCTTTTAAATAAGTCAGTTAGGAATGATATCAGACTCTTATTTCTGTCTCCAACTGGATAGCCATTTGTGTCAAGCAGTGACTAAACTGTGTTTTTGATTTTTAGGTGTCATTGTATTCATGACGCTACCTTAGAAGACATAAGCTTGTATTGAGCATCAAACTTGATTTTTATAAATCAAGGTACAAAAAATGAGTTCTTGTATCACCAGTTACAAATTATTGTCATGAAAGAAGCCAAGGACCCATTTGAACTCTATATCACAAATATATAGAAATGGAAAAAGATTTCTAATGAGTGGAATATTGCTGATAGCTGAGCCCCTCTCTTGGAAAAAGTGAAGTATAAGGTTCCTTGCACAGCTTTGCATAACGAGATAGTCATTCCAGTGAGGGATACGGATGACATCTAGTGCTTGAGTGGTTTTGATAATTTCAGGAGAATACTGAATTAAAATCATTGCTTTAATTCATACTTGTTACGGGATTACATTACTTAATAGAGCATCTGATATAATAGAAAATACATTGCCATCCTAGTCTTTTTTCTTTTTTACTCCATCATTGAAATGTGTTTTGTTTTCCCAAGAACCTGCTCTTCCCTCTGAATATTCTTCTTTTGCCAACCTGTCTGGATAATCCTTTGGTTGATTTGCTGCTTCTTCTTGCCCCAGCCATAACATCACCATGTGAGGGTAACTACCAGGCAGATGTGGTTGCACAGCACAAATTCCCAAGTGGCTGAGGAGAGTGATTAGTGAGTTCTGGGTACCTTGCCCTTCTGCTGACACGTTACACATCTGATTTTCTGAAAGGAATGAATATCCTTTTTTGGCAAAGCAGGGTTTTGGAAGTGTTTTAGACCAGACACCCAAAATCAAGGAACCTTGTGCTCCTAACAACTTCTGGAAATGATGTTCACTCTCATTTTGATTTTGTGTTTGAACAATGATTTTTCTTAAAAAAAAATCATAAATAACATTTTCACCACCCTTTCTAAATAGTATTCATATGTTTTAAACAATAGCAATTTGCATTTATAAATATATGTCCAAGCTTTTTAACATACATGAACAGTGAAATCCAGTAATAAATTTAAGAGAGTGCAGCCAATACCTGCTTTAGATCCAGCTAGCTCTGTGTTCAGAAAGGTAATTCATTCCACGTTAAAGAAAAGTGTATGATGTCAAACAATCTTTTATAAAGACTAAGAGGTTTTGCTCATTCTGTAAAGGCCATTATGAATAGTATGGTGACAAAATTCTTAGTCTTTATTCATCCATTATATGAAATATTTAGAAACAGAGAGTTTGTAACCTTTGCACAAAGTAGCCTGGGTTAAGTATCAATCCTCAAAGGTAATTGAATTCATCAGTAAAACGCAGCATCACTGTGGGGACTGAGAGTCTATGACAGCAATCAGACAGGTCCCTTTCCTCATTTTCAGTCTTCCAGTGCAGGAGCAATAATTCACAGTTCTGTAAATTACTTTCTTGAACGTAGCCCATTTTTTTATTTGCAACATCCAAACATAGTCACATCCCAAGTGCTTACTATTCAGTGGTTTTGTGTTACTTCAGCTACTAATTCTGTAGATAAATAGGAAATTATTTGGGTTTAGTACTTAGCAGCTGCAAGTCCTACCTTTACTGCTCTCGTAATTTTGCTCATTTTGAAGCTGATTAGAGTGAAATAAATAAGTTTGCTGTAATAAAAATAGGGCAATGCTGAAATTTTTTTTTTTTTTGAAAAAGAAACAAAGCTGTCAGAATTGAAGCCAGTTTGGCTGGTTGGGGTTAGATGTAGATATTGGGGCTCTGATCGTAACAGTATGCCATGGCTCTAGTAAGGAGGAGATCTTGAAACAGGGAGAGGTGGCTTAAATGTTTTAAGGCAAAGTGCCATATCAGCTGTCATTCCTCAGCTTCCCTTTCCTATGACAACATTCCTTTGAAAAACAGATCGCTACACAACATTTGTGAAATAAACCCGATTCCTGCATGAAACCTTCAGTTACTAACTTGCCGTGCCTTGTTAATAGATTTTTCCCCCAAAAAAATATGTAGCATTTGTTGCAGGAGTATGAGCTGCTTGTTTAACATCTCCATTGTGGGTCTGGCTCTGGCAGTATTGCTCAGGCACAGCTTTGCCATCCTTCTCTTAGAAACAGACCTTGACATACGGTGTGACTTAGAGGGCTGTGACATACATCATCATCCCTCCCCTCTCTTGGTTCTCAGTCCTTGTACCAGCCGTATTTCTGCATCTCTTGATGCAACGTCAGGGAATAACATTTCTGCGAGTCAAGCGGCACAAGGAAAAGATGGAGGAGTTATGGCCACTTCTGTCTCATGTATACGGGGGGAAAATTCAGGGGAGAGGCTGTTCCCTTCCTTGTTAGTTTTGCATGGGAAGCCAGCACAGGAACGTAAGGTTGTACGTTCCCTTCCAGCTCTGGAGAGGGAGAGAAGACAAGCCACAACCTAAACTTCAGTTCTTTAAAAATGCATAAACATTAAAAAAGGGTAGTTTAAAAATATGCATCCTAAGCCATTTGCCAGGTACAAACTTAATATGGCATTTTAACCAGTGTTCATAAAATATTATTCTGCGATGTTTGTCCAACTCAGCTATTCTATTCACACCGTGACACCTGAGACTCATGATACTCCTGTACATCCTATGTTGTGCTATAAAACAGATAAAAACCTTTGTAGTTCTTCTTATAAGGGGATTATACTTTCCACAAACTCTCTGAAATACTCAGAAAGAGGATGAGTACCGCAGTTTACTAACACAACACAAGAGCACAGTGGTTGCAGCAGGGAATAGCAGGTAGCAGGTCTTTTGTTTGTCCCGTGGCGTGATATCGTGTGTCACAACTCTACATGCTACACAGACAAATCATTATCTCTTCTGTCAGGCAGAGGGTATTGGCTATGCTACAGGGTAAATGCGTATAAAATAGATGTGTTGTCACTAATGTTGAATGTCTCAGCTTTTAATGAAAATAAGGTGCGATTCTTCTGAACAAACAGCTCCAATTGTATACAAAGCTTGAAAGCAAAACAAACCCTGAAGTTAGTAGAATCACTGATATAAAACTGACTTAAAGATTTATTTTTAATGTGTACTTTCCATTATTAATACTGAGCCTCGCTATGTGATGTAGACATTTAAACTAATCAGATGCTTCTGCTTTTTATTTTTATTTTTTAAACACATTGTCTTGGTTAAGGAATGCAATTTATTATCACAGCACCGCCATTGACTGATGCTGTGTTGTTATCCATTCATATTTACATGAATAGTAATGGTATAATAATATTATACAATAGTACAATACTGAAGTTAACATATACTGTGTAATTTATTGGGTTTATGTAATATAGTCACTAGGTTCCTCAACCATGGCAACACATGTGAGAGAAGCCATTAGACCTCAGGATTTTCAATCAAAAAGATTTTTCTTTCACAGTCTGTGTTTTGCTGAGAAAATATAATGTTTTTTTCTAAATATTGTGTCTTAAATTGATATCATTTCATGTGGAAAAAACTCAAGCTACTTAAAATCTGATAGAAATAGTGAATGTTGGTTGAAATTTGTAAAATTCAAAGTTACATTATGGTGCAATTATAAGCAGTGCATGTCTTCTTTTACCGAGCATTCTGCCTGAGAAACACTGAGAATTACGTTGATAACATTATCATTTACTGTTTTACCTTATGCTCTGAAATTAACTTTTGTGTTTTAAGGTTAGTATATTTAGCAAAACAATTAGCATTTAAGTTATTTTAAGTCAATGAACTGTGTGTACAGGTATATTTTTTTTAAAGAAAAAGAAAGGAGAGTTATTCTCTTCGTTATCTGCTCTTAATGAGGAATGAAACCTGATTTTAAACACGAGAGATTGTAGGGTTGAGCCCATTTTTGAAAACTTAAGCATCACTGAAGTCAAAATGCTTTAGACACGTGTAAAACAGTCTGATTGCTATTTCTATTTTAGCATTAGCTAAACTGCTAGAGACAATAATAAGAAGAGAAACTTGTATGTCTTTAACAAATGCTTTTCTTTATTCTTCCTTGGTCATACAGTCATTCCCAGCACAGCACTGCAACGCGTCCACCCACAGTGAGCTTGCAGCGGACCATTTCTGTGGAAGGGTAAGATGATTCTCTGTTGAAGCTGCCTGTAGAGCTCTCAGATAGCACTAAGGCAGGTGCCGTACTGCCCACATACGCATAGCTGTTAACTAGGTGTGGTTTTGCATACCACAGTGTTTAAGTCTGTGAGATGAAGAAATAAATACTCTCAGATTAGGGCTGATCCTTTCTAGACACTTACACTGAAAGGTTTGGTTTTCATGGAGATGAGACTATCTGTCATGGAGATATATTAACTACAATCTCTTCAATTCATCTCACTTGACTAGTGTTAATATTTACGTGTGTTAGCTGTAAAATGCTTCCTACTAATGGAAATACCCAATGAAGTCGTACTCTATTTTCTTAATGTATGCATGAGTTCTTTTTGACAAAGCAGTGTCCTGAACTAAGGATGAAGAAGTACTGATAGAGAATAATAATCCTGTGCTGGTGTATATCTATGTATATGTATGTGTTAATTGTAGAGGTATAGATCTGAGTTCTTAGCTGACTCCATTTTAACAGAAATAATTGGGTAAAATATGAATAATTCACAACGACAGTTAATATTTTTGCGTCTTTATGATATTAGAAAAACTGATGTTTAACAAACAGCTTTTGGTTGCACTGACTGGCGTAGTTTAAAAAGAAAAAGTTTCTCCCCTCCCATAGAAATGTGGAACTGTGTGAAATCTTTTGTAGGCATGGGTAGTAACTTGTCATTGGCTGCTCTCAGGTCCTATTTCAAAGCTTTTCTTTCTTGTGGTAAAAGTGAGAATACAAAGTTTCCACAGAAGAAAGATGTTATCTTGTTGTATTTTGCTTTATGTTACAACCTTACTGTGATGCAGTCAGAAAATACAATAGTAGATAGATGAAATAATCCACTCCTAAGTGAAGCCTGAAATGTTTTTCTCGTAAGTCTCAATTTTTTCTTTCTTATCTAGGTCTCAGATCTAAGATTTTAAGTTTTTTTTAATCTAAAATATGTAGGACAGCTACAGTAATTATTCATTAAAAACAAGACTGAATTATGAAATTGCTGCAGGAAAGGTGCATATAGCTTAGGGGCTGTCATCTGGAAGGTACTTCTATAAATGAAGCCCTCATCATCCAACCTGCTTGCTCAAAACAGGGCTACTTTCAAGTTATAACAGGTTGCTCAGGGTCTTGTCCAGTAAAACGGTGACTATCACCAAATGTGGAGATTGCAGAAGCTCTGGGCAACCTGTCTCGGTGCTTAAACACCCTCATTTGGGATTTCTTCGCTTTATCGCTCTCTTTCTCTCTAACAAACAGAGAGTCATAATAAATTCCCCTGTATTTTTCCTCAAATCAACTTATGAATAAATTGATGTTTGAAATAAAACTAAGCTTCAAGAAGAAGTTTCTCAATTAAAATGGTGATTGAATTAAATAAAAAAGGAGCGGGGGGAGGAATTTGCTAAATTGAGATTTAAGGAAAGAAATTCTATTATGATGTCTCTGACTTGGTCTACTGGACTCCATAATTCAGGATGTATCCTACAGGTTTAAACTCCTATTGAAATTTGGAAATCAATCTGTCTACATGAATTTTTAGATAAATTGTGGCATCTGTACTGGCCATGCAGACAACTTGCATATATTTGTATGAATCATTAGAGCGCAGGAAATCTGCAATTGATATTACAGGTCTCCTGCTGTTCAGGAGGTAGAAGAATATCTGGCTTGTAATTATTACTAATCAACTTACACTGAGTCATATTTCATTTCACATAGGAAAGCGGGGCTGTTAGCCTATTACACCGCTGAGCAAAAATAAGTAATCAGCTCAGCCCTAAATATTTCATTATGCTAAAGCTCAATTTATTCTAATGTTTTTGTGAAGTCCATGCTGCTAAGTATGTTTACAGCTAATGCAATTTGAGGTGAAAACAAAGTTATTTTTCTCATTTAGGAACCGGGTTTCCTCAGCAGAGTCCTGTATTTAGGTGACTCATGCTATTGCTTTTGAGATGCGCTTTGTGAATAGCGCTTTACCTGCAAGGCATCGCCAGCACACACTGAGATTTCTGTCCTGCGTGCTGGCTCCCTGTGCCTGACTGGGTAGGCACTGAGGTAATATAATTACCGGGTCCTGTGAAGGAGAAATGAAATATGGGAGGGTTAAAGAAATACAGGGAGAATGGCATTCGCTGGCATTTATTCCTTTCCACCTTATTGAATATGTGATAATTGAGCTGGCGAGAGCAGATTTTTTTAAAAAACTTTAATAGTTTTTTCATCTAGGTAATGGATACATATGTAAAACCAGTTTGGTTCTTTTTTTTAGGGAGGGTTTTTGTGGACTTCATGTACCGCAAAAGAAGTGATTAGCAAGGTGAAAAAAATAAAGATGTCTTTAAAGATTATATTTTCTTTATAGGCAAGCCATATATTCTTCACAGCTTAATAAATGTACGAGGTGAACAGATTTATTATGTGTATAAAAGCATGAACTTCACAGGTGTTTGATGTCATTGTTAGTGCGCTCTAATTAGTAACTTCCCTGATGGTTTATTTGCATGGTTTAAAACCAAGAAAATTATAATGTTTGGATTTGAAAATAATGTTAGTCTGAGTTTTTTGAAATGGTTTTGATGAACAACTTTAACTGTGAGTATTCAAAATAGGAAAAATATTGGATGAAAATTAAAAGCTGTTACTTGGGTATCCTGCTGTACTATCGCATGAAGCTCTAATGTTAGTGGTGTATGATAGCTATTCTCTCTGCAATTGACATTCAGACTAAATTGTATTTTATATGCTACCAGTCATCTCTTCTGCTGAGCTGCTTAGAAACTGGGATTTCAACTTATTTGATCAAGAGCGTTTTGATGGAAATTTTAAACGAATTTATCAACGTGACTGAGTATCTCAAATATATATAAGTATTTATACATAAATAAACAGCATTTGAACCATGACTAAGGGTAAGAATTTTTATTCTGAGCAGGACAGATACTACAGACTGCTTTGTGTTTCAAAAGTGTCTCATCTACAGTAATTCTGGGTGTTTGCTACGAACTACTAACGGACTGCATATTGATATTTCGAAACATGGCTTAGAGGCACCGCTATTTTTAGGTATTCTCGTACCCTTTGAATAGTTCCTGTCCCCTGACAGTGCAATGCGGTTTCCTATCACCATTTCCATCTCATCTAGCTTTGTTTACAAACTTAAAAGCTGGGGCATTCATGGTAAATAGAGCCATCGAATGCTATAAGTAATAGTTTATAGAAAAGTGGTTCCAATATGGAACGGATAGTTTTTAAAAGCAGGCTGCAAAGCAACCTTGCTGGTGTGGAGTTGCCTGTGCTGAGTATAGCAGGTGGAACAGAGATGCAGTTTTCAGGATTTATTTTGATTATTAGCGTGTAAATAATGTACCTCTTTGATCAGGGAAGAGAGACAAGTGTGTATGAGAGACAAAGTATATATGAATAAGTATACTGGAATAATCATCTCCCAGTTAAAGAGGATATTAGCTGTCCTACATTGTTGCTCTAGAAATCAACGAGATTTCTCAAATCTAGGAGATGTACTCCTGTGCATTTAAAGTAAATGTGCGTCATGGTAAAAATACAGACCAGTCTCACTTTTCAAATAAGAGATTATTCCTGTATGCCAATTCCATCTTGCTAGCTGTAAGCAGAAGACATTGCCCGGTGTGCAGGCTTTAATTTCTCTACAAAAGACAAAATGAAAGACTGTTAAAGTCCAGAGGGGTTCCCACAAAACAAATAAAGTTGCACATGTATAAGCCAGTGCACTCATGCATGCATCAGTCAGGTTGAAGCCTGGCTCCCAGTGGGTTCCCTCATATTAACTATACTTCAAAGTTTCTGACAAGTTAGACATGATGTTTGCAGAATAAATGCATAAAAAATGTAGTCAGTGTTAAAGTTAGGATAAAGTATTGCTTCTACAGTCAATGCCAACATTCAATCAACAAGAAATGCTAAGGAAACCATAGTCAAATAAACAGATAAAATACTTGTTTCAAGCAGAATGGGTAACTGTAGTGAGCAAAATCACATTTTGCTATGTGGTATAATAAATGAACATCTCATTAAAGGCTGAATGCTTAGTTGCTAGTATATCAACATTTCGGAAAATGAAATAATAAGTCACTAATCAATTACAGGTAATGAAAATGAGTGCTCTGCACATGACCAAAACATTGGCTCAGTTTAAGAAGGTAAAGTTACCCCTCTGGGCTGTGATGCTCAATGTGAGAGCACCAGATAAGAGCAAGGTTTCCTTATTTTTATTCTTTTCAATCATAATTGAAATCAGGCTAATAAGAATTAAAGTCACAAATCAGGGATCAGGCCCCACTGGGTCAGGTGCAACACTGATGGGTAACACTGATGTGTTGAGCCTCTCCCAGGCTCCGAGATGGTAAATGATGGAGGGCATGGAGAAAGGGAGGTCTGCCAGCTCCCTGCCGCTGCTCTGCCGTGGTGTGGTGGAACCCTCCCACGGGAGGTAGATGAGAAGGAGGGCTGGGGAGGGAGGCAAGAGCCACCGCTGCTTCCCATCTTGGTGGAAAGGTTTTGGCAAGCCTAAGAGGGGAATGACAAGGGGAAAAGTAAAAGCCAAGATGCCACAGAAGTGATATTGCAATAAAAGGACAGATGAGAGCACTGCAGATAGGTTTTTCACTAAATTGTTGTGAATCATAGAATGGTTTAGGTTGGAAAGGACCTTGAAGATCATCGAGTTCCAACCCCCCTGCCATAGGCAGGAACACCTCCCACTAGACCAGGTTGCCCAAGGCCACGTCCAGCCTGGCCTTGAACACCTCCAGGGATGGGGACTCAACAGCCTCTCTGGGCAACCTGTGCCAGTGCCTCACCACCCTCAAAGTGAAAAACTTCTTCCTAATGTTTAATCTAAACCTGCCCTCTTCCAGTTTAAAGCCAGAAAATTTAAATAAGCTTAATAAGTTTGGTTTTGCCTGAACTTTGAAGTCTTCCAAAAAGGTGTGTGTGAGTATTCCAGGCCTTCAGCCACTTAAGATTTCAGATTCCCTCTTGTGTGATTAATCAGATTTTAAAACATCATACACACTGGCACGTTCTCTGTCCACCCTAGCTTTCTGCGTTTAATGCTGCGAAGAAGAACGCTCAATCTATTTGAATTACCTTTTTGAGGTCCTTCCAGTACGAATGCCCTTTGGCTGTCTGCAATAAACATGCAGTTATTTATCAGAATTTTTTGAAGCATGAGATGAAAACTAGAAGTATTGTGCTGAAAAAGAAATGGCTTGATTAGCCGACTGATTAAGCAGGCCCGGCTCGGTGCTCACACAGTGAATCAGCAGAAGCCTCCATGCGGCACAGAGGAAGGGTACTTTGATCCCTTAGATTTGGGGTTTTTTCCCCCCCCCACACTAATGTGTGACCTTAACCAACGAATAGAATTCATCTCTGCTTCAATTTCCCCCCCCTGCTCTTCGCCACTTGAAGCAGCTTGGCTGGGTTTTGTGGCATGGGGTGTTGCAGAGAGGCTGCGGGGCCTTTGCTGGGGCCTGGGCGCTGCCCCAGTCCACGCAGCCATATAAATAAATATTCTTCGGGGCATTCTATGATGTGCTTTCCTGTAACATCAAATCAGCATGTGCATGAATGGATGTACGATTGCAACACCCTTTGTGAAGCAAACAGCATATTTGAAAAAAAGAAACCCCAAAACAACAAAAAAGCTGCAGCCAAAGCAAGACCAAAGCCATATTGCTATGTCCCTGCAGATTTGGGATACCTCGTTGGTTGTCTGTAGCTGAAGAACTCTCTAGGGTCTGATATCTGAAAGCACCCAGTGTGCTTAATATTTCTGTAGATGTTCCAGAAAGCGCAAAATCATTTAAATGCCCCGATTTTATAGATGGTGCAAAAGAAACAGAAAGACAGAGCTGTGTCAGTGTGAGATGAATCCTAAAACTGACCCTATTCTTTAATGTGGCCAGCAGCACAAAATAAGCAAATTAAAAATGGATTTTCTTTCAGTTAGTTACTATAAAAATTACTTGTTTTCAGAAAGCTCTTCCCCTTCATTTATCAGTCCAGTTTTTAATCTCTTAAATTAAATCTATAATTACTATGGATTCACAATCTATAGAAGCATGATAGGGATACTCAATTTTTTTTGGTCTTCTCATTTGCTTATTGTAAAACAGTAAACTGATCAAAACAAATATTCAGTATAAATGTAGCAAATACAGAACACTTTGATATTTTCAAGATAATGAACAAATAAACCAAACATGAACAAAAAAACCCCAACTGTTCAGGAGGAAAAATGCCTCACTTTTGTGATTTATTTTTGTTGATCGCATTTTAGTGTCAGGAGAAATTTTCTTCAGTGTCGAAGCTTTACCCACTCTGATTTGTTCCTACCTATTGGTTTCAAATATTAATTTAATAATACTTTGCTCTTACATCAGGCCTGCAATTTATAATGTGCTTTACAGAATCTGATCTGATGCATTCCCTGAAGCAAGTAACCAAGTCCATCCGAATTGATTCTCCCATTGATTTCTGAGCCTGTAAATTTGTGTGGATTGCAGCACTTTATTTGCTCTTTTGCTCCTGGCTCTATTAGAGTGAATCTTCCTTTCTTCTCTCTCTACCTTTTCAATTCCTTCCTTGTTCTCCTTTACAGATGCACTGTCTCCCTTTATCCTGTTCTCTCTTTTCTTTGCTCTTTTCCTTTCTTTTTTTTTTTTTTCTTTTTTTTTTCCCCCTTCTGCTGCCTTCTGTCAGTCCAGGAACGTTTTAATCTCACACTCCTTTCTAATTTCTGCTTGATTTCCCCTGCTGCTCCTCTCTGTTTGTATTTGGTACAAAGCTGCAGGAGGGCACAAAACATGCGCACACAGAATTAAAGTGCTAGTGTGCTTTGTTAGCACCTAGAAACTTACCTTCAGCCCTGTTTATCACAGAAGAAATTGTAAATGGGATAATAGGGTGAAGCTGGATGCAGAAACATGCATTTCGGAAACATTGGCTGTTAGATTGTTCCTTTTCACTAGCTAGCTACAGAGTGCCACCTATTGTCTTCAAACCCAATTGAGCTTTTAAAATAAGTTACCCTGAAATTACCTTTGCCTCAGTTGCTGTTTCCTATAGAGAACTACACATTTTTACTGAGTGCGTTTACTGCAAGAAAACATCTTTCACATTTGCGTCGCTTTTCTTTCACTTCTTACTCTCCCATCACCATGTCATCTTTAAGTCTTTAATTCCTTTACTCCCTTTACAGCATTTATGTGCATTCTGTCTAAAGTCCCTTCATGTGTATGAGAATTACGTTCATAAAGAATTTTAATAGAGTCAAAGAAGTTCTTCCTAATGTTGCTTCCCAGATATTAAAAAAAAATTGGAGCACCTTTTCTTAGATCTGCTTAATCATATGGAAAGAGATGACTATAAACTTACATTCCAGATGAATACATACATAACATCCGCATCTTTAGCAAAACTAGCCTTCTCTTTGAGTGTGGCTAAAACACTGACAGATAACTCATTTCTGCATTACTCTTAAGAGAGGACCTTGTCAGTGGCTGTTATTGCAGTTTGTTTGCTTGAGAAACGTTTTTCCTACTTTAACTTCATAGCACGCTACAAAGCTGTATTATCATCATAAGGGATGCTTTTCATTTTCACTCTAAGTACACGATGCAAGTGTGAACCGTGATATATTTTAAAAATCCTGGTCATTTTTTATAATATGGTGAATTGGCATATACCTTCTGCTTTCTGCGGTTTTTGCGGTATAGTCATGGCTAAAGGTTCTTTCTATGATGATGACAACAAAACTTGTGTATTCTTAGATCCACCTTTCCGATTCTGCAGGATACTCAGATATGAAAGAAATATGAAGACTTGTTACGGTCGGTCAGTCTCTATGCAGCCAAATTTGAGTCATGACCGAAATGACCTGTTTAGCTAAAGAGCAGGAGCCAAACCCTATTGTGTTCCAATCACAGCTTCTGACATTGCCCCGTAGTGTTTGAGCTTCCTCTGAACATAATCATCCAAGAGCAGAATGGGAATTTTGCTGTCAAAAGGCCAAAATTACAAAACAGCGCTGACAGCATTTGAGGCATAAATCTGCTGACTCGATCAGAGACAGGGATTAATAACTGGGCCAACTTTCTGTTGAGCTGCGCAGCTTACTGTTCCGTGGATACCCAGTTGTATTGACCTAGTTTTGCCCATAGCACTGGCTTTCAACTTTATGATCCAAGCTGCCTGTCATATGCGGAAATACTCGGTTTCATCTTCAACAACAGCTCTTCTGATTTCTCCCCAGCAGAGCATGCAAATGTATTTGTTTGACTTCACTGCCCTCTTTTTCCTCAATACTCAGGTAAATAAAAACGGCAGGAGCTCAGCTCTCGCAAAGTATTTTTGATGTGTAGGACTCGAAGATGACACGTGTCACCGTAGCATTTTGTGGATGAGGAAATTGAAGCTGGAAGGACAAATGACTTGCCAAGATCGCTCAGCGGCGCACGGGCTAAGCGGGGGAAGGAATCCACGCTTCCAGCTCACTGTCCTAGTTCTGCTCCAACCCCCGGGCCACCCTTCCTAATTAAAAACCTGGTTAGACTTCGTAGAGCTGGACCACATTATGTCTAATCTGCACATATTTAAGAAGGTGCTGGAAGTGTTGCTACATGGCAAATCGACAGCAACGATACAAAAGAAAAGAAAAACCCCTTTATTTTCTGATTCATTAAAAATACTTCAAGAATATACAAACTCAAGACAATATGTCATTTTCTCACAGCTGTATTTTTAAAAGGTTGCTTTCTGACTATGCAATGTTGAGAAAAAGTTGTAAGAAAAAGGACCATATGGAGTAGGACTAACGCCTTCATTAAAGGTTACAATCGCCTTTAAAATATTATTTAAAATTTGCTTTAGTTTTTTCTTTCAAAAATGTTAAGCTTCGCTTTCAGAAAGTTGAGATGTTATTTAAAGATCACGATGAAGCTGGGGATGCTGTTTGAACATTAGCAGTGGGCAAAGGTGAACAAACGTCTACTGATTTTGGAATTATCGTGTAAAGGTTAAGTGTCCATGTATACAGCCATAAGACTTAACTCGCATTAAATGAGGCATCCCTCGATGCATCACTTCTCTCTCTCCTATTTTTTTTGTCTTTTCTTTAAAAACAAAATGGAAAGGAAAAAGCCATTCATATGATATAGAACTGTTCTATAGTACACAGGAAATACTGGATGTTTTTTACAGGAAGCATTCTGGAGCATGTTTCTGTAGATGGGGGGGGTGTTTACAATTGTCACTTTGCTGGTAACTTTTATTTGTAAAAACTGAGAATTAGAAGAACATCCTATTACTCTGCGAGGGGTCACAGACACATCAATGTATGTGTTTGTGAATATTTGCAGGGCTGGGCTTAAGATTTACACACACTAATACAACAGTAGTTACACTTTTTCTAAAAAGTAAATTGTTAGAGGGATTTGAAATGGGGTAAGTACCAATAAATATGGTGGGTGTGTATGTCTATATGGCTGTGTGTGGTTGTGTATCCAGGGAAGAGACAGATCTGAGGCCTCGTATGTAAAGTGGGGGTTGGGAATCGGAATATCTGGGACGCTTTCTCAAGGATTGAGAATTTCTCTTGATTGCTTAGGAAAATCATCTCTTTCTGGACATAAGTTTTCCCATCAGTAAAATGCATGTTATGATGTTTACATCTGTTGGGGCGTATTATCAATTTACAGATGGAAAGCGCTGTATGAGATGTAGTTGTTATTATTTATTGATTTCCATCATTACAAACAACTCTTTAAACCAGTGCGACAAAAGCAGATATCCCTCAGTCTGGTTCAGTGACAAAGCTGCCACGTGACTTTGCAACTGCAAGCTCCCGATAACGTCAAACTGGAGTTTTTCATGAGATTCTGCTCTATTAGCTTGATCATACAAATGTTATTTGCTCCAAATCTGTTAAGATCAAACACACTTGCCAGTGCTTTGCCTAGAGTTTTAATTTTTTTCTTTGTTCATTTGTTTACAAAGCAAGACTAGAACTTAAAATAAAAAGGTACCATGTAAACATTGATTCTACTTATATGTATAGGATTGCTATAAATTAGATTATAAAGTATCTTCAGTGTTTTGGTTTTTCTTTTAATAAACCCATCACTTAATGAAGATTACTTTGGTGGGCTGAAATTAATAGAGATGTTTGGATTCAACCATGAAGAAACAAAAATAAATAATGCTGTTTAATTCCTACCTTATCTATTCTCCAATTAACGTATTTATCTCATTTGTTAAATGGTTTCTTTAGGCAATAACAGACCGTTGTGTGTTAAGCAAGATATAGTATGCTTAAGATGCCTTGAGAAAGGCGTACACGCTAAGAGTTTTGAATGGATAAACATTACCATTTTGTTTCTATGCAGAGAGCCTCGAAAAATCATCCTGCACAAGGGCTCCACAGGACTTGGTTTTAACATTGTGGGAGGAGAAGATGGGGAAGGCATTTTCGTGTCTTTCATCCTAGCAGGAGGGCCTGCCGACCTCAGCGGGGAGCTGCAGCGGGGAGATCAGATTTTGTCTGTAAGTATTTGTGTCGGGCTTTGCTGGCCAACTACATCTTGGTGTTTGTCTGTACTGCAAGGGACACAGAAGGAAGTCTTTTTTGTTTCCGTGTTGTGAAATCCAAGCTGGAAACAGTTTATCATTGACTATTTTATTTGCTTTTGGGTTTTATTGTATTTGTTAACAGTTACCTGCGCTTAGTTCGGAGGGAGACTTTTCCCTGCTTAATGCGATCTACAGTATGGCAACACGGCAGAGAAGACCTAAACACAATGCAGACCTCATCGTCTCCCAGCTTAGCCCATTATCCAGCTCCATTTTGCCCAAAATACACTACTGAGTCCAAAGATAGTTCTCGACTTCAGGTTTTCTTTGAGAAGAGCAGTAGGATGACATACTCGAGGCTGGGGTGCCATCTAGTGTGCACGACACCGCTTAGCAAATGGCCCGATACAAGAAGGAGATTAAGTAGGTTATGTTAATTATCTCTGTGCCTCTAATGAATTTGATGATCGCTCTGAAATTCATTTTCAAACTTTAGAGGATAAAAGGCTTTGTAGCCTGAGGTTATAGTTTGCATGCTTAGTCTCAAAAACATCTTTTTAATTTTTCTTTCATGCATATATTGATAGCACGCGTTTTAAAAACATGGCATTTATGTTTTAGGCTCTGTCAAGTAATTGAACAATCTGAATGTAAAGGATTTTGAATGACAATGAGAGCCTTGAACATGTAGTTAAATATCCATTCACGTCATGCCGCCTTACAGAAAAAAGAAACTGTCCCACGTTGATACAGTTGTGGCTGTTTCCTGCAAAGTACATAAATCGCCTTAAGGCAAAGAACTGAAACACAGGAATTGTTCATCCCGGATGAGATGAGCGATGCACCCACCAGGCTGCAGTGTCCCACTCACTCCCACTGTCGCACTTTCCAGCCCCATGAATCTTCTTGCATCCTTGGCTGCACTTGGCTGAGCAGCAGGGGCTGTATCCTCCACAGTTTGTGGCATGGTTATGCGGCACTTTCCTGGGCAATGTTTAAATCTCTTCTTGAGGAAGCTGGAAGTGGTTTTCCCATATTACTTAGGAGTTTCTTGGCCACTGGGCTATTCTATGAAAAGGGAATTTACCTTCCACCTGTCAAAGTTTTGGCGTGAAAAGGTGGCTGGGGCTGCTTTGGAAAAATCTGGCTTGTTAACACCAAAGGGATGCAGTAACCTGGAGTTATAGTGTCCTCTGTGTAGAGCTGTTCCTTGAAAATGCTTTACGAAAAATTGAGAAAGGACAAGTAAAAGATGTTTAGGCGCCATCAGAGATCCTTGAGTAGAAAGTTTGCAGGAAACTGCAAGAAAACCAAAACAGACTCATACTTGAAGAGATAAGGAAGGCAAATGCCTGTGCCAAGAAGAACACGTACAAAAAACCTGAAGAATAGAAATGGAAATATCTTCAGGAAAATTATGCAATTTCTTTTTCTTTGGCTAGATGCAACAAAATAGGGCTGACCGGAGGAGAACTATGAGATCAAAGGCTATCACAGTACATATAGTATTCAGAAATCCAGCAGCTCAGATACAAATTTTCTATTTTCCTTTATTTTTAAGCAAAGGTATATTTAGCACTGCAGGTAACTGCCACAGTTGACTTTTTAACTCTGATTTTTGTCTGTTTTGTAGCAATGTTTTCCATAAGTTGTAATTAAAGTTACCAGTGTTGCTGCAGCTTTTAGTTGCTGTGCAAGAGTAGTTTATTTGTTCATCGAGCAGAGAGGGATGGAAATTATTACTAAATTAGACTGCATGCATATCCCCAGGCAATCACCAAGTCAGGCACTGCTGACTTATTTAGGCACAAATAACTATTATGAATCCATTTTTCCATATTCAAATGAAACAAATTTCATGTGCAGGCTACTTTTAGACCTGATTAATCTTAGGCCATTGTCTGGTGAAGGGTCCCAGACACCATGGATTTATAAGGGCTGCACAAAGTAGGTCTGTTTCTCTCTGTTTATTCTTTCGTGCCTCATCCCTCAGAAACACTTATTTCCCTACTGAAATAATTTCACCATTTGTTTCTCAAAACATGACAAATCTGGTTTGGCAAGAACAAATCGTACCCCTGAAAGCTAAGTATTTCTAATTAACTCAAGCTTGGTTAAATTTCTTTCAGACAGGAAGCATAGTAAGTGATTTAAACTTTGGAGATCTGGATTTAATTCTCTGATTCAGCCATTGTTCTTTTGTGTAACCTTGGGTGAGATGCTTTATTTTTCTAAGCCTCGGTCTCCCACGTGGAAGAGGAGGCGCACAGCAATTTCCTAATTTGTGCCTGTGCTGTCAGTATGGCAAAGTGCTGACTGGTTGAGAGATGTGTATACTCACATTCGGGACGGTACCTATAAAAAAAACTTAAATAGACTGCAAATCCATGAGACAGACCCAACAAAGCTAAGAAGATGCATCGCCTTTGGGTGACACACTGGGTGTAGACATAGTCCCTGACTATGTCCAAGTCCCTAGATATAGTCCAAGCCTTGTGGGACAAGGCTTGGACAAATCCCATCATTTCCCTGCCTCTCCTGCCTGTTGGCTGTTGGGTGGTAAAGAGGGGTCCCGGCCTCCAGCTGGAGCTCTAGGAGAGATGGTGCTGCAGCCTTGGTCCCATGGACGACGGGAATTTCACTTTCTTTTTCCCAAATACCACCAGATGGCATCACAGGATCAGCAATGATGTAGATCTGCCTTTGGCAGACCTTCATAAAAGCAGTGGTAGGCCATATTTTTCTGTTTTCAGTTAATCGACTGGAAATGTTTAAAACTTATCTCGGAAAGCAGGCTGATATGCCCAGAGCTGCTGTGCAGAGACATAAAATGAATCGTAGCTGAACCTTGAAGGCGAATTGAAGAATAATGGAAAATGTTCTGTTTCAAATGGTAAAACATTTCAAATAGCAAAAGAATGAATTATAGTGTTACATTCATGATAAGCTGGTTTTTTCCCCTAAAAGGTAGGATTTTTTTAATGCTGGTTTCTTCTTGCTATAATTCATTATGCTCTTGTACATTGCCACCAAACCGAACATTTTCCTTCTCACTTCTGAATGCCTTTACAATGTAGTAATGCATCCATCACCAGTGTATGTTCATCACTATAACAGAATATATCCCTCCCCATAGTATTGTCCTCTTATTAAGTATAATGTAAATATTATCAAGCAGCATTTTGAATACTAATTGACACCAAGATTTGATTTGCTAGGCACTGTGTACACACAGATTAACTTTCATCTCAGAGGTGTATAACCCAGACGAAACAGCTCAGAATGTCAAGGGAAGTATTATTTCCATTTTAGAGCAGTGAAATGAGGTGCCATTATGTTAATTGATTTGTTTAAAATCACGTGAGACGTCTGGTCCAAGTCTGGACTTAGAGACCGCTTGAACTCTGATCTAACCCCAAGTTCTCCATCTGTTAGGAAAATACAGGCTCCAGTACAAATAAAATGTAATAATGTTCCTCGCTGCCATCCTTGCAGTTTAAAATTCCACTTCCAATGCTAAAGGGTACATTGCCTGTTAAAACAGCAATGGGAACGCAGTGTTGTTTAGTGAAAATCACCTGCCTGAGAACAAATGATTTCCAAGAGCCATATGCACAAAGTGGCCACACGTTGTGCATACCCCCTCGCTGACAGAACACAGCCCAAATCTTAGAATTTTGAGAAAGAGGTACATAGTGAATACATTGTTATTTTTAGAGGAAATTCCTGGGGAAGCAGGAGGAGGAATACGGCCCTATTCAAACAAAAATTGCCACATCATTTTTTGCCTTACAATCTCAAATCAAAATTATGACAAAACATACCTGCTTACTTTAGGTGTCTTATCCTACATGCCTCAAAGCACTTTCAGTGGCAAGTGGGCAACTTTATAGGTACAGTGCCTAAAGCACAGAGTTAGTTCACATATGTAAGTTCAGCAGCAAAATTCAGATTTACAATTTACACACAAACAACTAATGCATATTGCTCCCTGAATTCCTGTGATGACATTGTTTTTGAAACAGTTTTGTAATTTTCCATAAGACTGCATCAAGTTAAAAATGCATATAAAACAGAGAATTAAGGTGAATTAATAGTCGTAAGGTTGTAACAGCAAGTATTGGCATTTGAATCTGAACTTTTGACATTACTGAATTTTGTGTCTTTGGACAAGACTAAAGCTCAGATTAAGAGACTTAAATTTAGAGATCCACTGCCTGGCGGAAAAGGACCTGGGGGTGTTGGTCGACAGCCGGCTGAACATGAGCCAGCAGTGTGCCCAGGTGGCCAAGAAGGCCAAGAGCAGCCTGGCCTGTGTCAGGAATAGTGTGGCCAGCAGGACCAGGGCAGTGATCGTCCCCCCTGTACTCAGCACTGGTGAGGCCCCACCTCGAGTGCTGTGTTCAGTTTTGGGCCCCTCACTACAAGAAAGACATTGAGGCGCTGGAGTGTGTCCAGAGAAGGGCAACGGAGCTGGTGAGGGGTCTGGAGCACAAGTCTTCTGAGGAGCGGCTGAGGGAACTGGGGTTGTTCAGCCTGGAGAAAAGGGGGCTGAGGGGAGACCTTATCACTCTCTACAGCTCCCTGAAAGGAGGTTGCAGAGAGGTGGGGGCTGACCTCTTCTCCCAAGTAACAAGCGATAGGACAAGAGGAAATGGCTTCAAGTTGCTCCAGGGGAGGTTTAGATTGAATATTAGGAAAAATGTCTTCACTGAAAGGGTTATCAAACACTGGGACAGGCTGCCCAGGGAAGTGGTGGAGTCACCATCCCTGGAGGTATTTAGAAGACGTGTAGACGTAACGCTGAGGGACATGGTTTAATGGTAACTTGGCAGTGCTAGGTTAATGGTTGGACTTGATGATCTCAAAGGTCTTTTCCAACCAAAATGATTCTATGATTCTATACATGCTTGTGGGGTGTCTAGTTGCCATTAAAGCCAAAGGAGGCTAGAGAATGATTCAGCTGGCCAGCTATGAGTTGTGTAGGGCAAGTTGAATTGCTTTATTGCCTGTATTGCTTGGGTAACCATTGACTTTAAGCTTAAACACTTACCACATGTGTGCATGTCTATATTTAGGTGTCTCTAAACTGAATCACACATTTCATGTGTGTTTGCCCTTAAAATAGATATTTGGTTTCTCACCTAATATCGTGCTTGCTTCATCGCAGAGAAAAGTAAAATAAAATTGTGGACCGTAAAAGCAATATCAGTTTTATTTCATTTTCCTGTAAAAACCTTTTAGTACCCTGGAGTTCACAACAGCAGGATGAAGCATGGCTGGTAGCCTGAAAGCAGAATCAAGACAAAAAGAGGATTGCTTGCTCTGGAGCAAGATTGCTGCTCTCAAGCAACGCATCCCACAGGTTACCTTAAGGAAATAAAACAGGTTTCCTGAAGGGTAATTGCTCAACAGCAACGGGAAAAAGTGTAGAAAAAGAACAGACTGCACTGTGAAGGTGCAGGTAGTACTCTTGTAATGCTTCCATTTTCCCTACTGTCTTACCCAAATCAGATGGATGAAGTCAACCAAATTCTCTATGGTTTTCCTCTTGATCTGGCATAGTACCGGGATGTATTCGTATATGGGGAAAGACGGTATTTTTTTCCCCTGCTCCTTTCTGAGAATGAAATAACTATGGATTGGAAAAGGGCTATCAGAGATATTCTGTGGGGTTTTCTGTCACTGGTTCATGACAATATATACGGTTAGTATGCAACACTGGTATTTCAGCATCTCACTTCGGTACTGTCTCTGGTCTTTTACACAAGTTTCTCCCTTGTAGAGGGAAGGTGATCTCTTCAAGTGAGCAGATTTTGTCTTGTGTCTGCGTGCTGTCCTGCTGTCGTTTTTCACAAGATGTTTGCTTTCCCTTATGAACAGTTTAAACACTTCTTTCTGCTTGTTTCCTCCCACGCAACTCCTACCCACCTTCTCACTCACATCTGTAGCAAAAATACAATATGCATTTGAAAAAATATAATGTTCCCCAATTTCTACTCCAAAATGTGTGTGTAGAGCAGGATAGAGTATAAGGACTCTGTGCTTATTTATAGCAAATATTTATACTTTATATTTGCTACAGTTAGAATTACCCTTCAGATTGACTTCACTCACTTTGGTGCAGAGAAACTTTCATCTTTCTAATTTAAAATGGCTTTTTGCTCATGGTAAAAGCAGTAAAAATACTTAGGGCAAAGAGTGCATTTTGTTACCTAGTTACAAAACTAAGGAAAATGGCAAATACCATTTGGTTTTCATTCTCAGATTTTTATTTTTTTTTCCCAAATTGCTTGGAAAATGTTTGAATCATCTCTGTAGGGCCTGGAGCCTCTTCTCCATGGAGCATCAGTTTGTCGCTCTTGTGTAATAGCGTTAGGATTATAAAAGATACTCCCTTTGCCTTATAAGACTAATTTGCAGAGGCACTGACCGTATCCTTAGGATGCTCTCACCCCTGTGGTGGTCTGGACGATACATGACTCTCTCCTCTGGCATAGGAGAGTCTGTCTAATTCTGTGGCTGCACTTGTCCATAAAGACTCCCTTTATGTTTTTAACATTAATCCTACTTAGCCCAAAGGAAAAATACAGCTGCGTAAACTCACTTTGTAGAAATGTATAGAGCATTGTATGTTATATATTTGCAGATACTTAGAATACAACAGAAGGAGGAGTAATAGTCCCTATGAATTTTTCAATAATAAATTGCCAAGTGTCATTTTATTCTTGAAAAGACAACAGCCACAGGGCTGGAGAAGAAGCAATAGAGGTCATTTTACTGTAAACTTGCTGCCCCTGTACGCTGCCTATAAACATCTTCGTAAATGGCAGATCATAAGCCCCCAAAAAACTAGAGAAAAACAGAGAACAGCAAAGATGCTGTCATGGCAGGGTCTAATGGGAAGATCTGGGTTGGGTAATGCAAGGTCAAACATTGCCGACAACCATTGTTCTGGGATTTGAGCATGAGTTAGAAACGGCAGTAGATGTCTAAGAGTTGTCAACGTATTAACGTTTATATGGGATCATCTGGGTGCACAGTGCTCCACCTTTCCTGGTAAACTTAGTTTCACCTTTTACAATGCATGCAGACATATGTTCAGTACTTGCTGTCAGCATGATGAACCAAAAATATTTCACATGACAAAACTGAATCATCCATGCAAATTCCCTATACAACAAGAGATTTTTAGAGGCAGAGAAGGCAACTAGACACCCAGTGAACAGCAGCTGGGTGCAAACACAAATTTAGGCTTTTGAAAATCCTCTATTTTATATATTTGAAGAAATGGCTTATTTAAAAAAAAAAATCTCTTTTTTCCCCCCCATGCAGTCTTGGAGGTTAGAGCCTATGTCAGGAAAACCCTAGCATCCTCCTTGACTGTAAAAATTCACTTTAGTGAAGTATGAGCTGTGTCAATGTAAACACTACCATCTGGAAATACCCTTGGAGAAGAGAGCCGGTAGCTAATGGTTTTCAGTGTTGTTGATAAATATACATGATCTGATGGCTGGAAGTTGAACTTAGACATATTCAGCCTCGAAACACGATGCACTTGTTTTGTAGTCAGGGTAACTGGGTTATATTGCCATACAAGCTTGTAGGCTTGTCACTTTGGGACTTCAAAATAAAACAGATGACTTTCTAAAATACAAGTTTAATGGAGCTTCTAGGGAAAAATTTGCCACCTGTGTATGGTGGAATACTATGTACATTGGTGATTATAGAGCTCCCTTTTGTCTTTTATTGATCTAGGAATCTGTCTTCCAGCTGGATTTCTCTCTCTCTCCCTCCCCTCCCGCCCCCATCTTTCTGCAATCTATAACATATATTGCGATTGTCTTGATGCAGTTACTGTTCCCTAAATTAACTCTGGCATTTCCAAGCACATGATCAGACCCTAATAAATTATACTAACAATTCTCATGAATAAGGTACGTCTCTCTGCCACGCAGCGTTAGCTATCAGACCTGTCAGTTATGTGTCAGGCAGAGCTAGCAAATTGGCTTAGACTAGAGGCTCTGTGGTTTTTGCTGTGATGAAATCATCAGTTGCCTCTAAAACATTCATTTTACAATTGCCTTAATGAGTAGAAATGATCCGATGCCAGCTTGCTTGCTCTTCAGCTCCTGATATTTGAAGGAGGAGCTCACATTCCGTTCAGACGTTCTGACTTAGCAAATTTTATTTTAAGGCTGTCAAACACAATTATCTCACAACTGATACACTGAAGATTTGGAGTGAGCTTTACACCCCTCGGTGTAGCCTTACTGTCAGCCGCACAATGAAGGAAAACTAAAAAAACCCCAAACTTGAAAGCCAAACTTCTACCGCTGGACAAAATGGCTACATCCCTGAGCTTTATTCGTTCAGAGATTTGCCCCAGGCTGGACTTCTGCCTTGTCCTTAAAGAGACTAGACTCCAGGCATCATTCTGCTCTACTGCCCAGTAAGTTTTGGGTTCCTGAGTGATTAAAAAAATTATCATATGACACAAGCTGCAAAATAATAGAAATTGGCCATCCATTAAATAGGGCATTGAAAGGATATCTGCAATAATTTGTTGGAGGAGATTTTGGAGATACTTTTGAAAAAAAAAAACCAACAAGATAGATATGCCTTTTATCTGAAGAAGCAAGCTACTGGAACAATAACAAAAGCAAACCCACTTGCAGAATACAAGAGCTATATCTGTTCCATTGTTTTTAAAAAACGTGCTTTATTTGAGAGTGTGAAGCACCATCTATTTGGAGAGCGTGTGTCACATAATCCTAATCTGTAGATCCACAAATAAACTATGAATGTTGTGATTTTGGCAGTTTTAATATAAAAATGTGAGCACTGAACACTTCCTTCATCTAGAGCTGAAGATTCCAGTTAGCTACCATTCCACCATTGGTACATTGCCTCCTGGTCACTGGGTTGAATTCAGCAGAGATTTGCCATGACACAAGCCAATGGCCATCTTGCCTTTCACGGGCCACATTGCCATACTCTGTGGATGTGGAAAAATGGAGAAACCTGTCAGGTAGAGATCAAGGCAAGGATTTCAGTTTTTGAATTTGCTGCTAACTCACTGCTTGGGGTCAGACAAATCCCCAATGTCCTTCTGTCTCTAAGCAGCCTCTAAAATTGTTTTACGTTTCTATTTCAGTTCCTGAGTACCTATTGCTTATTGGCTTCAGCTGGAATTAAGTTCTTATCATCTTTGAGTTATAAGGCACTTGTTAAAATGGAAACCTTTACTTCATTTCAGAAGCAGAATTGCAATAATTATTTCTGCTTATACCATCCTTTGAAATTCAAATGTGAAACAAGAACCCTGCAGCATTATGAGCAAAACTGATCAATGGTAGTTTAGCTACATTCGTATACCGGACGGGAAAATACCTTTAAGAACTGTATGAAAACCAAGATATACAGAATAACTGCTACTAATAGGGGAATGCCTAAATGACCCAGGGTGAGAGCAGGAGACAGGGAAATCCAAATGCTGAAAATAGAATTAGGGAGAAAGAATTAATTCAGAAAGGCAGGAAAGTGAATGGGAGTGACAGTCATGTATAAAGTAAAAGCTGTGGGAGGGAGGAGGGACAGTTTGATATTTTATCAATTTGGAGTAGGAAGATAGCAGGAATGGCAAAGGAGAGTGAATGTGTGAAGGCACACTTGGGTTGAACAGATGACACTGTAGTGAGATCCATGAGATTAGCTGGTGGCAGAGATGTAAGGGTGTTTGAGTGACCATGCAGGAGAGGGAAGGTAAAAAAGCAGCGACTAGATTTGAATTTCAGAGCTAATGACATGCTCTCCATTTTAACATAAAAGGATATTCTTATTAAGTATTGTGTTTGATGGGTGAATTTTTCATGTATAAAATTAATGAAAAATAATATATATATTTATTTAAAAATTAGTTAATAAATATTGGCTTGTTTTATTAGTTAGCATTGGACTTATATATGATATTTTTCATTGGTAATACCAGTTGTCTTAATATGAAAAAAATACATTAGCACCTCTGTCTAGACTTTACCATTTAGCAATGAGACAAAATGCCACCGATCACCTCATAGTTGCTGGGTCACATCCAGTCCAGGTTGGTAATAGGTAACTGGTAGCTATTTAGTGACCTGAGTGAAATAAGTTTCATGGCCATTCAGGCTCCAGTGAGACGATGTGTCCTTTTCAAAAGCTATCATTTATTTCAAACCCAGTTTAAACAAGTTTTGAGGAATTCTGATGGAACTGAGGGAAAATGGCCCTTAAGCTGTCACTGCAGTGAACTCTTCAGTGAAATTATTTCAGTCTCAGAGTTTGCCAATCTGGCATCATTCACAGAACCTACAATCACATGGGAAGGAGATCTTCTGTCAAAAGAATTTCTGTACAGTTTGGATTAAAAAATAAGTCTTGGACTATAGTTATAGGCTTAACAGGTACCATTTGGAATGATTCATGTGGTTTGGTGAGTCATAAAGCTTGGCGGTTCCTACTGTAAAAGGCAGTGCGTGCAAGACACCTCTTCAATAACATAATATTAATTTTCCTCTTGCTTCAAAGATGTAGTGCTTTGATACCTCTTCCAGCTGGTTTAGCTGCCTCCTTAAACTCCCTGGCAGAAAAAGGAGTACTAAATGATATAGCTCGTACCCCACAGTGGTTCTTGTTTTCCCAAGAGGGAAGAATTTGCCTCCAGAATGCCCAGCTCATCAGAGCATAAAGACCAGCTTACTAGAGGCAAAAGTCATAACTCTAAGGTAGCAAGACAAGGAAAACTGAAAAGGTCATTGAAATCGCTGGCCCATAAAGAGAGAGAAGGAGGATGCTGGGCATGGAGAGCAGCAGACACGACACGATATTATGTTTTCAGCGAAGTTCAGGATGAGACAACCACTGTGCCTATATGCGCTGAACTACACAGTTTTAACTGATCAGAAGAAAGTGTAGGCACAGAAAAGATTAGGAGAAGTGAGAAAAGTGAGAGAAAAGCAATAAAGTGAGCCTGAAAATTTAAAAGAAGCTAAGCTGGAGAGTGAAGACTTTTTTGCCCCTGTGCATTTCTCCTTTCTTTCTATTTCTAAACTTTTTCTTCACTGCAAGGCAAAAACTCTCCCATATCGGCATTTTTTTCCCGTTTTCCGTGGCTGTGCCCCCGGAGGTGTCGGGGTGCTGAGCGCGCCCTGCTCCCTGCCCGCTCCCTCCTGCACTNGCAAGGCAAAAACTCTCCCATATTGGCATTTTTTTCCCCGGGGTGCTGTTTTCCGTGGCCATGCCCCCAGAGGTGTTGGGGTGCTGAGCGCGCCCTGCTCCCTGCCCGCTCCCTCCTGCACTGCTCTGCAGAGCCCCAGCCCCCAGCGGGATGTGTGGGCTTCGCTTCGCAAAAAGGTGGCCTCTCTAAGCCAAAAAAGAGCGCTGCTCACGGGCTGTACTTTGGCGACGTGCAGGAGTTTCTTAGAATTCTTGTACTTTTTTGCTGGACTGTATCAGTTGTCAGAGTTGGGTGGGCCATTGTGTAGAATGATGATGCCACTTGCTTGTAAGGAAAGTTTTCCCCAGATATGTTCAGGACACAACATCCCTGATGTGTGTTTTTCCGATGTTTTGCTGGAAGACCATGCTTCCATCACCTGAGGGTTGATGCTAGACATTCTGTTTCTAATGACTAAGCAGGACTGCTGGAGAACATGGCTCAGCTTTCCTTTCATCTCTTGTTACTGTGCTTGAGAATACTTAAGTCGACATGCAAAGTTAAGGCAGATAAATAGGGTTCTTTTTATCTTAATGCACACAACAGCAATTCTGGCTGTAAGAGTTGTCCGTATTCAGACTTCTGTTTGCTTTTTCAGACAGCAAAAGCTCTTATTTTATGAGTTCAACAAATAAAAGAATTCAGCCACAACTTGAATAATCTGCTGTGTTGTTTGTTCCGTGGTAAAAAGGTGCCCCTTCTTCACCATTTAATTTACTGTATAAAAGAACTGTACTATGTCAGTGATGGTTCAAAGAAGAAATGAAAATAAATCCTTTATGTTTCCTCCCCGGAGAAGGGATATGCTTTTGCTTTCCTTTCCAATTCAACAAGATATTCCAAGTGTTCATCTAATCACTGTACGAACACAAAATAAGGTGGCTTAAATAATACATTGCTAAATAAAACAGGTTATTCTGCTAGCCTCTACTTGAATGACCTACATATGAGTCACGCTCCACCATTCTAACAGAAGACAACCAGACTGTAGTAAGTCTTTAAATGGCACTATTCAGAAATGAACCAATTTGTGCTAATATGGGCTATTCAAACATTTTAAAGGGAGTATAACTCTCCCAATTTTAGAAGAGTTCAATCTATCCAAAATATAAATCTTATCTTTCATTTGGATTATGATTCAATATTTAATGAGGTAGATCATGCTTTAATTCGAGTCAATGAATGCAAAGGCAATTACTATAATTACTGTGAACTATAGTTGCATCTTTTTCTCCATTTCAGTTTAGTTTTGTCTGTAATATTAAACTATAATCTTCTACGGTGGCACTTCTCTTTGTTTGTAAGCTTTCTTACTGCTTTTTACCACAGCATGCAGAAGAGACAGACATCTGTATAAGCTGGAGGCTCTTCTTATTTTCATTATGTCAAATCCATTTTTGGAGTCAGGCATCAGAAATTGTGCAGTCAAGTTCATTCTGGGCCGGGACATCAGGATTGTGCAGTCAAGCTCAGAACAGCAGTGCTACTTTGCTTATTGTATAATGCTTCTGAGAGGAAACCAGTCCATTTAATAGAAAAACAAAACAAAACAAAACAAACACCTTTGATATGTATTAAACTTTCCTGCACATGCTTGCAACTTTTTCTGGTATTTTTGTTTCTTTTACTGATTATTCTCAACATAAACATCATTAAATTAATTGAAGGCAGTAACTGAAATCAGATTTAGCAATTTGCAATATAATCACATCAGGGAAAAATATCACCGTACACAATTGTTAAATTAAGACATTGTTTTGGAGGAAGAGACAAGACAGAGTATTATTTGGTTTACCCCTTCAGACACTCATCTTCATTTTGGCCTGAGGGTAAGAATTTGGTTCAAATGTGTAAATTAACGGTGCCTTTCATCAAGATTTAATGTCGATACATATGCTGTTTTTTGACTAGAAGGCTTGGGACTGGATTATATTTGGTTTTAAATATTGGGAAATAATACCCAGAAATCAAGTTAGCATCTAGTCTTCTTGTTCTTTAGAAAGTCAGACTAAGTTAAAAGTCCTTTCTAAATTTAACACCTATTATTCTGCACTGAGATCCTGTTGGCTATTGGCAAGCAAAATAGCATGCGAGCAGACTTCTACCTACCTATTTGGCAATGATTTTTTGTTTTTATTCTGGAACTGTTCATCTTCAAGAGGGAGATCACTTTTTTGGAAACCTAGTGTAGTCAGGTCGTTTACCTGTTCAGCATTACTTAAGCTCTTTTGGCTAGCTTTTTTATCACCTGGATAAAAAATGCAGAAGATAGAATTGATGTGTTATTTTGTCTCTGACATTTCTTTTCCTTGCTATTTTGATTTCAGCTATTCAGACCTTTGAATCCTCCTCAAGTGTCCATCCCAGCCTATATCCCAGCAGAAAAGTGAACATAATTTCAGATAAATTCACTCACAAAAATGTGCTGTGTTTGCACCTTAGATTCTTCTAGAATGAGCGTGCAAAGGGCAGAAAGTAGTCAACTGCCATTTCAGTGGCTTCTTGTTGGTCTGTGTAAAAGTGACAAATGTTTGTGTAACAACTTTGGTGAAATTCCTGTCTTATATTCTTGATGGATTATTAGGATCTTAGTTATTAGATCACATATGGATAAAACTACTGTTTCTCAGAGAAGGAGAATAAGCATGTGGTTTCTTTATTCTTTCATACATCCTCTCCTTATGTCTATAGAGAGATTATTATGATTTATTAATGACTTTTAAGGCTTGTTGTTCTGTTAACACAGCTCTTACGGACCACCACAACATTTTCTATATTGCTTAAGAGAGGCTTGTGTTCTCCTGAGGTCTGCAGTCTTCAACCTAAACAAAATTACTTCCTTTTTTTTTCTTTTTTCTGATACTGACCAGGTGACATCATCCATACCCATCTCCCCAACACAGGAGCTAGGGAATTCAGGAATGTTCAGTTAAGCTTTTCTTCAGTTCATCCTGTTGCTTCTTTCTCAGGACTCTCTCAAGGGCTACAGATATTGAAAGGGAAAAACACCTAGATGAAAGCCAAGCTCTCTGTTAAAGGAAAGGTGACTTAAAAATTGTCTTCTTCAGAGACACCAAATCAAGGCTGAGGTTTCCTTTATGGCATGACGCGGGCACTGTGCTGCCCAAACATAAAGATTCTGCTCGGGCCTCCACAGTACCAAAGCTGTAACTACAGTTACAGCTAACGGTAGTGACAGTTAATGAGTTGTTGTAGTGCTGGCACATCTTCCCCATGGCAATGCAGCATCAGGTGTCATAACACCATCAGTGAGTAAAAGTAGGGCACAACACCCCTTTCTTCCACAGCAGTAGCCTAAAATGAGCTCCTTTCAGACATTTGCATTTTCCAGGTTGCAAACTAAGTCCTAGTTGACACCATATTCCTCTTCAGTTATCTTCAGTGTCGTGCATTAAAATATATGAGATTTTATGGCACTGAAAGCTCTGGATCTGTCCTTTACTTTTTTAGAATGTACTTAATTATTGCCTTCTGTGATGCTATATTCCTAGACTGAATTTCAGCAAGTTTTTTCCAGGGGTCTGTGTTAGCCTTGCCAACCATCAAACTTGAGGTTTATGTACACAATTTTGATGAGAGTATTTGAACCTTTGGGGTTTTTTTTTTGGAAACCTTCCACCAGCCATTTGTACAGCCATTGCTTTAAACAGGAATTTGGGACAACTGAGAACTCTTGTGTTAGACAAGTTATGAAGTTTATTATCTTACGTTTGCCCTATGCTCAGAATTTCTTTTCAGGAGCATTAGAACATTACTTGTGAATAAAGATATTCACTTTCCTTTACACGATCTAGATAGAAACTGTAAAAAAAACATTAATTTTGCGCACAGCAGATGACAAAAATGTTGTAGAAGGTATCAGAGTGTATCTATCAGCATCTAATGCTTTGAAATATATGAGCCAAAGACACTGATACATGGAGGTACCAGGACACCGAGTTATTGTCACAGCTTACCCTCAGATTGTCTGTATGACTGTGACAACGTGGGGATCCATACATACCTATTCTCATAAAGCATTATGTTCTGGCACAGGCACTTGCTTTGAATGTTTCTTTAGGTATGGTAGTCTTCCTGCACTTCTACTACAAGGTCCGTACCTTGTAGAAGCTATTTTAGTGCCCCTTAAAATGTTTTGTCCCAGAATCACAGAATCACAGAATGATAGGGGTTGGAAGGTACCTCTGGAGGTCACCTAGTTCAACCCCCCTTCCAGAGCAGGTACACTCAGGTATACTCTACCAGTCATATTCCCTCCTGTCTGCTGAGATTCCTCTCCTTGCAAAGTCACACAATGTGATGGTGGGATGGTACTATGCTGCCTCTTATGCCCTTTATGTGCGGCCCCAAAGGGTGTAAGATACATGCATGTATCAAGCAGGTACTACCAACATGGTCATGGTATTCATACTCTCCATTGCAGAATGAACGTGTGGACAGATTAACTCAAAAAAAAAAAAAAATCAGTTCTTTTTCTGTAAGGCAACTTGTAATTAATATCTTCTTTCACATCATTATTGTGATTATATAAGAGGTGTGCATGCGGGTATGAGTGATGTAAGAATTGAATAGGTTATATTATTCGGGTATGCTGGTTCCATACTTACTTGTTTGTTTCCTCAATCTAAAGATAAGCCAGTGTGTAACTATTTTTGTGTAACATGGAAAGATCACAAAAAA
Organism: Anarhynchus alexandrinus; assembly: GCA_008711295.1. Lineage (NCBI taxonomy): Eukaryota > Metazoa > Chordata > Aves > Charadriiformes > Charadriidae > Anarhynchus > Anarhynchus alexandrinus. The sequence goes on from VUYV01000129.1 coordinate 1,829,258, forward strand.
TCATGGTTCTCCAAAATTCTAGATCCTCTACAGTTTTGAATGATATTAAAATAATACAGACAGTTGGAATTCACACTAATTTCTTTTTTAGAAATAGGGAGAGCTGATTTTTGTGAATAAGATGGGGAGAAATCTTTAATGATCATCATTGAGTACCTTAAAAAGTTTTTGATGGAAGAAAATATGAGTTGTTTAGGAAAAAGTGTGGTTTTTCATTCCCTGTTATAAAGAATAAAAAAAAAACTAATTGAGGAAAGGTGGTTTTTTAGACAGATTAAACTTGGAAAATTTGGTTCTTACGGAATCATATTTTCAGAAATCTGAAACCTCAGCTGGACAATGATGTTTCTGTGTACAGTCAACAGTTCTACACCATAATGCAGTCTTCTGGATCAGAAAGTGTGGGATCTCCTGGGTTTTATGTTATTGCTGTCACAAATTAGTTTTTCTAAGACTAATGGTCTAAATGCTGTTCATATATTAGTAAAGACTAGATTTTTTCCTGCAAATAATAATTAAAGATGTTCCAAAACATCACACTCTCTAAACTTTGGTGAAAGGCAGCGAGTTAAGACAGGCCAGTTTCTAAATTTAATTGATCAAAATAAATGTATTCATAACAGATTCAATAGCTATTATTTGTAAAGTTCTATGGAATCAAATTTATTTGTGCAAGTCTTAAAAAGTTGTTACAATCTAAATAAAATAAAATCCGTATTTTCAATATGTGCTTAACAATCCCGTGATAGTACTTGATAAAAATAAAAACAAAAAGTTGTGATTGCTGAGAATTTGGGGCTTGTGTTTTGGCCTGTTTGCCTGCGAAATCAATGGCATTGGTCTCTCTCCTCCCCCCACCCTTTTTTTCCTTTCTTTTTTCTTTTCTTTTCTTGAGCAATCAAAAATGGATTTCTGTCCTGCTGAGGTTGTTTACATGTCAAAAGTTTCATGTTCTTCACTGAAATGTTATGAAGTGGAAACCTTTAGAAGTAAGGAGGAAAGTCAAGTAAATAAATAAATTAATTACTTAATTAAAGAAATCTCACATACTACAGTATAGCCAGACAGCAACACTCCTGCTGAAAAGCCAGATTCAAATTACTGGAGCAGTTAATAATTCTATACATCAATTCTGTCTCTTCCTTGGGCTGCTGCTGGCAAAACATTTAACATCACAACTACAAATCAAAAGAGTTCTGAAACTGCCCACAAATTGTAGGGCTGGGTTTCCTACTTTGTTCTGCTTTCTTCCACTTCCACTGCTGAAACAGCAAAAAAAAAAAAAAAAAAAAAAAANAAAAAAAAAAAAAAAAGAGATGATTAAGTCAAAGGAACCCCATAGGAACCCCATGGAGAGGTCTATCGGTGTCAAACAGCCAGAGGGGGAAAAAAATGTACCTGGTAGTGACTCCGTTGCTGTCATGTGCAAGAGATGGGGATATTTCTAGGCAATAGGAGGAGGGGTTGCACAAAAAGGGAATGGTAGATGGGATTTCTCCTCTGGAAGTTCTCCAACCAGTGCTTTTTGTTAGAGATGCTCTATATATCTCCGGGTTCCCCTGATGCTACTGACCGGGCTTGCAGAATCTGGCTGAAGGAGCAGTTTCCCTGCCTGCAGCGTTCTGCAGTGACCTTCAAGCACCACAGAAGATTTCTCTTTTAAGCCTTATATATATTTAATGAAATTGATTGATGAAGAGATATTTAATGAAATTGATTGATGAAGAGATTACCAAAAATTTAAACTCTGTACAGCAGGAAACCCCCCAAAAACAGGGGTCAGAGAATATGCATGGATAAGAGTACATAAACTATGGTGTGCAGCACTGGTGGAGATCCTCATGGCCGGTCATAAGTAACATCCTCTCAGCCTTTTTAATTTTGAACTTTCACTTTGCATCTGGGCAACCTGATCTTTACATCCATCAGCTATTTAAAAAAAAAGCCAAAGACCCCCAACACCTCTGTCTTTCTGCCTAATGTTAAACTACTCAGATCTGTTGTTTGCATTCCTTCTGTAGGTGAACGGTATTGATCTTCGAGGTGCTACCCACGAGCAGGCTGCAGCCGCGCTAAAAGGAGCAGGGCAGACGGTAACAATCATAGCACAATACCAGCCGGAGGGTAAGCGAAATAATAAACTTAAAAGACATATGGTAACAGATAAGTGCTTTAAAGCCAGCCATTTGATAGGATGAGGCTGCTGGAGATAGTGCTTTTCCCAGCTATCGGGAGAAGTCATCTGGAATGAAAATTCAAATGGCAATTCTCTCCCAAGGAGGTGGCTGTATTTTTGTCACAGACTTTGCTTTTAGAAGTATTTTATGCAACTATAAGAACTGTCTTTAAATGTGCATATAATAAGACAGTGATCAACACTTAGTTAATAATTTTATTTTCATTATTGCTTATTTTATGTTCTTTTCTATTCTCCTTCTGGAGACAGATAGTGCAAAATACAAGTTAAGAATGAACAGAAATGCCAGGAAGACCTGAAGTTGCTTTAGAGAGTCAGATCAGAATTAAACAAAGATAAACGCTTCCTGCCAAACGCATACAGCCTCTTGTTATGACTTTTGTATGACAGTGTCCTTGTACCTCCAGGACAATTAGCCCCAAATAACAAGTACTTACTAGAAAAAATGACAGCTTTCTGAATAAAAGCATCAACAGCATCATCAGCAAAATATCAAGACATTTAGGGTGGGATGTATCTCATCCAGCTTTTGGTGTCTAATATTTAGCTTTCTAGACTTTAAGCAAATTTCAGTGGGAAGAAGCAGACATTGATTGATTTTGTAAGTCCAGAGTTAAGTGGCAGAACTCCTTCTCATTGCCCACGAGCTATGACCCAAACGACTACCTGAGGATCTCAAGGAATTCGTGAAAGGAACATCACTTTCTGATAGGAACTAGAGATGGTTTTCCATTTTTCCAGGTGAATTCAGCAACGACAGGTGTCTGTGAAGACTTGCTGGCACCGTTTTATCAGTTTTCAGTAAACAGTTCTAGCTCCATTCACAAGTCTTGCTATGACCTGTCAGCCCCAGTTGTTGATTCTGCCTGACTGTGCCCAGCCCGGGACACACGTAGCCCTCAGGTGAAACAGTACAGCTCTAATAACAGTTTTTTTCAGAGACACTGGGGAGATGAATTAGTACTGCCAGAGTTTATCCAGCATGATATTTTCTTTTGTTCCTCTGGATCTTGGTGATAACACACGGGGAAAAAGAGCTGGTATTTTAGTCAAACTGACAATTGTGCTTCAGATGTGGTATCGTGCATCCATTTACTGGTTTATCTGCACTTGAGTCACCACACAGAATAAACTTGGCCATACTAAGAAACCGGCAGATGAGAGCTAATGAATTTGCAAGTGTCTATTTTCAGTTAAATAAATTGAAAATATTAATATGAAAATGCATAAGTAATAATCAGAGTTGTTTCAAAGAAAAAAGTATTGGAAAGCAATTCCATTACCAATAGCTATCCACACTGGGTTCTGGATAAAATCATGTTCCCGTTAGTTCCGGCAGTCTTGTTTGCTGTCTGGCCATTTTATACTGCAATTATCACTGTGGTGTCTGAGTACTTGTAGCAATCACTGGCATTTCAGAGTTGTTCTGTGCCATTGTTAATACACAGAAAAATACATCACTTGACAGATTTTTCCTATCATATTTGAATTCTTAGTTGACATGCTTTCCCCCTATATTTTACCAGCTCTGAAATACGTCAAGTTCAGTTTTGGTGAACATGCAATTCAAATGATGCTGATAAAATCCATCAAGTATTACATTGCATATTTATTCCATTTTTCCTGTAACGCTGCTCCATTCACCAAAAACCCTGTTGAGGGCAGACTAGTCCCGACTGCATCACTGTCAGTGAAGCACAGCCAGTTTTCTGTTTCACCCAAATCATTCAAAACACACTGAAGAGAATGGAGCTGAAGAACAGGGCCCAAAAGTTCTTTTTATAGGAAATTATTGAAAAGCCTTTTTACAGGAAATTATTGATTTTTTTTAAGGTAGTGAGAGCTCTCAGTAGTTGTCCAGCGTGTGTCGTCGTACTGCTGAAGTATTTCATTTTAATCTGAGATGCTGGTTAATGCAAACTGCATAAATACAGATGTGAAGTTAAAAATTTCTTTCTTAAAAAATCCCTAACAGCAACGAAAGATGAAACAGTTTTAAAATAGTTGTTTAAATAACCTTCAGAGAGACTTATTTAAGGATTTACAGGTCACACAGAAGGACACACTCTATATCAGCATAAATACTTATTTTATTCTGAAGATCCCGCGCCACTCTTTTTGTCCTTTCTATGTGATTTATACCTGATCTCTTATTTACCATACCTTATCTTGATGCGTATTCACTTTAAAACGCTTCCAAAACTAGTAAAGCACAAAAGCAAAGTAGGCTTGTAGCTCGTTTCTTCCATTTTCCTACTGGCAGCTCTGAGCTGTTACTACAACTTCAGGTTTTTTGGGAAGATCCAAGAATAGCCAACGCAAATGTTAACCAACACCTTTTTTTATCTTTCCTGCTTATTAAGCCTTTAGACGTTGTTGCAAACAAAAACATTCAATGAAACTTTTAGCTATTGATATTTCAAGTATTAAGCGATGATGATATAAGTACCAGTCAATATTATAAGCCAGCTGATGATTAGCAATTAAAATTGTTAGTAGAAAAAGCTTATGTTCCAATAGTTTAGTTTTTATGCAATAGAGAAAAGCTTCCAGATCACTTACCTTGGCAAAGTCTCCAAAAACAAATGATATACTTTGCTCTGGGAGGAAAATGAGGTGAATACTAGAGAAACAGCTTTCAAAGTTTAAATTTCCCTTTCCTTGTTTCAAACAGTCAAAAGTTCACCAAAGCCTCGTATGAACTCCCCTCGCATTTCCGTGTAGCCTTGGCAGCAAATCTCATGAGAATGACAACTCCTGCAAAAAAAATCTAGTGCTTGCCATCAACTTGAATATCTTTTCCTCTTCATATTATGGCACTTTGTTTTCTCATCTGGTCTGGAATAAACAAATGCAGAGACTAACTCAGATAAAATAGCACAGCATCACAAAATTTTTTGAATGCTGTCAGGCTTGTGGTTGGTGATGGTGCTTACCTGAACCACGCTCCATGTCCCTCAGATGAAAGTGGTCTTGGAAATAAGAGTAAATTCTGTAAAAGACCACAGACACAGTGAACAAAGGGAGAACGGAAGATACAGGCTGTGATTTCATGAGAAGGAGCTGAATGGCAATAGAAGGGATAGTATGAAGAATGGAGAACAGCTCCTCAGCTTTTCTGCTCCTCAGTCCCTGTTTTCCTCACGTACGCTCACCTTTATTATTTCCCTCATCTCCCTGAGAAACAGAAGAGAAAAAAGAGGTGTGAAAGTCCATAAAGAAATGCAAATTCTGTGAACAAAAATATGGAAAGATTATTAGGAGCAAGAGGAAAAAAATGACAGAGATTAAAAAATCAGAGCTCAACAGTGAGAGTACGTTTATAGCTGGAGGAACAGTGGCCATAATTCTGGGCTTTTTGAGTCATTCTTTACTTTTATTTTAAAAAATGAAAATAACCTGTGTAATGCATCTTATGTACACATGTATTGTGTAAAGGGAGGTCAAGTAATGTTGAGCATCATGATCTCTGACAATCATTGTGGGTGTAGTTCATCTGGAGGTTTATGCACAGTAGCCATCCTGCAGGCTGGAAAGATGACTTTCGGTATTCATGTGCTGCTCACATCTTCGAAATGAAATAAAAGAGGACTTAAGGACCAAAAGCTACTTAGAACAAAAGTAGAAGAGGAACTGATCGCTTATATTTAGCTTTGCTCTCCAATTTTTAATACTCTTAGAAGCATTTTAACTCTCAGCTCAGCCACTCTCAGATCTCTTTTAAAACTTTGTACAAATATGGAGGTAGTGAGAGGGCCCTTCTCTTCTGCAAAATAAAAACCTGAGCCTGGAAAACGATCTTGATGTGGAACAGTGTATCCTTATTAAACAATTAATTAGACATTAAAATGGCAATATATACCACATAGGGAAACACTTTTGACACTTCCAGGTTTTTTATGCAGGACACATTTTGATTTTAATGGCAACAGCTGTGAATTACAGCCCAGTATGGAAGGAGTTAAGAAAAAAACATTTAGCCAGTGAAACTGAAATACACGTTCAAAGGAAGGTGAACTTTGGTTGAAATAGTGACAATTTTTCCTGAAAGACGCAGCTTGGGAGTGCGGGTAGACAGAGGACTGGACTCCTAATGAGGCTGTAAAAAGCTTTATTGCACATTTTAGTCTCAAATGCTCATGTTCCTTCCCCCTGCAGCAGTGTGAAAGGGTAGGACTTAGCCCTAAGATTTTTGCAAAATATCCAGTGTCCGTGGTGTGCGAGCTGCGCTGTGCTGCATTGCAGTGTCTCTGCAGCTATTCCCTCCCCACACTCCCTGGAAAACTGTTAAACCACTCCGAAGTTTCCCAGGCTTTAAATCTTTCAAGCGAGCCAATTAACTTGCTTTCTTAGCGGCTTACATACAGGGAAAACACGCGTTGATTACAGTTTGATTAGACCAGCCGACAACGAAGAGTCAAAAAGTTGTTACAGCGAGAGCATTTCTGCTTCATCACCTTTTGAATTAGCTGTTAGCTGCGGGCTCGGCGACGCCGTGCTCTGCGCCTGCTGAGCGGTGAGCACCTGAGTTCCAGTCAGAGAAGGAGTATCAGACGGAGAGATGCTGCGATAGGCGGCGTCTTTCTTTGCAGTGTCTTTCTTTGCAGGCAGTAGCTAGGGAAATTATTGGAGAGCTGCACCTACAGTTATAAGCACCTCGAGGCAGCCACGGTACTAAATTCACTTTTTAAGTTCTTTTGTTGCTGGATGAGGGAGGCTGACATAGTGCGGTGGTGTAACAGACCCAACTTTCACACGCAGCATCAGCTTTTACGAAAGCATACTCCTCATCTTACACATTCGTCTGACCTACTGATGCATGAGATCTGCTTTTTTTTTAAAAAATAACAGAGTAAAAACCCAGAGATCACTTTCACAGGTCTCTCCCTGAGCAGTCACGGATACTTTTTAGCTCTTTCCCCCGTTTCATTCCCAGTTCCTGCCTCAAAACACAAACACTTGTCTCCTGTTTTGGTACAACAGGCACATATATTCCTGATTCAGATGTTTAACCTTTCCAGATGCTGCGGGAATAAGGTAGATACAAAATATATGGCAAGAATAAATAATTTTATTTATTCATCTTTGTCTAGGTCACTTCTATACTTTGAAACATGAATGCTCATGTTAAAGGCCCCTTTTCCCAGCTGTTGAAAATCAATGCAGCTTAATTACTTGGATAAAGTTACATTACAGCAGTTGGCTTTCATCTGGAAGCCACTGTATCCAATTGCCAAAGAATGCAAGATGTTAAGGTTATATTTCATGCATGTGTATTAAAGAATATAACATAACCTTGGAGTGGCCAAACTGGATCTGACCAAAGGCCCATTTGCTGAGGATCCTGTTTCCGACTGCGGCTGACAACTTTGGGAGAGCAGAAAGACCGGGGCAAGCGCAAAGTGCTCCTTGCACCAAATGCTGTCCTACTGACCAGAGGGGGGGAGGGGGGAAATCCTCTCCAATGTCCTCAGCTGGAAAATGTCACCACTGTAAAGATTAATAAAAGCAAAAAAACAGTTCAGAGGTACGTTTCCTAGATTGTGCTGATGAAGTTCAGTGAATGAATTTCATTGACAAATTCGGAGCGTTTTTTTCAGTTAGGACAATTTGCAAGGAAGGAATAATACACATGAGAAAGATGGATATTATGGTAGTAGACACAATTTTTTTTCTTGTCTTAGAGCCTTTTTTTTTACTTAACAGCATTAGAGAAGATGCTAATCATGCTCCAGAATTTTTATTTCAGATCCTAATTTATCAATAACATATTGATAATATATTGTATAACATAAGATATTATTGATAATGCTCCAAAGTTCTCAAGTTCTCCTATGTAGGAGACAATGACTGCAGTCTCATTCGGGTAGCAATATCAAAGGCTGTGGTTGGTTTTTTCCCTTTTTTTTACCCCTCTGTTTACAGTGGCATCTCCAACTCTACTGTTCCCTTATTTACTGATACCTTTTTTTTTTTACCCAGTTACAGAACAGTAGTCTGTTTTCTCAAGCTGATTAAATGTCAGGCCCGTGCCTCCCTTGGTTGTCCACAAAGTGCCCACTGAAGGAGGTTAACCAGATCGCAGATGATGCTGTCATAACTAGTTCTCCTTCTCATAATTTTAGCACGTTTCACTTCAACAGAAGTGCAGAAGTTCACTAAGGAATGAATTGCTTCTTCATTTTTGAGATTTCTATATAAATTAAGATGTTTACCAGTGTTACGTGGCTGCAATACGCAGCTTCATGTAATGTACCAAATCATACCAAAGGATATTCGTGTGCTCAAAACTAAAACTCTGGCACTTAAACTCATCCTTGAGTGCCCCAGGTTATGTCAGTGGTTAATGTACACGGTTACATGTTGTGATTGGCATTGGCTGGTTTTCTTTCTTTTGATCTAGTAAATATGACTTCGGTACCCTTAGGACAAACGCAGCAGTTGCCAAGATAGTACCCCACTTGTCTGGTCATGTAAGCTCCTTATATTTTAGATCAGATCCTTATCCTTAGAGGCTTTTGTGCCTCTAGTTGCTGCACACGATTTAGAATATACTGCTTCTATTTTTGCATTGTTGGAGCGCAGTCTTCAACTTCATAATTTCATTGCAAGCTTCACACTATCTTTACCTCAAGTTAAAAAAAACCAAAACAAACTGTGTTTAAGATGGAAAGGACAGTTTCAAAATCTCCTGATCCACTTTCAAATTATTTTCTCTTATCACAGCATTTCCTTTCTGTTTGCCTGAGCTGTCCTCACCACGGCTTCCACTCTACGGCAGATTAACTCTAGTCCCTAAGTGACTCTGTGTGTGTACGTGGGCATCGCCCCAGCACAGACAGATATTTCTGAGGCTCTTCAGATGCCACAACTGAAGAAGCACCAGGGATTACAAATGTTATTTTAAAGACAAGTCTTTGTAGGATGCTCCTAAGACACAAAATGTTGTATTTTAATTTAAAATTCCTCTGATAAATTTAAAGATCGCATTCCCAATAGAGCTGCACAGTGTAACTCGTCCAACATTGAATATTTTATAAAAAGCAGAATTCTAATTTTTTTTCTTTGTCTAAAATAGCCAGCACTCACTATGCATGAAACAAGTTATGGCTTTGATATGTTTTCTTAATGTTTTTGTGCAGATTCATTTGTGTTTAATGTAGTCATCCCAGTCTGCTAGACTGTATTTGCTTACAGACTCCTGAACTTTCTCAGTTCCCATTTTCATAAATGTTTCAGTTTAAGTACTTATTTTGTAATTGAGTCATATTTAGCTCTTGTTTCTATCAACAAGTTTTAAATTTCCATAAATAGTATATTTTTCCGTAAAATTGTCAGTGTCAGCTGTAGGAAATTGTGCAGGAAAAACATGATTACCTTTTAAAACCTGTCTTTTCTTGTTTTCATTTTAAATGTGATAACGTGAAGTTATGTTGGGGATTTTTCTGTAATTCTTTCTTCGAGCTTCAGTTATAGTGAAGGTTCTGTTTAGTTTTTTGTTGCTCATATACAGCCTTCTCTGCTTAAGTATATTTATATATATGCAGAAAAAATCTGTTAAATCGTCATGCTGGAGATTATTAATTGCTTTTATTTGGCAATTTATTAATTAAAGTTTAGTAATTTCCTCTTTTTACTGTTTTGTTACGGTAACCATTAATAAGACTCATTGGGAATACAAATCAAGAGTTGATTTTCTTTTTGCAACAGCTGTTGTTTGCAGCTGCTTATTTAACTGTTAAGTTTGGGCTACGAATTCTTCCCACTTTTCTTCCCTGTTTTTGAGTTCACTAAACTGAAATCCATTTCACCTGCGGTTTTGCCCTTACACGACAGCTTTTTCAGAAAACAAGACCTTTTAGCAACGGAAAAGATATGTATGGATTTGTGTACTGGCCTTTGAGTCGTTTCTTGGCAGTAATAGGAATAACAATTTTGTAACTACAGTAATACTATGGGAATAGTTTCTCTTTTTAATTAATACCCTGGGGTTCTATCTCTGGCAATAGAGGACCATTCACAACCGTGTGTTTGAGTCTCACCATAGTGGAAGGAAGGGGGAGCTGCAGTTGGGAGTGTGCTGCTGAGATAGCAGAGGGGAGCCCAGGGATAATTTCCTTTAGAACCAGATTGAAGGAAAATGTTGAAATTGTTTCTGAACCTGTTTCAGTGTTTCTTTCTTCTCTCTCTCTTTTTCTTTTTTTTTCAATTTCTAATTGTGCTTTTCATGTGGAAAAAAAAATGCATTCCAGGCTAAAGATATTTTGTGCTTATTTTCTTTTTTACTTTTCAAGCAACAAATTCGCCCAACATCTTGCTATGTTAAGTCTTTCACGGTGACGTCATTTCATACATCATATGACTTCAGAAGCTCATCTTTATTTCCGTCTGTTCATTTTAGGAAGAAGTTTTTCACTTTGAGGGTGGTGAGGCACTGGAACAGGTTGCCCAGAGAGGTTGTTGAGTCCCCATCCCTGGAGGTGTTCAAGGCCAGGCTGGACGTGGCCTTGGGCAACCTGGTCTAGTGGGAGGTGTCCCTGCCTATGGCAGGGGGGTTNCTCATCTTTATTTCCGTCTATTCACTTTGAAAGGTGTTCTCTTTACTTATTGAATTTTGCACTTTGCAAAGGTATAGTTTGTTTCTTTGTTGCGTTGCCTTTTAGTTACCTTCAGCATCAGATTTCTTTCCTTCTTCACTTACAGTTAGTGTAAAGTTGGTCCTAGATAATTGCTACTGCTTTTTCTAGTCTTCATGATAACTTATACAACTTTAAGTTTAGAGGCCATTATGGTAACTTGAAACCAGTCCTGGGTGATTGGGCTATTAAAGACACTGAAGACTCTTCAAAATCTAATTTATTTTATTTTTTATCCAAAGAGTTTACCATGTTTGATTTTAATAGAGTTCAGAAGCTCAGTAGAAACCTGGCCATCAGGTGAATTACTTCCTGTAGAGACATGACTGAAAATACAAAACAATCCATAAAATGGATGAGATTTCATGATGTAGTCAATATTACTGATGCTCATATGCTTATAGTAATACTGACCTGCAGGCTTCTGTGCGATCCCTGTGTGTTCAGCTTATGTCTCCGGAGAATATGAACGCCAAGAAGTTAAGCTCTCTCTGCAGTAATTTATGGAAAAATGCTGAGCAAGCAAACTATTTTTGGTTTGAAATTAAATGTTCTCCTGGGGTTTTTCTAGAGAACTCCTCTTGAATCTATTAAAAAGCAAAAAAAAAGAAAGATGTATGGCTTTCAAATCTGTCCTGTAAATTCAGGGTGCGTTTGCTTCAGTGTTTCATTAGAAAGAGACAAATTGTAGAGAGAATTTCTGGTGCCGTTTTCTCTGCTTGCAAAACATCAGAAAGGGCAAAAGAGCAACTACAGGAGACAATCGAGATTCATGATATGAAAGGACGGTTTCCCAAAGGAGCTAGGGATTATCTGTCATAAAGTGACAGTAGCATTGCCAAATATCACAGAAGACGATGGCATATCGTGGATTTTCTTGGCCCAGTGCTGCAGCTGCTGTCAGCACAGAATTCACAGTGAGGTCAATGCAAGTGCTAGGGACAGTCTTTTGTAATTCTTATTTTTAAAGTTTGTAGTTCTTGACACATACAGGGATTTCCTTTTAATTATGTTACAGAGCTAGGCAAATACAAACTAAAAAGTAAATTTATTTTCAATTAAATGGGGCCATTGCTAAGCGGGTTGCGCAAGGTCTCTCAGTGGAGAGATGTCAGCCTCTCTGAGCTTGTTCAGCCTTTTGGGGTGAGATGAATCTCTTCTCATGAGCTATAGAGGGAACTTGGATGACTAACTTTGGCTGGATAGGCAAAGCTAAGGCCAGATGAATTGACCTCTTCTGGTGTCCCTGGGGAGTAGCTACTAGTAAAATGCTATGCAGGCAGATGACATGGCTTTCCCCAGCTCACCCGGTCAGCTGCTAATGAAGCCAAAAAGAAATTTTGAGCCCTATGCCTTTGGTTTAGTCACTAGACAATGCTTTCTCTCAGGAGTAAGTCTTGAGGGAAGTTAGTACAATCATTATTTTGATAGAGGGAGAAAAAATGGGAAAAATCATAGACAACTTAAAGTTATGTTTCCAGTAGAAAAATAACAAAATTCAAGACCAGGTTGGATGGGGCTTTGAGCAACCTGGGCTGGTGGGAGGTGTCCCTGCCCATGGCACGGGGGTGGGAACTACATGATCTTCAAGGTCCCTTCCAACCTAAACCATTCTATGATTCTATGAAGGCAAGACAGGAGATTTAAAGATAATTATTTACTTGTAACTTCAATTTTAGGTGCATTGATTGGTTGATTTGAATTTATTACCTGTGGGTGAGAATGATAGCAGAGCGTGAGAAATAAAAAATAAAGCGTGCACTATTCAAATAGAGAGGGGCAAAGAGGTAAAGAGAAGACCTACTCTCAGCTGTTCCTGAGCACTGCACTTGCACGCACAGCTTTTTAAAGGTTTTCACATACAATAGTAAACAGTTACCCAGCTCTGTGTGACTTGCTAAGCCTAATCTCTGCTTGCTGAGAGTGGCAACAAAAGGAATATTTAGTGAAAGTATAAATACTGATTTGGCGTGCACTTAATGATAGGTAACATATCATTATTAGGAAAAACAGGAATGCCATTGAGTAGACTTTTATGCATGCTCATACACACACAGAGAGCCATTGGAAACTGGAATTTGGGATCCACAGGGTCAGATTTTAAGAGCTGCATGCGATGCCTGCAATAGATTTCTTCACAGCTGTCATATGCCACACATTCTTAGATTGTAAGTGCGTGTGAAGGATAAGTAAGAAGCTATAGAGTATCAGATCACACGCTAAGCTGTGCCTGAGATAAAACTGTTTTTCAGCAAGTCAATTCAATGTCTCTGAAAATCTTTACGACTGAGCTACTTCTACAATAAATTCCCCCTTTTCCATGATCTTGATCGACGTCATTCTTTCTTACATTACTTTCTTTTTCATGGCTATTAACCTGGCAGTTGACAAGAGAAATAAGAATCAGATTTAGACTTCCTTGCCAATCTCGATACTTAACTATAGACTCATTGAAAATACTTAATTAACTGCAGAATCATTGAAAGAACATCATACGTCACGTCAGCTTCAAAAATACCCCTCTGCTCAATATTAATTTTGAGTAAGAAAACCTTTTACATGATAGATGAGTGCACTGAAGATACACAGTATCTTTGATTTAGCCTCTCTCGACTGTATGGGTTACTGTGTAATGGCTACATTAGAAACTTAAATGAAAGCCGAAGTAAATGGAATATTTTTTTAAAATTAAATATTAAGCATAGTTCAGTGAGAAGAAGCCTTTAAAGATATAACATCATTTATCTATAAAGTAAAAATGTCTATATATTTTAACCTGAGAATCCATCTTCTTTTAGAAGCTCTAGTATCTATTGAACATCAGCAATTTTTTCCCCTGGTTTCAGGGTTGAAGATGGTTTCAAAGGTATTGTAGTTAATAGTTTCAAAACCAGGCGCTCAAAGTTAAATGCTGAAATAGAAATATCCTGATCTGCCGCACTGCTGAATTATATGAATGATCACTTCTCTTAAAATTCAGTTTAATCATATTTTGTAGCTTAAACATGGATTTAAAAATCTAGCATTAGTCACCTGTTCTGGAAAGTTTGTTATTTGATGTTTTGAAGTACTTTCCAATGACTTTCTAATTCCCTTTGCAGTTTGCAAAGGAAACTGTGAGACTAACCCAAGTAATAATTACTATTTTTAGCAGTTAACATATTTGCTTTTAAATGGTTTACACAGAATAGCTCAGAATTATGCAGAAAATTCAGATTTTACAAACTTTGAACAACATTTGTAAATGTTGAGTTTAACTGTTGTTTCAGTGCTGTTTGGTGCCTAAATACACAAAGAAACAGGTAACAAACCCGTTAAGAGTCAGTCCGGTTACTTTAGCTTCAGTGTGATGCATATGCCTCCTAGACAAGAAGTTTTCTTTTCCTTGGAGAGACTCAGAGTAAGGGGTTTGGGTGCTGTTTTTCCATTTTAGGGTTTTTTTTCCCCAATAAATCTGTATCTTTATGTTTGTCTACATTGGGACCCCAAAACTGATGTCAAACTCATCAGCTGCTTTTGCAAATCTCATTACTCAGCATTTCAGGGTATCTTTACGTGGTGATCAACGACACAATACAGCTCAGGGCAGCTCTTGCCCTGTGGATAGTGGGGTCCACCCCCACCAGAACTTTACAAACTTTGCTAAAATCTTTCTTTGTCGTTTTGTGTTAATAGTGACATGCAACAAGTTTCCATGTATATGTATATAGCACATTAATAGTGACATGTAACAAGTTTCCATGTATATGTATATGGCATTTAAGCACATCCTCATGCATTTGCAGTACGATGCCCGAGTCTTCCTTCCCTCTTGTGCCGAGCCGGATGGCTGAGGCTGATTGCCAAGAACTGATTTTTTTCATTTGCTTTTGCACCAGTCTGGGCGCCAACACAAACAAAAATTACGTGAAAATGGGCCTGCAAAGCAGCCCTCAGTGGGGATTTTGCTGGCTGATCCCTGACGTGCAGAGACAGGCATGTGGCAATGGGGACTGACTGGGGGGGGGGGACAGAGGAGAGAGCTGCAAGAAGCTGATACTCTGGCTTTTCTGTGATTTCTTTTGTGAAGTGAGTGCTGAAAGTTTGTTGTACAGCTGTGTGCTTCAGTGGTGGCTGTAAGGTCATGTGTGCGCGTGTCCATACTTCTCAATGTTGTTCTTTTAAACCTCCATCGTCCTCCACATGTGTATGTGTGTGTTTGTGCAAAATTTTGTCTGGAGATCTCCACCACCTAAAGCATTCGAGCAGCCTCTGGTATAAATTATCAAAGTTAGGTCTGAATAAGGGCGATCTGCCTACATGGCTTGGAGGGTAACACACAGATAGTCTAGCTCATGTCCCAAGAGTAATGAAGCTCCATTAGTTTTCCCTCCAATTACGTGCCCTGCATCTCTGCTACATGCTGAAATTTGCATCTATCTTAGAAATTCAGCCCCTTTATAAAGGAAGACAACTCAGCGTAAGGTAAGTATCTTTATGATGGGTTGCTAGTAATGCTTCTCAGCTGTTTGTAAGCCTATCTCAGTATTTACTACGAGAAGAGAGTTCGCATTTTTATCACTCTTGGGTTGACTTCAGCAAAAAATGTAAAATTGTGCAGTCTGGTTACAAAAATTCAAAAGCAAAGTGTAACAAAGAGGTGATGGTGTTGGGAAAGAGAACACTGGAGTTCTGACAGTCAGTGGGTACTGTCTCTCTCCTTGACTTTGCATAACTCTCTTCTGATATTTTTGTCAACCAGCACAGCCACCCTTAAAGATCAGAAAAATGTATTATGGATTAGCCAATAATTGTGTTTTGAAAGTATAGAGGGCAATATAAGTGCTAATTATTGTACAGAAACAAAAAGTTTCAATGTTAGGAGTCAACGTGTGTTGGAATAAAGAATTCATAAATTAAAGTCATTACTCATAAACCCTATACATTTAACATTGTCATATAATAGCCCAAATAGAGCAGAAGTATTTGCAGCATGATGAAAATAACTGCTGCAAAGGAAAATGCTGAGTCTCTTGAGCACAGCAACTGCCTTAGTCTGTCTTGTTTGCGTGTTCCCCATAAAAATTTTATTTCAATTAGAAGAGATGAAATTGCATCAATTATGTCTGATAAGCGACTATATGAAGTGAGTTTAAAGTACTGGGAATGAAGCGAAGTGACTGCATCATCAGCTCTGGGCTAAAGGAGCTGTGGTCCAGCGTGTGGATGGGGGCAGCCCTGGCTGGAACCCGGGCTGCACCTCCAAGCTGTTTCCAAAGCAATTAGAAGTGCTGTCATCTGTTTTCTGTTTAAATCCCTTCATAATGGAAATTTATGCAGTTTTACTAAATGGACTTTTTAACAAATCCGGCTGGTTTCCATGGAAATTTTCATCTGCCAAATGAAACTTTAAAATCACACAAATTCAGAAAAAGTCCAAATTATTTCCATTTGAAAGTGCTTTTGTGGTATCTTATGGTTTATACAGTTTGGGTACCTCATCTCCACACTTTCCGCTCCTTGGATTGCGGTCACTTCTCCCAGGATATTCCCTAGACAGGAGCTCATAAGATGCCTCATTTCTTGGCCTTGAGAACAGAGTAGAAGTGTAGGAGTGCAACAGAACTGTTTTCCAAATGAGAATATTTTCGGTTGAGGGCCAAAAATGTAAACAATTTAGGAGGACTAAAGGAGAGAAATCAATTCTGGTAAACTGGCTCTTCTGAAAAAGGGGTACAGATTACTGCCATCAGGAAACAAATTGAGTTTATGCTATTTAAGTTACATTTCATTTCCTGACATGCTCCTGCTGGAGATCTTTCTGTGGTGTTTCAAAATAAGTTTCTGGTTGTCTAAAGAGGCATGGGAAAATCTGAGGGTGCTGAGAAGGTAAACAATACTAGAAGTGTTAGGCTTGTTAAGGTAAAAAAATAGTGTCACTTATAGATAAATAAACAATTAATCTATTTATTTATATATATACACACTCCCTTATATGTGAACAAGAGGAAATAAAAGTGGTGGCTTTGTTGATGTTACTAAGTCCTTCTCAGAGTGAAAACTGCTGGTAGCACCTTTCTGCCCTGAGAGTCGTATAACATTCACTGCACTGGCATGTTATGCCAGAAGCCCAGATTCAGATGGCTTAAAGCCAATGTGCCTGCCAATGTGCCTACCAACATGCCAAATATTATTATTACATTTAATATTATCTCTTGGAAGATGCCAAGACAGCCAGTAGGAAAGGTTAGGCACAGGGAAGCTTTAGGCTGTCCAAATCTGGGTCCAATAGCAGTAACAGAACGATTGATACTTCTCTTCTGTGTGAATAAACTTCCAGATGCGATGCTGTGCTGTCTTTTAAGATGGGTCTTATGGTAAGAAACTGATAAAAAGCGTCTACCAGAAAAGTCAATATTTACCACTGGTGTAATTGCTCTGGCTCTTAAAATAGTGTTTTAACTTTTGTGGAGAATTTAAAGTGTTGCATTGTCACTCGGGGAGATTCCCTGTGACGGTCTACCAGGAATCTCTGGTCTTCTACTAAGGAGGGATTTTGCCTTTGAAATCTCTCAATTATTTCTGGCTTAGCCAAGAGTGACTGAAAAATAGCACAAGATGTCTCTCAGCTCCTCTTACCGCATCCAAGGGAGGGCATATCATCTGCTTTAGCATTTCTAGATCTGGAAAACAATGAGGTGAGCTGAGCAGTTGATACTGAGACCTTAACAGCAGCCATTGAGTCACAAGTGGTTCATAAAGTTGTCCTAGTACCTTTTTTTTAAAACATTAATTCTAATGCAAGTGAAAACAATGACTGCTGATTGCTGTTTACGTTTATACTGCATTCTCTCCTAAATCTCTTTACCTTGTTTCTAAGTTTGAAAACTCAATCATATTTAAATTGCTTGGATCAGTATAGTAAATAAAATAGCAATTACAGAGCAATCTGCTTTCTAACACGTTAAGTGATTTATGGCTGCAGTAGGCAATGTACTAGAATTCTGTCTGCGAAATTAAAAATATAATAGCTGGAAAACCAAATATAAGCTCAAAAGAAGCTATAAAACTTCCAAATAATTAATGGCTAACATCAAGAAAGTGGTGGATAGTGTTAAAAAATAAAAAGGCAGGTAAATTTATTCTGAAAGAAAATAAGATTTAGATTGTTTAATAGTCTAGATTTCAAACTCTGCATAGGAAAGAATGCAGTGTTCAATTTTCTGTTCCTATTTCCAGGGAGAATAATAGCATAACCACTTGTAAAGTTAGCCCCAGCTAAACACTAACACAAGTAACAAATTTTACTCTGGGCCATGTAAACGAGGCGGGGTTGAAGCATAGGAAGAGCAGGCAGTAGGCTCGGGCTGCAGATGGAAAGGGTTGCGAAATAACCCCTCTGCCTGTGCCAGAGCCCCGGAAAGCCGTGCAGGCAGCTGCCTCCAGCTTTGCAGGAGGGATCGGGGTGTCCCTGGCCTCGTTGGTCGGAGGGGCGAGCCTGGCTCTCTGAGGCTCTCCCTTTCCTCTCCATCCCAGCTCTGCCCCTTCTCTCCGTCCCCCTCCTTTTCATCACAGAAGTGGCCCAGCCTTTCATTCCTGGGGCAGAAAAGATCGCTTTTTCCTGCATTTGAAAGGAGTCTTGGACTGGCTTTGCGTATAAGACACTCGTCCCCAGTCTTGCAATGTGATTATCAGAAAGAAGAGTTCTATGAGGGGTTTTTTCCAAGCCCGAAGAGGTGCTTTCTCATATTTTCCTTGTTTCCCCACAGATTTTCACTCTCAGTTCATGGTCTGTTGTGGCAATGCCAGCAGAAGAGGGCTTCTTGACCTCGAGGTTAAAGCATAAGATTGACAACCAGGCATCGTGGGTTCTTCTTAACTCTACCACTTACTTTTGCATTGCTTATCAAGGTTTTTTGTTTTTTTTTTGGTTTTGGGTTTTTTTTGCCTTTTTCCTCTAGGTTCTTCTACTGTTATGGTATTGCAGATCGCTTTGGTCCTTTATATGGTGTTGTTTGTAAAATGAGGTGTGACATAGCAAGGAGTAATGGAGCATGACAATAAGAACGTTGTGAAATTTCATGAGAGCCCTGTTCAGCACTTCCCATTCACCAAAGCATCCCTGCTGAGTTCACTGGGTCTTGAAGCCAGGGGGAGTTTTAGTGAGTAATGTGCAAAAACAGGCTCTTTGACTATGGCTTAATTCTGAGATGCATTTTGTGACTTCGGTGGAAGCTGTGCATGTCCAACAATTGTCATATTGGTCCATTTTCTTTTGTAAAGTACTTTGAGATCTGCTGGAGAACTAGGCTATTATTCAAGCTTTAGTATGTACTGCCATGAGTGAGCTGATTTTGTGTTTGGGCATAAGTAATGGTTGTGAGCACCACGATTAGCAATGTATCTTTGGGACAGGAATCCTGCATTAAGTGTAAGAATAATTCATTATTTTAAGGGTTTTAATTATGTTCATGCATTCAGTCAATTGTGTGCAATTTTTAAAAATCCCTCTATGACTTCAGGAAGATACAGGACCCCTAAGCAAGTCTTGTTACTTGATGTGGCTTGGGGTCCTAAATCCCTTTGCTTATACGATAGTATAGTCCATGTGTTTTCCAGGCAAAAATGAACAAAGTCTGGAAACACGACTAATATAGTGAGTTGAGTTTTAATACCAAAAGCTGGGCTTTCACTTCATTTGTATATCAAGACTGCAATGTATTATTCAAAGTGACGTAACTTACTTTATAAACATTTTTTGAGAATTCATAAGTAAACGTACTTATAAAACAGTTTTATTAATAGGTATCTTAAATTATTAAATACTTGAAGTCAGATTTTTTGAGTGCCTTCTTCAATAGAGGTTGCCATATAATATTTTCCTTCAAAGAACTCCACAAAGAATTTTCTTCTTTAGAAAATGGAAGCAATGTTTTCGATAGGTCCGATGCCAAAGGCATTCTGCCTCCTTTTTCATAGTGGCCAACATATTTCACTGTTCCGAGGCAGCTGTTCTCACATTTCCGATTCTTAAACACCCTTGGTTTTCTTTTCACTATAACCAGATCTGTAAACTTCCTAGGTTTGTAAATCTTGCTTGGGGCTAAATATATATCCCTGTAATGTATTTTACCTTAAATTATTGATATGTATGTTCAATTGTAACTCTATCTTAATGCAGTTTTTGTCTGGGAATTATTATATAATGCTATTCAAGAAGTCCTCAATTGCGTTTTGTGTAAGAAATTTAGATATTAAATAGTGAGATAAATTTCTAGAGTATTCTTTGTATTCTTACTGACTGGGGAGATTCGCTTCTTCATGTCTGTGCTAAAGGTTGCTGGGGCTTGTGTAGCATTCATTTATGGGGCAGTATTTTATTGAATTTAGCATGTAGTATTTGTACTGCTACAATCCCTAGAAGGCCCACTTAAAGACAGCAGTAAAGCATTGTAAAAACACAGACTATAAACAGTCTGTGTGTCTCTGACAGCTGACAAAAAGCACTAAATAGGTAAAGACAGCCAAGGATACAAAGGAAGCAGTGAGGTAAATTTGGCCAACGTCTCAGGGTGGGAGCCCAACTACATCAGGTTTTCCTGCAAGTAGAATAGTTAAAGGATAAAGATTTGAAGAACAGTGAAAGTAGTGTATGGATATTCCCAAACTGTTCCTTCCAAGCGTTAGGGAATCCCTGAAAAAAAGTACGAGTGACCTGTCTGACAGGTCGATATCTGACACCCAACGTCATGGGCCAGGCCGAGGTAGGGAGGTCCTCCAGGTACTGCACGAAGTATCCAGAGGACTATCTAGAGCCCAAACTGGAGTTAGTGTTGGGGTAGAGGTGCGGTGCTCCAGGGAGAAGGGTGCAGAGGGGAGCTCGGGCTGACCACCCGCACGCCGGAGCTGTTCTTGTGCAGTGCTCCAGAGGGATGCGATTGCTTTGGTCGAGGCCGTAGGGCGGCAGAGGATTTCAAGGCCGCAGGAATGTCATATGGTGACAAATGTGACAAAGTGTGACATGGTGAAAGTGTGGATGAAAAATATCGCCAAGTAAACTTCTCCAAGTCAATGACAGTCCTTCACAGTGCCCATGGGCACACGAGAAGGGTTACGTGACTAAATGTGAGACATGCGGGCACACACGCACGTAGCTCCTTCCCAGTTCTGATCCCCTGTCTCTCTCTCTCTCTGCTTTTTACTGGCTTTTTGCTATAAACTCTTTGATGCAATTTTGGTTTATGCTATGAAAACATTGGATCTTTCAAATCAAAATTGTAAAGGTTTTCATTGCAGCCTATAAACATTTTACAGTCAAGGCTCATATTTGAATTCCGTAATAACAGCGAAAAGAACAAATTTAAAATGAGTCAACAAATGTGAACATGAGTTACGTTAACCCGACATAACCCCCTTCCAGTGTCACTGCTGGCATTAACTCCAACCTTACACCTCGTCACTGTACAGCGCTGACGTACAGATCACTTCTGCAAGCCGCAGTTTGGAGATATACCGTGAGACTGCAAGGACCTCTTGATGGTGCTGTTGTGATTGATGGCTTGTCACGCTTTTGGTCACAGGAAGGTTCTTTAAAACATGAATATAAAATTGCAATAAATAAATAAACAGTATTAATACATAATATGCAATTATCGTTTAGGCTTTTAATAAGTGAAAATAAATCTAGCTTTTCGTATTAAATAATCTAAAATTATTTATAACATGTTAAATGCATTCTCAGTTATTTCTCTCCTGACTGTGAATTTTTAATGCACAATAATCAATACAGAGTAAAGTTCAAAACTGGTATTTTTCCTTATCATATTAAGCCCACAGAATTAGCAACCAACAGGAGCCAGATAAGAAAATACAAAACTATGACTTCCCATATCTTAAATTATTTATACAAAAGCTGTGTAGAAAACTGCTTTATCTATTATTTGTACTATATTTCAATTAATTTGTCCAAATAATTAAAGTGCAGCTTCTAACAATAGGGTGGTAATGAAAAGCAAATGAAAAAATATGATGTGTTCATGAATACAAGAACAAGAAAAAGAAAAATATAGAGATAAAGATTATTTCATTTAGGTTTTGTTTGAAAATAATGAAGTAAATGATTTTATTCTGAATCCTTCCGTTTCAACAGCAGGCTCATTTTCCTTGAGGATCTTCTTGGTTTTACTGTTCCAAAGCACAAAGATTTTCAGTTTAAGCATGTTTCAGATTACAGCCTTTTGTATTCTTCCCTGCAAATTTTAGTCTGACTAGCCGAGACACCTAACTGAGATGAAACTCAGAAGAGATGGACAGAAATTTTCAGTGACTCCAGAGAAATTGATTTAGAAGCTTAGCAAAAGGAAAACCTTTTCTACAGGTTGTTTTGACAACTGAAAAATGCTGCTGAAAAGTTATAATTCAATCTGACACACTGGGAGATTGTGTAACTTCATCCATAATGATGGGCATATGTGTCAACCAAAGTATGGGTTTTCTTTATATTACTCAGATTTCTGAATAAGTTTCTCTGAACCACATAGAAGCCCACATAGGAGGAGTGTGATGATGGTCAGCCTTTGCGAAGCCATCCATAGCTTGTGTCTCTGAATGGCCTCGTGAATCTGACAGACATCACATTAGGCTTTAGAGAGGAACTTGGAGGAATTTGTTAGCTAACTGTAAAAATACATTTTTTCTCTCTTTGTTGCAAGGAATTTCTAAGACAGTGAATGTAATCTGCAGTCATGGTCTTCTTTGCTCTTGCAGAACTTCCAATAGCTCTGCGTGTGGGTACACATAACTACGTAATATGTGTGTGCCTGTGTGACTTTTTAAACCAACGTACATTATCAAAGAAAAAGCAAGTTGTTTTGAAATGAACATTAGTTACGACAAAGTAGAGACAGAGCAAGACAACATGTATGTCATTTTGTCAATTAATATAATTAGCATTAAGTGAGGATCTTTGTTACTGTTTTTAGCATTCCAGAAAAGAGTATTTTTTGAATCTAATTAATCTGCCTCTCAGGGAAAACAGTGTAAATGGAGTGGCTTTTGTTCTCTGCAGATCTGCACTTAACTATGTCAACGGTTGCTTCTAGACCCCTACCCAGAACTACACTTCTTAAGCAAAGCTTTGGCCCATCGATAGCCAGAGCAGTTTCCTAGACAGGATCAGCCATGAGTTTAAGTCCTGAATTTAAGTGCTCAGGCTGCGAGGCCATGTGCCAACAGGCTCCCAGCGCCTTGCAAGATCGAGCTCTGCATGGCCATGGGCAGGAGCTCCAACGCTTGGTTGCTGTAAAACCTTGATTGCTTCAATGCAGTTGTAGCAAGCAAAGCACTTTCTTGTCATGTTGCAGTAAGACACAATTGTAAATTTGAGAGTGAAGCCCATAATAAAATCTCAGGTCCTCATACGCCTTAAACGATAAAACCACTTTTTCTCTGTGGCAGTTTTTAGAATATATGGATAAATTTTAAGTATTTTTTGTCATTAACACCATATAGATGTAGTTCTGTATGACTATAGTCCTAACTACATCTATACTAATAACGTATGTAGGGCTATACCAAGTCTTAAACTGATATCATGGTCCCTGGTACAATTTTTGGCTTGGACAAAGAGATACCTTTGCAAACAAATGTTGGCCATGGTGTAAGCATTAGCTCAAACCAAATACCATTGCCATTCAGCATTTTAAGCATTGCCAAGCTATTTTAGCCTTGTGGACATGGATTAGCTGGTCTAAAAGCCAGAAAATAGTTCCTGGCCCAGAATCTAGGATGTATAGCCATAGAACCCTCTCCTATAGACACGGACTTGCACAAGTCATCTTAGTGGCGGCAGCTGGGATCTTTAGTTGAGTTTATATGATCTGTTCTGGCTATAAACTTTTCCTAATAACAGAATAATAGAATTGTTTATGGTTCCAGTTCTGAACTTGAGATTTAAATCAATATTTACCTCATGAGGAAAAAAAAAAAAGAAATCAACAAAAAAACAAGGCTTGGACAAAAAGCTGTCTTCTATGGTTATTTTTATCTCACATCCATTTCTTTTGGTCTCTGTTTTCTTTATGTCCCCCTCTGTCACTAATTTGTTTTTGCTGTTTTTGAGTTTCTGTTCAATCGCTGACCTATCGTTCTTTTAAAACAATTGCTTCTTAGAGTGCCTCACATTTAAGAAGCAATCACAAAATCGTGACCCAAAAATAACTTTATTCTAAAGAACACTTTGATCTTTTTCAAACCATGGTGCTTTACAAATTCCAATTAATTTTCCCTGTGTGATTCCTTTTAGCCGAAGTAAGCGAAGAGTACAGAATAATTGTTTTACTTATTGACCAGAAGCTGACTAATTCACTGTCTGTTTCTCATGCTTTTACCAACATTTGCTACTGTTTGGGTTGTGGATGTTACAGCGGATGTTTACTTGCTTGTAAGTGAATATTTCTAGCAGCTTTGGTGCCATAATTTTATGAAACAATTTAAATGTCAGAGCATACTTGAACTGACATTCTATATATAAACTCAATTTTTTTTCTATCAGTATTAGCCTGCAGATTACTTTGAAAAGGAATTTATTACTGCTTATCAAGATGAGATCAAGATGACATGTTATAAGAACTTTGCTTCTAGATGCCATGTGGCTGGTCTTGTCTTTATTTCTTTCCTCTTCCCTCTCCAGTTTTCATTTCCTTCTCTTTTATATTGTATCCTGATTTTATACTGATTTGTAAAAGGATGGATTTATAGTATGTCTTTAGTATAGTGCTTATTGTATTGGGTTAAGCCTATCTTTTGTTATTTAAATCTGGAGGATTTTGCCCTCAGGAATAAATCACCTGAGTTCTTTAATGGACCTTTTATAAATACTACAGCTTTTCTCTGCTTGAGATAAAGCTGCTGTTACTTCAGTATTTTTAAATTAGGCTTGATTCTCCTCTCTTTAATTGAGAGTAGAATCCAAAGAAAATGGCAGAAATGCCAAGAATTTGACAGCACTGATGTGAAACATCTTTGGTCCGGTTCTGAGCGCCGCCCAGATAAGAGACATATCAGAGAACTGCAGTGGCCTTTACAGGTCTTGCTCGGGTATAACTGCACCCTGGGTAGTCGAAGCTTTGGTTCAACATTCATTTCTTTGTTCTGTGGCCTGTACTGCTGCATCTTGTTTATTTCAAATCTGTTTGGGTTCCATTTCACACTTCCTATCATTACTTCTGAAATATTATATTTCTTTCTTCTTGTGTTAGGACTCATTTTAGTCATATAAAGCCATTGGTGACTGCCTGACCAAAACTTTTATGGAAGGGGCTTTATCCATGCATAATTTTCCTTCTTGATTTC
Organism: Anarhynchus alexandrinus; assembly: GCA_008711295.1. Lineage (NCBI taxonomy): Eukaryota > Metazoa > Chordata > Aves > Charadriiformes > Charadriidae > Anarhynchus > Anarhynchus alexandrinus. The sequence continues at coordinate 1,854,422 of VUYV01000129.1, forward strand.
AAATCATAATCTTTGTTCTATACTATAGTCTAAGGAAGAACTGTTTTTTCTCTAGCGATCCTATACAATTTCCTGTGCAAATAAGCAGTCTTGTGGTATGCTTTCAAATATCCTGATGTATTGCTTCTGTTTATTGTCTCTATCCATATATCTAACTAGTTCAAATTCTCCATTACTCTTAATTTATTTGTTTTCCCCACAGTCTTGTAAGACAGTTCTGTTTTGCCTTTTTATTATTACTTCTAATGAGAAAGTAGAAACTGGTTGATAATTTTTCAGTGGAGTAGGTTTTATTAGAAAATGTCAGTTGCGCAGAATTGGCTTTTCGAAAACTCTATATGGCAACTGAAATTAGGAATATTGCTTTTACATGTGGGAATCAGAGTTTACAGCTCCCAATTCCCTTATTCCCATATTATCTCTCTCTACTCAGAGTAATCTGTTCCTGCAGACCATCTGATTCAAGTGGCATGAGCAGTTTCAGGATCAAGCCTGACAGTGGAAAAAGAAAGGGGGGTTTTTTGGTAGTTTAGTTTCAATTCTAATTTGAGATAATTTTTCCTCCAAAAATTAAATTTTTTTCTTAAGATGGAGAGCATGTTTCTGGCTCTGCAAACCTCTCCATCCTGGCTCTGTACACAACTGTAATATGGATGGGGCAGAGCCCAGCAGTCCCTGCTCTCTCCAATCCACTGAGAAAGAGCGAGTTGCACTGGGTGCTAATGGAGAGCCCTTCCGACCGAGGCATCGTAATTTGTACCCTATATTACCCCTGCACGCCTAGTCCTCAGGGTGTCTGGTCTATGTAGTCTCCGTGCCTTGGTGCCCGCTCACCCGCAGATTCCCCTCCCCTCTCTTCTGCTCTGTTCTCTCTGCCTCCTGTTCAAAAATCTCTGCTTCGACTTCTTTTCATTTTTCCTGCCTTGGCACAGCCCTTTGCCATATGTTTGTGATTCACCAGCTGTCTTATCGTTTAACTTCTTTCCCCTGCTCTGTCTATTGATTCTTCTGTTAAGATGTATCCCAACAGACCGCATCTGTTACCAAAGGGCTTCCTAATGCCATGCAAACCTGAATCTCTTCTGAACGCATCAACCTGGGAGCCAGTCACTCAGAACAGTGCTGCTCTGGCAGGAGGATGGACCAGCTGAACTTTCCGTTCCAGCTCTCATCTGGTTGTGCCCAAGGTCTGTGGCCCCAGCGTGCGTCTGGCTTTTCTCCCTGACACAAAGAATGACCCTTGTTTTGTTTCTGAAGGTACCAACGCAAAGGTCTACTGAAAGTTAATATAATTCAAGTGGAATTTGAACTTAACAGACAGCGTAGCTGATTCTTGACACCTCCTCCATGTGGAGTTTGCTCCTTTTTTAAAATAATACCTCTCCAATACCGACCAAATTTCCTGAGTGCTTTGCTTGCAGACCACTGGAGCTGTTTAGCGGCAGGGTTTAAACGCTGCATTGCCTGTTGAACCCAAATTTGGCTTAGCACTGTGTAAACAAATGATGTAGGGCCATTCGCAGCCGCTGCGGTCTCACAACCTCACACGCTGCCAGTGACAAAGGAAGGACGAGCGGAGCCAGGGAACAGGCAGCAGCACGGGCTGGCTTTGGTGAGTCACAGGTTGTTGCACCCACTATGCCTTAAAAAATGAATAGCTCGTAAAAGAAATATCATTTTATGATAAAGATGACTTTAGTTGAAATGGCATAGCAGCTGCGCGTATGCCCTGCGTTCAAATTGTGTGATCCCCGTGGCACGTGCTTGGGAGCAGATTTACTCCTATGAGCTTAGCAGGTGCAAACAGCGCAAACTGATCTCTGTGAAAAGACATTATTGTCTTCAGCCCTCCTCCAGCGTTTTTCTGGTCTTAAATTTGTAGCTGAGGCTCAGCTGGAGTCCTACTGATTGGCGTCTGTCACGCGTGTTGACACAACATGTCTCACAAGTGTTATTAGTCATTGTTTTTCCGTCATGGACTTTCTTCTGCTGTGGGCCACAAGTCTGGCTTCAGCACAGAAACTCCGTGCTGCTTATTTTTTGCCTTTTACAGCATGGAGAACATAACAGATAATAAGGAGAAGGCGGCAGCAATCAGGATTCAAATCAGGTTTCAGGGCAGTTTTTAATGACTGCGCTCCCTGCTTCTTCTAGACCCCATTCAGGTCACTCTCTTTTCTGTGGCTGTTGCTCCGTCG
>VUYV01000129.1:1858344-1869907 GCA_008711295.1 Anarhynchus alexandrinus
AGACTGTTCCCATCCCCCTGGCACCCTCCCTTGAAGGATTTGTAAGTGTTAATAAGATCCCCCCTCAATCTTCTCTTCTCCAGACTAAAAAGCCTCAAGTCCCTCAGCCTTTCCTCATAAGAGAGATGTTCTAATCCCCTAATCAGCTTTGTAGCCCTTTGCTGGACCCTCTCCAGCAGTTCCCTGTCCTTCTTGAACTGGGGAGCCCAGAACTGGACACAATACAGTTGTCCATACAGAATAAAAAAGCACAGCAACAGCGTACCGAAAAACACCTAGTTGCAACCCAGCACTTTAATATTGTTTACACGGAAGGAAAATACATAACTGCCTATGGAATGTTTGAACAGTATTGTGCTGTGGATAAAGAATATAGTTTATAATATCGCTGTCTTCTATCAAGAGGGGTGAAGTTAAAAATAATAGGAAAAGATAACACAACGCAAAAGAAAAATCTTATGTAGGTTGCACAAGGTCATGGCTGGCAGATGTTATGTCATACATTTTCTGTGCATGTGTACATAATTTTTATTTAGTTGAATGGAATAAAAACTCTTCTTGACAGAAAAGGACCCCAGGGTGCTGATACCATGCACCAGTCAAGACAAGGAGCCAAAAAATTGGAGACAAGTGTGGAAAAGATTTTTGGGGAAGAGTTGTGTGATTTTCTTTGCTGTTTTTAAAATCCAGGAAACACTTGTCAATGTAGGGACCATGAGAAAATCTCCTTTATACAAGTAGTGTTCACCTTATGTGTGAGTTTTATTCCAGGAGGGGGACATGGATCCATCTCTCTCCACTTCTGCTGCAGCTGTGTACGGGATTTGTAGGTTTGTAGTCCTCGTCTTCAGTGTGGGGCAGACATATAAAAAGAGAGCAGCACAGGGACCTGCGATACGTGTAAGACCAGGCCATATCTGCATGCTTGTTTGGTGGTGTTTTGTTTGGGTTTTGGTTAATACGTGGTGGCCGCTGGGTCTGTCAGTAGTTTTTCTGCAAGAACGCTCTTTCCGATCCTCTCCTGACACATTTATTGTTCCTGGAACTTGCATGGCCCCTTGCAAGGTAAACGCTCACTGTTGGGTGTCTGTGGGAGAGTGTCTGTGTGTAAGGTAAGATTAGGGTGTGAGATACAAAGGGAATAAGGTTGTGAAATTCCAAAGACATTGTGGAGGATTGCATATGAATTATGTTTAGTCAGAGTCCAGAAGATAAGAAGGTTGAAAGAGAACTTTAAGACTGGACAATTGCAGTCAATTCTTTTATAGTTGTTCCATTTCAGTAAAGAAGAAACAATAATGGTCTCGCAGCCATTTTCCATACACGTGCAGTGTTTCCATTTATTTTAGAAACTAAACAGCCAGATAAAATTTTTGCTAAGCTTCATCAAGGTATTTTTAAGTCTTTTAATTGAAGTTGCCATTAGACTTAATTATTTACTATTTTGCTAATCGTACAGAAGGCTTGCAAGACATATCTCAAGACCTAATCTTAGCAACAATATATTATTTTTACCTCATTCCTAGATTATGAAAGTTTTTTCATGCCACTTTTCCAGTCCATGTGAATTCAGAAGATTATCTGGGCAATGAAGGCATTAGATGATACTCTGATCGGAGTCTCAAAACATGCCTTGATTTTCTTCTGTATCACTGTACATTTCTTTGCCTTTCTTGATGTGCCCGATGAACTGAAGGAATTAAAATTATGAAACACATGAGATCAGAAATGGGCTTGCATAATTCCATCAATAATTTAAAGTAATGTCCTGACATAAAATAAGTAGACTCAGAAATTATTTTCTTACCATATTGCATTTTACAATAGAAAATATTTTTCCATACTGGCTTTCAAACATCTTGATAAACCCAGGCTTTCAATAGAGCATGAACTGTTCTTTGGCTATAAAATTACTTTCTGTGCTGTATTTTCCTAATTTATTTTTATTTTATTTGGGGAACTGTGACTTGATTGACTTGTGCTTGACATCTTTGTCTTCAAGTTGTTTTTTCTCATTGTTTCTGTGCTGTCTGTCAAACCTGACTGGAAATGGTGTTGTACAGTATGAGGGAAGTGTGTGGCCAAAATCCTTATTTAGACCAAGTAAATAATTTTTGTTGTAGTCATGTTGTTTATATTTGGCCTCTCGTCTATTGTGAATGCTAGTATTGGTTGTGTATGCTCTTGGAATTTTGGGTGGCAACTCAAAAGAGGAGTTTAAGAGGCAATTTCTTATTCTAAGTAATATTTGGGAGTGCAAGCAATCCTCTGTAGACATTTTCAGAAGAAAAAATAACCCTCCTAAATCTATTAAAGTAATTCTTATTGTACCTTTAATATCATATGCATCATGGTAAAAACAAACGGCATCATAAATTAGTAAATAACAGCTGCATTACTAGAAGAAAAACCTTCACTCTGATGTGCACTTACACCTGTAACAGAAGTTCTCAAGTTTGTGGCTGTATCAAGTGGGCACATCTCCAAAGACAGAGATAAGAGCAAAGGAGATGTTATCCCCATATTTGTCCTTTGTGTTTCAGTATGTGCTCTGGGCCATAATACAACTCCCCCTCAACATCTCAACATCTCCACTACCAACAGAAGAGGAATCTGTCAAGAAAAAACACTTATGTTAGGAAAGGAAAGGGAGATTCATCATAACTAGACAAAAGGCAGCTGAAATTTCATAACAAATATTTCAAAATCCAAAATATTTTCAGGAATGTAATGCACGGTTATGACTGAAGATTGTGACCCTCAATCAATGAACTTTTTTGTTCCTTCCCAGAACATAGTTACTATAGTTCAGCAGGGTATGTTTTAGGAAAAGGTACTATTTTGATGAATATTTGAAAGTAGCAGGGGGAAAAAATCAAATAAATAGTTGTTTCATGATTAAACAATCACTCCCCAATTATGCAACTCATCTACAGCAGCAATACAGCATTTCTCCTTTGTAGAAAGAGTAAAGAGCTAAATGCAAATAGAATAATTTGCAGAAAAGTAGATGGAGATTGACTCTGGAAGTGTGACAGAATGAATTTAACAACATCGAAGAGAAAAATAAATCTGAAAAATGAAAGTGAAGTTGGTTAAAAACTAAAATAGTGTATTATAAAAAAAACCAACCAACCTAGAAAAGCTCCTCGAGATGGTAATGACAATTTGTTTACAAATAGGGAGGAACACTCCATTAAACTGTTTTTTCCTATAATACTTAATAAAAAGAATGAACAGTAGAACCCAATGTTCATCTTCCATGTGTGAAAAGACAGAAGGAAATTAACGTCCAAGCAGAATCAATAAGAAATAAGAGAGTGGTAAAAGATTATTCAACTCCAAAATGAAGCAAAGTTTATCCTTACAAATCTAAGAAAATAGACCAGATAGGTACATTCTTTTTTAATCAGAATGAAACATCTCGGAAAGATGGAAAGATTTCCCAATGCCCCAGCTAAAATCTTGGATACCAAATTTTGGGAAACATGTAAAATCTTCAGCTTGCAATCACTTGGATAATAAGTAAGAAAGGGAAAGAGAAAAAAACTCAATGGTACAAAAGGCAAAGTAACTTCATAAGTAAAATGCTAATTAGAGACTACATTCTGTTTAATTGAAAAGAATTATTCACAAAATGGAGATTTTGCTGAATGGAACAATTTTGTGTAAGTAGTAGCAGTATGACTGGACGGTGACATTGGGAATATGTTCATCTCTGGATCATGTACAAAATCAACACGTTATATACACATCCAGGGGAAAGGATGAAGTGCCTGGACAGAAGAGATAGAAGCAAGTAAACAGTGAGGGGATTTTAGGTTACACAATACTCACCCCAACAAGCAAAACATGTGGTGCGTTAGTGAAAAGATTAAAAACAAATACAAAGAAGCATTCAAATATGGAACAGGAGCAGAAAACAACTGAGGAATACTTCAAAACAGGGAAGATGCCATTTGCAAGAAGGGCGATGTGGAATGAGTGGCAGTCATTTGACAAACACTTTGAAAGAAAAAGTGGCTTAATCATTTTCTCTGTATATTTATTTGATTTCTTTTCAAATGTGGCAGAATGAAGGAGGGGGAGTTCTAATTTAAAGTCTCAGCTACACACAAAACAGCAACAGAAATTGTCATCTCAGATGGGACCTGTATTCCCATCTAAGTAAGTACCAGCACGGGATGCTGAAGTTACCTCTTGAAAATAGTTCCTTTCAACTGGGTAGTAGTCCACTGAGTTCTGAACCTAACAATTGGTTTTGCCAGCAGCTTATTTAGAAAATGTGGAGGTTTACCTTCTCTCTCTGCTCACTTTTCAGCCTGGTCAAAGGACTTTATGAAGGAAGGATGATGGGCACTGGATGTGGAAGGGCCTTGGGGCTTTCCTTAGGGAATATTGTAATGACAGCAAAGGCCTATGAGCAAAGAAAATTAATGCTTTTCTTTCCAGGCTAATTTGAAGGTAGTAGATAAAAACTGTTATAAAAATGCTGTAGTTTAGCTTCAGTATGAAAAAACAATGGTTTAGTTTCCTTTGTTCATGCATTTCTGAGACCATACAAGCAAGAGAATGCCCATAACAGGAAAGACCAAAGATCTATCCAGACTAAAATCCTGTATTTGGTGTTGATCAACCACATATACAGGAGTGAAAAGGCAGAGCAACTTCTGCAGTTTGAAACAACATTTTATAGAGCAGGTCTAATTGACCTAATTGAATTAGATGTGGTTGTGTTCTGCTGATTCTGCTGTACCCATTATTGGGATATCTTATTAATCTTCCTTAAGTCACACACTGAAAAAAACCCTTTTGTTGTAAAAAGAACAAAACAGAAGATAAATGTATTAGTTGGGTGAAGCCTGCAGCCTGTCCAGATGAGTAGAGGTCCTGTTTCCTTTGGTTCCCCACAACTACCTACATCCAGCTATTGTTTTATGCTCCTTCTGTCAGCTCAGGACTGGTTTTCTTTTCAGTGGTCATACAACACATAACCCTATCCAGTCATCTCTCATAACATAACGTCATGTCTCTCATAATTCAGATGCACGCTGTAGGTAACGCAAATATTGCATGAGATGGTTTGCACCTGACTGATTCCGTTTATAGCATTGCGCTTTACCAGTTAATTACCCCACCTTACTCACTTCTGTCACTCTCTAGAGTAGATAGATCTGTAAATAGCAGGATCGTTCCTGGGATTCACTTGTAGCGTAGCAGCTGTGCCTCCACCTTCTCACCACGCCAAATTTTGATGGAGTAGGAGCTGTATGTTCTGAAACTGAAACTGATGGACTGACTGTACTTAAAACTCCTTTATTTTAATGATTTTTCTTTGTTGCTGAGGTAGCTGGAGCAAGTGCGCTAAAGCAGGCAGAAATACCTCTGCAGTGTAGAAGAGCTCAGGGGCTGTTTCAGTCCCACCCAGTGTTTCATCTGGCCGGTGCCTGCAGCTTCTCCTGTGCCATCTGCGTGCTAAGGCTGCTCAAAACCAAAATGAATACATTCTGCTCATCTGTTTCACTCAGAGGAGGATGCACTTCAGCACGAAAACATGATTTCACAAAGGCAACATGATGGTAAAGAAAGTTGGAGTTTCCCATTCTTTACTGTCCTCAGCAGCCACTACTATCCCTTCCTTCCCCAGTGTACACCACAGTTCATTACCCTGTCCCATTGTCGATTTGTCAGACCGGTGAAAAGATCGCAGTTTAAAAAAAAGAAAAAAAAAGGGGGGGAGTGGGTGGGGGAGGGTTTATGTAACCCAAAAGATTTCACAAAATTAGTTTAGTGCAAAAACAGTTGAGTCAGCATCACTGAAGGAGCAATAACATGTGAGAGGATGGAGAAGGAAAGGCAGAAAGCTCCTGTGATGCTGTAAGGAAACTTGGAGGTGGAATTGTACTCTGTCACGTTGCCAGGGGAAAGAGCTGTAGGAGCCAGGAGGGTTATACTGTCTCTGTAAAGCCTTGAAACACTCTCCTGAGATGCTGTGGTGCATGGGCAGGAACTGGAAAAGCTCAGGGACTTGAAAAACAGAAAGGGCATCCCATGTAGCTCATCCTCCTACCACTCAAATTTGGTCTAGAATGTTTTATTTGCTGTGTATTTCTACTCTGAGGATAGCAATGTCCCAGACATAGGGTTCCCATCTAGTTCCCGTTAGAAATGTAACTGTATGAAAGATCCCACAAGAGGATTTACCCTATGTTTCCTTGATATTATTTATTCAAGTTTTATCCTCTCTTGTTTTTCGTTTTCAAATCAGGCTGCAATGACAGTTATTATGACCATTCTTGGATTTCACATATGTAAACAATCTACAATATCCAGCAATTTTCCTGCAAAAAGGCAGTCAGCTCTTCCAATTCACTCTTGTTGCTCGCATTGCCCATCTCCAATGTCATAACATCTTTGTGCCCCAGACTGCATTACATTTCCCATCTGTCCTGCCGGAGCAGAGCTGGAAATTCAATATTGCTGTTCAACACGCCGTTCACCAAGATTGGTGGTGAGTTTAAAACACCAAAAGCCTATAGTCCTTGTACTGAGCAAGCGGGTTCAATGCACCTTGTATTTGATTCTTTATGTTTCTGTCCCTGTGCTCATAACAGTAGCAGGACTGCAGAAAAGCTCCTGTCCCCCTGCGGTGCATCCTGAGGTAGGGAGTGGGAATTCTGAGCTGCTCAGCAGTGATTTCTCAGCTGGTTGTGCGTCGGTGCCTTGATCCAGGATGGAGGCGTGGTGGTAAATCACAGCTTGCCCTGGTTAACTTTAATAAGCTATCTTTCCTGGGGAATTAGGAAGGTGCTTGCAAGCGGTGCAAGATATCCATTATAAGAACTTTTTCCAAGTGTTATGATTTGTGGAATACTTTGTGTTATTTAAATTGGGTTAAAAAAAAAAAAAGTTGGAACCTTTCCATCCCACCTCCACAGCCCTTTCGTTATGACAGGAGTCCTTTGATCTAAAACATGGTATGATCCAGAATATATTGACATTAGCGCAATGAGTCCCACTGGTTTCAGTGAGCGTCTTCTGTAGCTGCCCAGTCCTTCAGGGGTCATGAGTAGGGGTGCAGTGGTGTGCCAGCTGCATGGCTGCCTTGTAATGGAGATATTGGGGTTTGTGGGACTGAGCGAGCAGGCGTGCGGTGTCACCCAGACAGCCTCAGAATAATTGGGTAGCACCAAATAAATTCAGCCTGAAGAAAGCGAATTAGAAAGCTCTGTTTTAGCCATACAGTAAAGCAAGAAAACCAGGCAAGAATAAAGCTGCTGGTAGTGTGGAGGCACATCTCTTCTCTGACAGGCTGCTTCAGCATTACCTTTCAAAGTGCCATAAACTGGGAGACAATAGAGTTCTTGGAGAAAAAGCCATGCGATAAGTGTGAAAAAAAAGGCCATTTAGAAAACTAAACTTGCAAGACCGAGACATCTGTCTTCATCTGCACCTACCGATCACGGAGACGGGCAAACAAAGTCTGATGGAGTGACACAAAATTGTCAAATTTTGGCTTTTATAAACAAAAAGAAGAAATGCATTCCCTGACTGGGGATCATTTTCTGAAAATGCCCGGCCTCCAGCCTTCACAAAGCGATACTAAAGAGAGTTAAATGTCATCATAAATTATATCTTGCATCAACAATTTCCCCTGTATACTATATCCCATATGTAGATGTTGTTTACCTCCATATGGGCATGAGAAACCTGCCTCAGCTGCAGCGAGCAGAGCGCTTCACTGAAACATCAGCTGAAGCAGGGGACTCCAGCTGGTTGAAGCTCGACTTATATGCTCCAGCAGCTCGTGGGACAGTGAAATTTCTGCTTGACCATGGAAGCAAACAGGAATTAAAGAAAACAAATGCACTGTCTTTTATTCACTGGGAGCCAGACAAAAATCCAAATCTGAAAGCCAGATTTTGGATTGGGAGGAATCATAGAATCATAGAATGGTTTAGGTTGGAAAGGACCTTGAAGATCATCGAGTTCCAACCCCCCTGCCATGGGCAGGGACACCTCCCACTAGAGATGGGGGGATTCATTGGCCAACCGTTGAGTCAGGTGGCAGAAAGCACCACACTTGCTCTTTTAATAATGTATTTCCGAAGTTCAACCAAGTTTCTTCTTCCACCTGGGACCTTCATTGTCCCTTTGGCTAAAATTTCTCTGTTCACACCAGCTGTCCAGGTATATTTGCTCTGAGGTCACTACTACCAAGGGAAACCTTCCCTTCTTCAGAGCAAACTGTAACCGTGTGCTTGGGAGAGGTGGGGCAGAGAGTGAAGTGTGTGGAAAGCTGGGAGAGATTCCTTCAGGATTTTCTGAGGTGTTGGGAAATTATCTCTGTTCATGTGAAAAAATAGCATAATATCAGGTTTGTCTCATTTCTTCTAATTTGTAGAGATGCTACAGTACTAACATACTTACTATTCTTAACAGTTAGCTTTTTTGGAAATGAAACGGAATTGGACTAGCTACTCGGTACTGTAATATACATTGGCTGAAGGACTAGTTTTCATTTTTAGATGTAGCAGTAAAATAGAAGTATTTACGCATTCCATAATATTGAAAAAATAAATGAAATTGTATTATAACCTACCAATTAATGGGCTTTAACTGGCAGTCTTACTGTACCATATAACAACTGTGAAAATGCACTCAGCAATGAGTAACCCAGTATATTTCTGCATGAAAAAAATATTTTATAAGCATAATTACATTTATTTTTCAAAGAATAGCCTTTCTTGAGCTATGGCGATAAGAAAGATTGTAGCCTGTGCAAGTGGAACTAAATGGAAACCAGATTATAGATTACTGTGATCTAAATCATTTAACCATTCCCCTTTTTTCTTCTCCTTTCCTCAGTCATACTGTGCTTCTCTTGCCCGAGTAAAGGTTATTCATTGGATAAATACTATTTTTTTCATTCTGAAAGGCTTTTCACTGTGTTTATTTGCTACTGCATTTTTTTCCTTGTGAGTTAATGTTTAGTATAGAGAAAAGAATATTTGGAAAGGACAATATTCACAATGTAGTCATTTGTGGCTGCTATTAAATTGATATCTTGGTTTGTTCCTGGTTATAGTTTTAAATGAATAAGAAGGCCTAGAACTTTTATTAATTTTTATTAATTTTGCCATCAAAATTAGTCAGCTCTACTAAGCAGGATGGGCCGGGACTGTATAATGGCTGCTCAGATGCCAGAAGTTTAAGATAATAGCTATATAATAAGCTGTCTAAAATAAAATATTAAAGTATTAAAGGCAAGTGCTTTTTTTTAAAGAAATAAGAAGTCTTGTAACAAAACCACAATATTTCCAGCAATGACAGTTCTACAGGTATTGTTATTGACATTAACAGTTTGTATATATTGAATTCTTGTAAGAGAATGCTCACGTTGCCTTGTTGGATTTAAAAAATTTCATCAACGCCACATGCAGATTTATTTAGGAAATTGAACTTTAAATAAAACATTGGGAAAAAAATCTCATAAAAGTATAAATTATTGCCCTCATATTCCTTGGTTTAAGGTTATACCAGTTAGCTTCTAGTATAAAAATTGATAAACAGAATATCAGAGCAAGTCTTCATGAACCTGTGTTGTCTATGAAATATTCCTTTTATAAAGGCATATTTCTAAAAATATTTATAAAATGTTTAAAAATAAATTTTTGCAAGGCAAGAGTAGATGGTCTTATCGTTTACTTCACTGAGTACATGAGACCTTAAGTCTGGTCCTGTTTCCTTGAGTCAGCTAAATGTGTCCTCAGCAGCAGTGGAAAAAATACAGCTTCATTTGGTCAAAAATTATTTCCATCACTGCAACCATCACCTTTTGTTGCATATTATAGACCTCAAATTTCTGTTGGTAAATATAAGCTGGCTGGAGATCCTGCTCTGGTAAATTCTTATTGTAAGGGGAAGATGGTGATTCACACCACGGCAGCTTCCAGACCACCTACAGGCAGTTTAGGGCCAGGCTGGTTTGGCGGTTTTGTGTTTTTAAGCGCTGCCCGTGCTCGGGGAGGCACCCTCTGACTTACGGAGGCGCCCGGGCTCAGCCTCCGCCGCTCTCTCGAGGCACCGATCAGACTGGCCTGATCAGAAGAATTGCACTGTAAAATTCAGGCTTAAGCTGGCTGTTTTGAAGACAATGCAGTCGAATAAATTAATTCGTTCCATTATCTGTCTTTTCCATAAATATATAATAACCGCTTTTGGGAAGCATTAGTATTCTGCTGCTGTGAGAGGTGGGACACCCACAAGCCCTGTGTGCAGTGATATATTTGCACACTATTGCTCATGAGCCATTTCTAAAAAAAGGCAAAATGAGAATGCAATTAAAACTGGATTTTTATTTTTTTTTATTTTAACTAGTTCATTTGATAATCGTGGTTGGAGAGGCCGTGAGACAGACAGTTGGATATGCCGCTGGAGGGATCACGGTATGGGCACAAGGCTAGCTAGGGCAGCTAAAGTATCTCTTGAGCTTTCTTGAATTGTGTCATAACGAAAGTTATGGCCATTTTCAGTGGATCTCCTCAAAATCTTTTTAAAATCTCATGGATTAATATCAACATTTTATTGTTCCACTTAATATAAGACAGTAAGCATTGTGAAAACTTGGCTATCGGTACATCACAGCCTGTTGCCTCCAGTGTTTACCCAGCCCTTTAATTCTGCTTGTAATTCTCTTGCATAGGTGACTAGAGGAAAACAGAAAAAGGGCAAATGTTTTAAAAAATAAGAGTTTGGTGGTTCTCAGCTTGGGAAAGTTTCTCGTAAATCATTCATTACTGCTGCAGGCCTGAGAGGGGGGAGAGCGGCTTAGACTTTTTGTTGTCTTTTCCTTTGAAATGTAATGAATAAACCACAGTCCAAAACATTATTCTAATCTCAGTTTCAGCAACCGGAAAAAACTTTTGCTGATATTTATCATATTTCAATGTTTCTGTGAAGCTTAAAATTCATAAATATTAAAATAGAATCGTATCACTTAAATGCATTCGTTTCTCAACAAATATAGCTGCTGGTTATCGCTCAAATAATTCATTAAGATTCAAAAATAGCTGCATTACAAAGAGGGATGGCATCTATTCAGTATGATATGAAATATAAAAATATCTACATGTCTACCCCTTGGAAGATTGCTGCCCCTTAATTCTTGCAGAGAATCTTCAGTGCATTTTTCCTTTGAAAACCTGTGCTTTGGGAGAGCTTTGTATTCATTGACACTTTGCAAAATTTGCTTTAGAAAAGAGCCACGCTAGCTAGAAAACATAGCTCGCTCCCACTTTATCTCCTTAAAAACAGCAGCTTGACTGGATTCTGTTCTTGTTTTGAAAACTGCTTTTCACCTTGAGCCATCTCACCCATACCCACAAGTACTCGCCGTGCAACGCTGTTCCCTGCTGTTGCATCAAGAGCTTATTTAGGATAGGATAGGATAGGATAGGATAGGATAGGATAGGATAGGATAGGATAGGATAGGATAGGATGGGATGGGATGGGATGGGATGGGATGGGATGGGATAGGAGAAGAGAAGATAGGATAGGATAG
>VUYV01000129.1:1870154-1883281 GCA_008711295.1 Anarhynchus alexandrinus
GATATTTTCAGTTGGAAGGGACCTACAAGGGTCATCTAGTCCAACTGCCTGACCAATTCAGGGCTGACCAAAAGTTAAAGCATGTCATTAAGGGCATTGTCCCAATGCCTCTGAAACACTGACAGGCTTGGGGCACCGACCATGTCTCTAGGAAGCTTGTTCATGTGTTTGAGCACCCTCTCCATAAAGAAATGCTCCTAATGTCCAGTCTAAACCTCCCCTGGTGCAGCTTTGAAACATTCTCACATGTCCTGTCACTAGATCCCAGGGCGAAGAGCTCAGCACCTCCCTCTCCACATCACCTCCTCAAGGAGCTGCAGAGCAATGAGGTCTCCCCTCAGCCTTCTTTTCTCCAAACTGGACAAGCCCAAAGTCCTCAGCCACTCCTCACAGCACATGCCTTCCAGCCCTGTCACCAGCTTTGTTGCCCTCCTCTGGGCACGTTTAGGGACCAGCCCCAGGATGCAGCAGTGCACCGCCAGCCCGATGCTCTGGGGGCCTGCTTTTAAGTCTTCATTTTGTCAACAAATTCCTGTGTTGCCCCGATATTGCAATGCAACTATTAAAGAGGAACGGTGAGCTTGACTGAGAAAGTGCTTCAGGATGAAGTTTATCTCTCAGCATACTACGCCTCTAGTTATCTTCCCTCCTACCTTCCTTGCTAATGTACCCATCCATCCCCTCCCTCGCTGTAAACAGTTGTGCTATACGCATCCCGCCAGGACTCGCTAAAGCTCTGGGGTAGTCCCAGCCGTGTGAGTCAACACGCAGCGCGCCTTCCCCAAGAAACGCCCGTCAGGCCACCGAGGACGGTCTTTATGTAACACTTGTCATTAGAGAAGCGATCTAAAATTTGCTTTCTCAAGAAAAGCCTCGTACATTGTGTCTGCAGTGTTAAGTGGGTTTCTTAATCCGTGTGTTCCCTTCTCGCAGGAGTGCGTCACTTTGTATTCTGCGGTCCTGTGCCCATATATATCTCCTGGCTGTAGTTTCTGTGCATTTCTGAACAATTTATAAACACAGTGAGTAAGAGTGGTTTTCAGCATTCCTGGTGGGATTCTTAAAGATTTCTGCATTGCTTACCCTTGCTCTCACTCGTGCTAGTAGGGTTAGGTCAACTGTGAGTGGTTTTGAAAGTTCGCTTAGAGGCAGTACACTAGTTTGTACTTTTAGGAAGAAGAGTCCTGGAGGAATGCCAGCAGTTCTTTGTTATTTCAAATTATGCATCTTTTCTTCAATATTATTTTATCCCATTCTGAAGAATGATCATAAGCAAGCCTTCGTACCCTCTACAATAAAGTATTTGCAGTTCACATCTCATTTTATAAAATATTGCCGATGCCATATGGGGAATGTTTGCTGTGCTGATATTTAACTGCTCTCGGTTTGATGGTGCGATCTGTAGGCAAGTCTTAAAACCAGGAGCTCTAAGTCCTTCCTGGCTCTACCAGATTTACCATATGACCTTCAGTTAGTTTCTGCTCCTACAGCTAGAAGTAAAAATGGCAGCTTTCATGCTTGTGTGCTGGAAAATACAAGGGCATTAGAGCTTGTGTCTCACAGACATGGCAGATGGGACAGTAATAGCCATTCACCTCGGAGATGCTACTATCAGATATTATATTCTCGGATTATGTTTGGACAACATGGAGTACCTACAAGCTCAAGTCAGTTTTTAGCCAACAGTTAGGATCCACTGAGACTTTCAGCAGATGGCAAATATTGTAATACTTGGCCATGCTGTGACCCCTAGCAAGGAAATGCATGTGTAGGTAATAAAACTATGAATTATGCTTTGTTATCTTAAAAGTTTTGCTGGTGCAGCTTAGCTATGAAATAGCTTATTGTTAAAAAGATCCTTAATTTTCATGGTAAATATTTTAGCCGTGGTCTACATAAAATGAAAAATATATAGTAACAAATTCTAGAAAGCACTAGGTAAAATTACTTACTTCTCCACCTCCAGCGGAGGTGGCAACAGTCAGGAGTTGTGTAATCTATTAATAACTGAGATGATCTTCAAAGAACATGATGAGGATTTCTGTCTATTGGTAAGAGTTTTCCTGGAGCAGGAGTTCCTTCTGGTATGCTTTATATCAGATTACCTATTTGTGAATTTTTATGTGTGGATAAATGTACTTGGAGAGTAAATGAGAAGAAGGAAACCAGAATATGTTAGCCTTTATGTTCTGAAGAAAAAAAAATTGCTATATTCAGGGCTACTAGAACTTATTCTAGCACCTTTACAGTAATAAATAATGTAATGTAACTTCAGTTTTCCTCTGTTTCTTTAACTTGTAATACACCTGCCAGAAAGGGTGAATTACAGATAAGAAGGCAAGTTATTTTTTGGTGTGAAAGACAGTTGTTTTTAAAAGGGAAAACATGGAAGAATTTCTTTTGTTCTTTCTTTTTTTTCTGTCTTCCTTTTCTTTGCACAGTGAGGAAATATCAAGCGAAGGCAGAAATGAGGCCGGCTTATCAGATATTGGGGACTTTGTTTTCTGGGGTTTTGTTCAAGTGAAGCTGACCCAGAGGTGTTTTTTCTACTATAAACGTTAGGCTGCAGATTAAATCTGTGCATTGTTCCTGTGGAACAACAGGCAAGTTTGAAAGGACATAAAGGACATAAAGAGCACGAAGAAAAAGGAGAGTGAGTCAGGAAGGAGCCGTACTTGTGAATTTCGAACAAGGGGCAATAAGTCTTTCTGTGAATTAGTGTCCTGATGTATTAGTACCAAAAAGTTTTTGGGAAATGGGCAAAGTGAGCAATAATGGTTTTGGTTTTTTTCCTGTTTCATGCTGACCATAGCAACTCTTTTTTTCAGTTTTCACAGGCATCGAATTCCAATGAAACACATTGCTGGTTTCTAATTCTGCTTGTAGCAAACAGGAAAGTGTTGATCAATAGTACAAATGGTGGATTTTATTCAATTGTTTTCACTGTTGTCATCATCATCATCTTGCATGGATCTGTGCCTAATGTTAAAAAAGCAGATAGGAGTTAAGCTGCTAAATGAAAAACCACTAAAAAACCAATGACACAGGTAGCAAAGTCTAAAAAAAGTTAAGAATTAAGTACCAGACACCTACTTTCCAGGTTGCAACCCTCTTGATTATTTCCACTGAGAAATGTGGGCTCAATTGTGCCATCAGCCACTAAAAATAAAAAAGGGAAGAAAATAAAATACAAATATACTAAAATGCGAAGTATTTCTGCTACAGATTTTGCTGTTAGATATTTTTCCTTATCGAGATGTGTTATTATACCCTATAGCTTATAGAATAATGAGAAATGAGACTGAAATCTATCCATATAAGGAGTCTAGTTTCATACATAAATATCAGGAGGTGACACATAAGGAGGTGACTGCTGTTAGTACCTCTCAGGAGTGCTGGTTTTTAACCACAGTAACATGGCTTTGAAAGATGAGTGAATCTGACTTCTTTGTTAAGCTCAATCTTTACAGACAAAGTCATGAACTACATGGAGGATGAGAGCTGAAATTTGAAGAAGAAGGTACGCTTCTTTGGAAAATGCAAAATGTCAGCATATTCCTAAAATGGATACAGAATAGATAGTCAGGCAAGGGATTGATGGGATAATATTTTTGACATTATTTTACCCATCTGTAGAAACGCAGGGTAGATATATAGGGACCCCATGAAGCAGAAAGCCCCATTCTGCTGTCCTGCAGAAGCTCTGTTGAACTCCCAAGGTGTGTGGCTGCAAAGCCTGCCTCTGTTCCTGGTGTCAGGGAGTGACGGGACAATGTCTGCTCTGGCATTAAGTGATCTTTTGCATGTGCTTATTCCCCAGAGGTTGGAATATGACTTTCTCCATCTTCATGAGAGTCAGTCTCTAGGGATGCCAACAACCCTTCAGCCAGCAAAAATCTTTAAAGGGGACATCTCGTCTTAAAACTTTTATTTAGTCATCCTGCTTGTTTGTTCTCTGTTCTATTGCTTAAATAAGGCAAAGGAGAAAGGGTTTATTGGACTACAAAAGTGATTCTCCATGGCAGTTAAGTCCAAGGAGTCCAGTGGTATTTCTTAGTGGTGTTGGGAAGAGTTTTCCATGGTCACTTTCTTTCTTCTTTTTTTTTTTCTTCCATCTCAGGACCGATAGTGGAGATACAGTGCTGGTGTGAGAGTTTTTCTCTTGATGCCTGTAACCCAACTCAAGCATGCTTACAGATCTGTAAGAGTCTGTGAATGGCAGTTTTTCCTCCATAGCAGAAGGACTGTGTGCTGTCTTTCCAGTTCCATTTCCTCCCCTGCACCAAGAGAAATACCCTTAAATTCAGTCAAATTCAACTGCTGTGCAGCCAACGTGGCTAAGGTTTCCCAGTAAATGCTGTTAAGAGTAACGTGTCCAGAAAGTTAATTTTTCAGGACCTACCTATATCCCAAGGAGATAATATGAGCCCCGTTTAGAAAAAAAAAATGATGTTTAGTTTTAGCTGTTCTGGGTTTAGTAGACTTCTCTTTTAGCAGTGCAAAGTAATTGTAATGCAGATTAACTACTTGTTTTGAGAATGCTTCAGACATCTGGAGGTGAGGTTGTGTCAGAGGACAGACTCAGAATCAAGGACAAATGGTGATGAGTTTGGAAAACCCGTGCCCTTATGGCTGGATCTGCTTCCCACACTGCTTGCATGACTTCCAAATTATTTGCAATTTTAGTTTGGATTTTTCCAATGTTGCGAGTTTGTCTTCAGAGACTGACACATGATTGTCAGTTAGCACAAATTAATCCGTATAGAATAGAATTTAAGTTGATGAGTTTGAATTTTAAATTGCCTATATCATCCACTGTATTGGAAAATGTATCCTGTGCTTCCATTAGATACTCCATGACATTGACAATAATGGTACAGCAAGTGTACAACCCTATAGTGGGAAAATTTAGGCTGCACCTTTCAATATAATTTCGTGCTCTATTTGTGCATTTTTTCACTTATTTACAGCAATAAAAACACTAGCCAAGATGCCAAAATTCCGAGTATTGTTTAAAAAACCCAAGAACTTTTACATTTCTGTCGTAGGGTGGTGTTGGTGCCTGTCCCCATTGTGTGTGTGTCTGAAGGAGGACCAGGGGCTGTGGGAGGACTTAGTGGGTGTCTGAAAGTGGAGGAGAAAGTGGGAGGTTCTGTGGTGAGAGACCCCACGTGGATCTGCAGAGAAAGTGGGGATCTGTACCCTGTAGTGGTACCAGGCTCGTCAGGTAACAGCAGTGAAAGATGCTATATGGAGAGACAGAAATGCAGCTCCCATTTATGAACCAGCCAGGAAGCTCATTGTGATGAGGCTAAAGTCGTACAATGATTTTATTAGAATTGACATTTTCATGTAATCAGAGAATACGGTGCTGAAGCTTAAAGAACAGTTCAAATGCAGCAAAACTCAGGAGAGATTTGGGAGAGACAGCAACTGCGGTCCCTTTGGGATGTCTCTCGCTATGTTAAAGCAATTACATGAAGGACTACGTCTCATATTCAGCACAGCGGTTCCTGCGTTCATATTACTTAATATGAAACTAAGCTGCTGCTTTGATGCAGGTGTTTGTGAATCACTGACAATACAAAAGTTTTATATTCGGAACTGCTGAGTGTCTAAGAGTGTCTGACGTCTGGGTTAGATGATTTCAGAATTTTTGGCAAATACAAGACTTTTTATTTTTAATGCATAGCCAGGTTCTATTAGTGACTCTTTAATACTGAGGTTAAACAAAAGGAAATTGTCTAAATGGAGACTTAGTCATCATTAAATAACTTGGAAATAAGAATTTTAAAAAAAGATTTCTATGTTCTGTTATACTGCATAACAAGTTACTAAGTCTTTCCACAAAAGCTTTTGTTCAGTAATGTTTATTATTACTAACTGGTTCGCTTTAAAAACTTTGGAACCATAGTAAGAACATGACAGAATAGATGAGGTGAAATATTTAGATAATAAAGACAACTGGGAAAGGCTACTGCTCTAGGGTGGAATCCACATGAAGGCATGAGCCTTTGGGTACATAAATCTGCAATGTTCTTTATGTGCCTTATAGACCCCACTGGGTGCAGAGGGAGCACAGTCCTTTCCAGTCTGCTCCAGTTAAGTATGCATTTGGCAATTGAAAACACAGGGAGTCGACAGGACAGGTGAAACACTTTATCCGTTCAGGGACCTGTTTAATTGGTGTGCTGGAGCAGGTGTAGATGACCACAGAGGACCTTCTGGCCTAATGGGGAAGTGTTTAATGAGTTTAGGTGTTTATATGGCTGGGCAGTCCCAGAAAGTAAAACAGCATCACTGCTGACTTGAGATTTATGTCGGTTTAGGATTTATGTGAATTTTCACGTCTAAATCTTAATGTAGATGGATCCTTGCCGTGGGTAGCACTCTTTCACTCTGTGTTTTGACAGGTGATAGTGGAAAGGGTCTTTGCAGCATTTTAAATTTAAATCCCAATCTCTGATCTGTTATTCAGTTTATCATTTAAACTTAATGGGATATTTGCCCACTGAATAGAAGACAATTGAATAATTCACAAAACCCATCCTGCCTGCATATTAATAATAAGTAGAAAATGGGCACAACTCATAATGTGTTAAATTATTTCTGTGCCATCTTCTCAAATATATGAACGAAGTTTATACTTACACTCACAAGAGAGCAACTTGAAGCCTCTCTGAACTGCCAAAGCTGTATGAGCAACGTTAGTGGAAGTGAAATTTGGGACTTGTGATGTCAGTTTTGCTTCTGTAGACCACAGCTTTCGGCGAAGCGAAGGGCTTGAGGAAAACGGCTTGATAACTGGCAGCTCCCAGAGGATGCATTATATCTTTCCCACATACTGCCGTCTGATATAACTTGACAGCATCAACAGTGGATTCCTATATGCATCCGCGGAACAGGAATTGTCACTGATTCAGGCTTGGAAAAGGAAACCTGCAGGAACTGTCCTTTCCCCGCAGACTTCTGTTGGGGACGATGCTGGGTCTCCTTTACCTTTTTCACTGACTTACAGAGAAAATGAGAACATTTACGCTGTATAAAGATGATTATTGTATCACTGTAGGCTGATTCTGGCGATACAGTTGTGGTTCAACACGCTGTGAACAGATTTTCCCTCTATAAAAACTCGCATATAGAGAGAAGAGTAATTTGTTCATTATCTACACATTAGGTCTGGGAATACTCCCATGAATCATATTTTTTTTCTTTTACCCTTGATGAATTTAAATAAGTTAATGTTGTTTCTTCATACCTCTCAAAGGTATTTGACTAGATTGTCTAAAATCATTAGTTGCAAAATTAAAAGCACACAGAATTACCAACAGTACAGATGACTTCTGGTGCCGTTTGTTGTGTCATTATGCCCTGGAAATCTTTATTTTAATGTATTAGCATCTGGTTTGGTATTCTCCAAAGATCAGTCTTGGGTATTTCTTTTTACTTACAGTGACAGTGGCAATAAAACTGCCGATCCTCTTAAGCTGTACATAGAGAAAGTTAGAGGAATAGAGTCTGAATTACAGTGGCTCTCGTGAGAAAAAAAAAAAAATGTTGTTGTTTGGTGATAAGTTAATAGGCATTTTGTTAACAAATTTTTCCTGAAATCCTTTTTAAATTATTCAAGCTATTGAAATATCATCAAATAGTTGATAACTAACAGACTGCTTTTGAAATGTCCGGAGCACAGCCTTCAGAAAGTGTGCCCCAAATCACCAAAGAATGATTTTCCCTTATTACACCACCATGTTTCTCCTGTTTAGCAATCATCACATAGCTATAAATCACAGAATCACGGAAAAGGTCATGCTGGAAGGGACATCATCTGGTCCAAGCCTGTGGCTAAAGCAAGGCTTTAGATTAGGTTATCCAAAGACCTGTCAGGTCAAGTCTTGAACATTTCCAGCAAGGGCGATTCCACCACTTCTCAGGGTGACCTCTTCCAATGTTTAATTGTTCTCACGGTGACGAATTTCTTTCTTATATCCAGATGGAGTTTCCCCCAAAGCAAGTCTTACCTCTTGTCCTGTCACAGTGTATGTCTTGAAGAGAGCGCCTCCATCTTCTCTGTAACAAAATTTCAGGTACTGGAAGAGAGTAATTGGATGGCCCTAAGCCTTCCTTTCTCTAAGCTGAACAAAGTCAATTCCTTCAACATTTCTTCATCAGATTCTCCAGCTTCTAATCATTTTCAAGGCCCTCCTCTGGACTGTCTCCCATTTTTTAATGTTTCTTTTGGCGCGAAGCAGGGTTATTTCTGGACACGGTATTCCAGGTGTGGCCTATAAAGTGCAGAGTATCACAGCATCACAGAATGGTCAGGGTTGGAAGGGACCTCTGGAGATCACCCAGTCCAACCCCCTGCCAGAGCAGGGGCACCTACAGCAGTGGCACAGGATGGCATCCAGGCGGGTTTTGAATATCTCCAGAGTGGGAGACTCCACCACCTCTCTGGGCAGCCTGTGCCAGTGCTCTGCCACCCTCACAGGAAAGAAGTTCCTCCTCATGTTCAGATGGAACTTCGTATATTCAAGTTTGTGCCCGTTACCTCTTGTCCTAGTAGTGGTGGTATAATTGCATACTGATGCAAACCAGTTCAGCAGAAGCGAGTCTTTCAGAAAACTAATGCTAGAAGCTGGTTTCCTCCTAAAATTTATTGGATTGAATGTTTGTCCTTTGATTTTAAAACAGATATATGGCTAGAACGTCTATATTTATGTATGTGGCTGGGTTTCATTGGTTTTATTTTCAGTGTAATTGATAGAGTCATTCAGATCCACTCATCCTGTTGTTTATCACTTGCTACGACCAGTATTCCTTGACCAACAGTTTTATCATTTTACTTACATTTCAGATGCTGATGTAGGGTTTTTTTAAGATGAGATTTATTGGTTGATACAAGGCTTTTGGGCTTGTCTGCATTTGTCCACTGATTACATGGCAATGTTTCAGAGAAAGGTAAAAAACATTTGCATTTCTGCACAAGCTTTCAACCAGGGGTCTTAAGGCATTTTACGAAACCCCAACAAGCAATTTCTCATCCGTGCACATGAGATGGGCAATAATTTGTGTCACAAGTGAGAAAGCTGAAGTAGTGGGAGAGTATGATTTGGAATGAAAAGAGGAATAGTTCTAGATTTAATCTGATTTATCTGATCTCTTCCTAGATATACAGTGCACTGAGGTACAACACAATTCATAGCATCGTAGAATCATAGAATGGTTTAGGTTGGAAAGGACCTTGAAGATCATCGAGTTCCCACCCCCCTCCCACTAGACCAGGTTGCCCAAGGCCACGTCCAGCCTGGCCTTGAACACCTCCAGGGATGGGGCCTCAACAACCTCTTGGGGCAACCTGTTCCAGTGCCTCACCACCCTCAAAGTGAAAAATTTCTTCCTAATGTTCACTCTAAACCTGCCCTCTTCCAGTTTAAAGCCATTCCCCCTAGTCCTATCACTACATGCCCTAGTAAAAAGTCCTTCTCCAGTTCTCCTTACAGCCTTCTCTATGCTTCCTTCATGTAGCCTGTCCTCATGTTGGTTCTGGGTCCACTCTGCAGTGCAGGACTCAACACCACCCTGGAGTGAAGCCCTCGTGGGCAGAGCGGTCAGACTAGGAGTAGTGCAATCAAGGAGGGAACATCAACCTCTGCTCACCCTTCCCAACTTTCCAACCTCTTCTGTGCTCTTCTGCTTTCTCTCCCACCTCCTTCAGTGTCTTCCAAATTTCCTGCTGCCAGGCTGTCTCTGCCCCATGAGACAGCCCTGAGCTGGGCAAGGTGGAGCTTACAGACCATCCCATGACATGCAGACCATCCCATGACATGGTGATACCACTTTAGCCTCTGCAATGTGCTAAAAGGAACCATATTCACACATAAAAGATATGGGGCCATGAAGTCCTAAACACTCTCTTGATAGCCCAGATGTTCCCACTAAATGCAAGGTGTTGCAAACCCCTAAGCATCTGTAAGTACAGTAGAACAAAATCATGGCTATTTCAAGCCATTTTGTGGCTTCTTCCCAGGTAGGTTACAGAACATTTCCAAGGCTTGTACATTACACATTAGGTCTTGGGTTGTTTTGTTGTTTGCTTTTTTGGTTTGTGTTTTTTTTTTTAATTAATGCATTAAAACAATAGAAGTGGCATTTTGAAAACTAAATATAGTGGATTAGCCACTACCATGAGAAAGCCTTAATTTCTCAAAGGCACACACCATTCGTAGAAGCACCCATATCAGGGCCAGATTTCAAATGTCAGGATGTATAGTGATATACCTAGCAATATCTTACCTCAGTAGAATGAAGTCTTCAAAAATACTTTCTTCTAAATTTGGGAATTTGGGGCTTACATACCCCTTCAAGGAAATGCTCAGTATAGGCAGCACAGTTAGCGAGTATAATGATCCAAAATGCAAACCTACTTTTCTCCTCTAGAATTTATAAAACTACTCGAAAGTTCTTGAAAGTATTGTAATATTTAAAGATGATTGCTGTGTTGCACGGTTTCCATTTCATGTGGATTATCATCATGCTGCTTTAATTTGTGGACTCTAAGGAAGGAGAAAAATTAGGTGCTGTTAATTAAATATTACACAGAGAAAACCAACTACCATGAAAATATATATTCAGAGCTATTCACAGCAAAATTTTCTTTCACAAAGGCTGTGCTCTGGCCAGATACGGAGTAGTTTCATCTTTTCTGCTTGTAACCATAGATGTACACACAGCACTTGTGGGCCTTGTACCTTCATTGATCTTTGCACTGAGACTGATACTCTTGGATAAACCTTTAAATTATTGATTTCATTGGATTAATACAATAATCTTGGATGGACTCAGATCATTTTCTTCACATAAAAGATGATACCGTATACTACTTCTATTGCTGCATTATCACAAATTTCTGCAGGTAAACAATTTATTGGGAAATAAATACGGCTTGCTTCTCTTCATGAAATGTTTGCAGTCAGATGACAGTGTTTATGAATTTGTTCATACTCGATATGGTTCGGTGAACAGATTTTGTGATCACTGTGTAGCTCTGTATTGTTTGCCAGCTAATGACAGGAGGTGTTCAGGCAATTATGTGAAATTCACTGTTTGTTTTTCATGGCAGGTCAGCTGCGTACCCTGGTATTGTTGCTTTTTCCTCACTAAGCTCATTAAGGAACTAGCTTAATCTTTGTTTAGCTTGCATCCATCTCCAGAGGCGGCTAAGGGCTTCTCAGAAGGACAGCAAGATTCAGTTCTGCTGCCCCACAGAGAAAGGGGTGGGACTGGGGAACATCCAAGTGTCTCCAGCCGTCGGATGGGAAAAGACTAGAGATAAGAAAGGGACCGGGATAAAAAGCCAGTGAGAAAAACCCTGCGAAACTGCATTTGCTGTTCTGGCTGCTGGTAAGGGAGGTAAATAGTGTCTGTGCGAGGAAGAAGAACCACAAGTATCAGGAATAGTGTGGTGAGCAGGACTGGGGCAGTGATCATCCCCCTGTACTCGGCACTGGTGAGGCCCCACCTCGAGTGCTGTGTTCAGTTTTGGGCCCCTCACTACAAGAGGGACATTGAGGTGTTAGACCGTGTCCAGAGAAGGGCAACGAGGCTGGTGAGGGGTCTGGAGGACAGATCTTACGAGGAACAACTGAGGGAACTGGGGTTGTTTAGCCTGGAGACGAGGAGGCTGAGGGGAGACCTTATCACTCTCTACAACTACCTGAAAGGAGGTTGTAGAGAGGTGGGGCTGACCTCTTCTCCCTTGTGACAAGTGATAGGACAAGAGGAAGTGGGTTCAAGTTATGTCAGATGAGGTTTAGATTGGATATTAGGAAAAAATGTCTTCACTGAAATGGTTATTAAACATTGGAATAGGCTGCCCAGGGAGGGGGTGGATTTGCCATCCCTGGAGGTGTTTAAAATAAGGGTAGATGTGGTACTTGGGAACATGGTTTAGAAGTGGTTTTGTCAGGGTAGGTTAATGGTTGGACTTGATGATCTTAAAGGTCCCTTCCAACCTCAGCAATTCTATGATTCTGTGATTCTAAGTATTACTCCTTGCATCTGTAATTCCTGTGCTTCAGATCTTGATTCTTCTCCACGTAGAGTGAGATCCACAGCTATGGAGACTGAACTGTGGTGAGGGATGAAGCAGAAGAAGAGGCAAAACCAGGGCACTGTAGCAAAAGTGAACCTCAAGAGCAGGGACAATGAGAACTCATCTCTCCATGAAAATCAGGAAACACTTGGTACTTGGGACGAGAGATGTGCTGGTCGGTACAGGCTCCTTGCTCTGGGGTCCACTAACCTTTTACCGAAGCTTTCAGTGAGGGCTGCACAAACGAAGACAGACAGAAATGGCATGTGGAAGCATGTTTGTCATGGGAGCAGATGGGAAACCGGCTCATCATGACTTATTGTGCATAAATATATTGTTACTCTCCTACTGTTGTTACAAGCAAATGAATGACATAACCCTTCCCCCTTTCAGCTAAGCTGTCCTCATTTTCTGCACAGACATCATATTTGTGAAAGTCGAATTTCCTACAAGTACTCGAGGAACATAGTAATTCATATGGGGATTTGGAAAGTTTCAGGGTGTACCCTGGGCAAAGAGGGTGCTGTGCTCGTGGCGCGGCGTAGCCTCACAGACTGCAGCGTGATGTTACAGGGAATCCATCTGTAGGGCTGAGTACTGGACCAAACCCCCTGCTGCAAGATGATGTAAAATGCTGATGCCCTATAAACCTAGGCTGCTGATTTAGTCGTGTTGAGAAAATTTGACTGGTTTTGTGTTGGTATGGCCCCCTCTGTGCCTGAGTCCTAACTGGGTGCCAGATCAAATATCATCTGTCCTCCCATAGCCGGCATAAAGCCAGCAGCAACGCGTAACAGCAGCAGAAGGTCTGTAGCACAGGCACTAGCTGGTTGGTTGGAAAGGTGTTTACCCTCTCTTGCTCCATAATCAAATTCACTTGCTGGTGATAGTGCAGACATCATGGCATTGTATCTTTCCTGGTTTTTGTTTTTTTTGTTCCCCTCTTGGACTTAGTTTTCATTATACAGACAACATATGTTTGATGCCCCTATCAGGTATATTAGATCATTGAAGTAAATTGGGGGGGGGGGGG